>JASPKZ010006836.1:45000-57500 GCA_030220185.1 Diploptera punctata | reverse complement strand
CATCCTTCACCGGTGTGGAAAGCAACGGGAAGCTACCACACCTACAATTCTCTAGTAAAGCTGCAAGCATAGCACGAAAATGCTATGATTGCAGGGAAGGACCTGCCTGCGGGCAGAATTACTATGGATGAATGTTATCAAGTAACAAAATTCTTTATAATTTTATGAGAGAGATTTTGAAGAAGTGGCGGAATTCAATGCTATGGGTAGAACATGTGGCACAAATGGGGAATGGCAGAGCGAAATGTAAACTTACTATAGGAAAACTTGACTTGAAAGCATAATAATATTCCCTTCGATTGGTTGCTGGCCAAAGGAAGGCAAGACCAGTGATGGGGCTGCCATTTTATAGCCTCAGATCAGGCTTTTCTGGAGAAGAAAAGAAAATAAAGGAAAGAAGAAATGGAAGAAAGGAAAGACTTCCTAGCCCTCGGATGCCCTAATAGCGTCGGGGTCGAAAAAACAAGAGTTAACCAAGAGAGGTTAGATAGTAAAGTTAAAAGAGTCTGGTATAAGTAAGTGGAAAAAAGGAAGAAATACCAGATCGGTTAAAGATAAAAGTAAGGAGCAAAACACAAGTAAGTGGAAGCAATGTTTTGCTGAGCTTGGGCACCTTGTGGTCGCCATCCCAGATATCCCCTAGATGGGGACTTTGGGAATTATTAATCGAGTTATGAAACCATCCCTTGTACAAAAAAACACCAGATTACGTTTATGTAGCACTTTGGCTAGACCAGTGTTGACCTACAGTAGTGAGGCATGGACACTAAAAAAGGCAACATGAAAGTACAATAACGGCTTATGAAATGCGATTCATGCGCAGAACAGCGGGTTACACCGTGGGATCGGAAAAGGAACACCGATATCATAAAAGAATTGAAGACTACGCCAATTTTTGGAATATATTAAACAGTACCAACTAAATTGGAAACACCATCTTGAAAGAATGATTTCAAATCGGATCCCCAAAGCTGTTTATAATTATATACCAAGAGGACGAAGATCTCTGGGCCGTCCTATGAAACGCTGGAGGGAAAATTTTCTATAGGATCATAACAGGCCTTGGCCTAATACTTGAAAGGGAGAAGAAGAAGAAGAAGAAGACTATAGGAAAACCTGAGGAAAAGGGTCCAAATATGAAGAGGGAGAAAATAGTACCTAAGGATAGGGATGTATAAATAGCTTATGTTCGCGCGAATATAAACCTCCGGGTCAGATAGTGCCATTGAGTTATTGTTTTATTTCGTAACTTGTGATGCAAATTTCCGAAACATTATCAAATATATCCTTATTTTGCATAATATTAGAGTATGCTTTAAAATTTGTAGGCGAATTTAAAGAGAAAAAATTCGTTCACGTAAAAAGTGCGTGAACTATGCGCATTCCTCAGCAACTAGACTCTATGGTCCCATTTTATTGATTTACGAAAAATATTATGTTGTTAAATTGGGGTAACTCGATTTTGTGATGACAGCTTATTAAAAGTGCCGGGCTGCAAAGAGAACAAATTATGTGTAACCGTATGTAATATTATGGTTAAGGCAAGAAGCCTTGGCGCAGAACTACGGGAATTGCGGTGGTTCGAGTCTCCATGGGGGAAGAAATTTCCTCATGGAATTTCGGCCAGCATGGGACCGGTGCCCACCCAGCATCGTGAGATATTTGGGTAACTATAATAAGTCGCGACTCCAGGTTGAGAAGACCAGTTGTAACGGCTGGGGGATCCGATATACTGACCACATATCCCCTACACTGGCTAGATGATCGTCCACCTCTGAGATTAACATATGTGGATGTGTAGCCAGCAGCCGGCTGATAGGCCAAGGGCCTTCTACGACTGTCGCGCTTCGAGTTGGAGTATGTAATCTTAGGTCTACCTAATTTCTTAAAGTTAATAATATAAATACTTTTTACATCAGTCTCCCTTGATAAAATGGGTTTTTGTTTAAAAATTACCAAATGGCATGCCGAAGAAGGAACATGTTCTGAAGGGCCTGCATGGTTTTAAGTAATTATATAAGTTTTTTAAACAAAAATCCATTTCAATTTAGGACTGATATGCAATGGTAATTATATTAGCCTAATAACTCAATGGTATTAATAAGCTGTTAGCTTATGCTGATGATGTTGTACTATTGGCCGATAGCGAGGAAATACTAAAGGACAACACGCACACACTATTGAGTAACACTAAGAAATTAGGACTGGAAGTAAATATCAATAAAACTAAATATATGGTCACATGTAGAAATGCAGACTTTTGATGCCCCAACTCCTTTCAAAAAAAACGTTAAGCTGAAAATATATAAAACTATTATTCTGCCAGTTATATTATATGGATGTGAAACATGGACTCTTACTTTAAGGGAGGAAATGAGATTACGAGTTTTTGAGAATAAAGTTCTTAGGAAAATTTTTGGACCAAAGAGAGATGAAGACAGGTGAATGGAGAAGACTACATAACAAAGAACTTCATGGTCTTTATAGGAAGCCAGATATAATAAGAACAGTTAAGTCTCGTAGACTGCGATGGGCAGGACATGTTGCACGTATGGGGATTGAAAGACATGCATGGAAGATTCTTGAAGGAAAGCCAGAGGGAAAACGTCCAGTTGGTAGACCCATAATGAGGTGGGAGAACAACATTAACTATGATTTGAGGGAAATATATTATACAGGGAATGATTGGAAAGCATTAGCTCAGGATAGGAATGTATGGAGAGCTTATGTCCGGCGGCCATGAAACTACGGGTTCGAGAGTGCCAGTGAGTAAGTAAGTATTAGCCTAATATTTAAAAAAATACTAGGCGTACGTAGCCTAACCTCAATTGTAATTACAATGAATTTTAGTAATATTGATACCTACTTACATATTTCAAAATTTGTGATCTATTTATAACATCCAATGATTCATATTTCCATTACTTTATTAAAAATATTCAATTAAACTATGTATCTCATGATACATTGGCAATTTAAGAGTTATTAAAATTGTATGTAATATATTGCGACAAAACAAACATGGTTGTTTCCAGGTAATTTTTAATTTCGGGTTTCAGGTAAATTCCCACATGTAATGGTCTGATTTATTCGATTTTTGAGCATATCTTCCTCTGTTTATTTCAATAGTTTATATTCATTTTGTCTACCGCTGTGGTCTCTAGGTAGCGTGCTGCCATGTCACGCAGCGGGGCCGGGTTCGATTCCCGGCCGGGACAAGCTCCTGAGTGAGGTTTTTTTCGGGGATTTTCCTCACCTGTAAGAACAATGTCAGGAAGCTTAGGGTCCAACGGTCCCCGAAAATCATCCGGCCATCATAATAATCATCAAATGCTATGATTGCAGTGAAAGACCTGCCTTCGGGCAGAATTACTATGGGTGGATGGATATTCATTTTAGGTATGAAACATAAAAAATTGCTACCGATAGAGCGATTTTTAAACATTAGTTTAAAATGAACTCCTACATATAATGGTATGCCAAATTTGGTTTCCATGAAACAGAATTTGCAGTCGCTAGAGCGTTAATGGATATATATATATGTGTGTGTGTGTGTGTGTGTGTGTGTGTGTGGTGTGTGTGTGTGTGTGTGCAGCAGTCCTTAAAACAATCAATTAAGATTGCAATTTTTATATACTCCAATTAAAATTCTAATCCCCTTAAAAATAGAATTATATGAATGCATTTAATACACAAGTGATCTTCTTGGTGATAAAATATTAAAATATATATACAGTCAATATGCCCATTTCACCAATCAACGTTTTAAAATGGTCAACAAGTTTCCACAGCCAAGCTGTCATTCTCAAGACCAGATATTGACTGAAGACAAAATTGATAATAAATAAATAAACAAATTCAGTTAAAAACAAACTACGTCACGATGTGACGTTATTTATTATCAATTTTGTCTTCAGTCAATATCTGGTCTTGAGAATGACAGCTTGGCTGTGGAAACTTGTTGACCATTTTAAAACGTTGATTGGTGAAATGGGCATATTGACTGTATATATATTTTTATATGAATGCAGTTTAAATCATGGAGCCAATAAAAGTTTTATAAATTAATGCACTATACCAAGGGAATATTTATAAATTGTAAAATGTTATTTTATTATTATTATTATCATTATTATTATTATCATCATTATTATTATCATTATTATTATTGTGTTTTGTACTTGAATATTAATATAGGTATTATTTGATTCATTCAACGCCTAATTAATTGTAACGTCTTAACTTGCTCTACTTCAACGCGTTTTACAATTCATATTTATTGATGATGTTGCTAGTTTAAACTTGAACTGACCTTGTCCATTAAACCAGTTGATATTCATGACATAACCGAATTACCTCTACATAACATTCTTGGAACATAAGTTGGTTTAACCATGAGAGAGAGAGAGAGAAATAAATGATTTACTTCAACCCTTACACTACTGAGTTTGTCAAAATAAACGTTATTGACAGTTACATTTTACTACCCTAATTTGATCAGCGTTATTGTATTAATATTAAGGCTCAATTTCCTTTGGCGAGCATATGTTGAGAATACGTATAACAACATTACAGCAGGCCTTCATATCGACGCCGGGAACTTGATTCGATTTAGTTAGAAGTTCAGCTTCATAGAATTAACCAAGGATAAGAAACCTCACATAAGACAATAATGCAAGCTTGCTATACATCCTACTGTCTTCATCATGACCAAAGTTTGAGGTAATTTGTGTAGTGTTTATTAAGTCTTATAAATAGGGTTTGATTTTTAAAGAATGTTAATAAGATACTTAGTCTCTGGTACGAATTGCAGAAGCAACATACAAAACACAAACGTTTGGGAAATTCTTCTAGCACAATATAATAAATAATAATAATAATAATATTATTATTATTTAAAAATATATTATTATTATTATTATTATTATTATTATTATTATTATTATTGATGTTGTTTAGCAGGTTTAACAATGTTTCACATCATCATCTTGTGCCCAATAAATCTTCTCTCATTCTCCTCCACATCTCTGTAATTCCACTCTCCATCGGCCAATCCTCTTTCCCTCACGCTGCTCAAAACATCACCAATCTACGTTATTTTTCGCCGCCCTCTTATTTTTCTTCTTCTTCTTTGGGTAAAACTATTACATCAGGTTTCTGAGTTACTAAAGGATTAAGACAAGGATGTTGTTTATCGCCTATCTTATTCAAAATAATAATAATAATAATAATGATAATAATAATAATAATAATGATAATAATAATAATAATGATAATAATAATAATAATAAAATATGGTAATTAAATGTTACACAACTAATTGAAGTTAAGAAAATATTACTTTTTTAGTTATGAGGGAGAAATTATTAAACACATTAGTACAATTTATTATTATTATGTCCCGCGCCGTAGCCGAGCGGTTAAGGTAGGAAGCCTTGGTGCAGAGCTACGGGACTTGCGCTGGTTCGAGTCTCCATGGGGGAAGAAATTTTCTCATGGTATTTCGGCCAGTATGGGACCGGTGCCCACCCAGCATCGTGAGGCAATTGGGTAGCTACAATAAGTAGCGGCTCCAGGTTGAGGAACCAGCTATAACGGCTGGGGGACTCGACATGCTAACCACATGTCACCCCTACACTGGCTGTTGATCATCTACCTCTGTGATTGACACATGTGGATGTGAAGGGCCAGCAGCCGGCTGGTAAAAGGGCAACCGCTGAAAAGTGGAAAGACCCTCAATCGAAATTATTATTATTATATAAAATTTATGGGTACTACAATCCTGCTTACAACTCAAAAAGAGTCTGCTGTAAGGATAAAAAATATGTAGCAGCGTATGTTTTTATATAGAAGCAGTCCGTTGTAAATTTCTTAATATACCATTGAGAAATAGTTAATGTTTAGAAATGCCCTTACAGTGTTATAAGTGTTAATACTACCTTCTGTAACGGATAGATGAGTGTTTATATAAAGAAAGGCAAACAATATGCCGAATTATTACTTATAATTTTTAATAAAACATTGTATTCATTATCATCTTTTTTTTTAATTTTTGTCAATAAAGTATAAAATTAAATACTTTAATATCGATAAAGAATGTTTATTTACTTCTAGTTTTGTTCATGGCACGAATTTTGTAGAATATAATCATTATAAAATTTGTTATTTCCCTAATCAAATTTAGATTAATATTTTAAAAAAATAAACGAGCATGTAATGTGTATTGATGATCGAATTACAATTATCAACAGTATTGTAACAAGAGGTTGTGTTTTTTCTAAAAAAATCACGAGCGATAAAGTCACGAGTGACTTTGTCTAATGAAAAACTCAACCTCGCGTTGGATTTCGAGTGACTATTTAGCAAATAATACATCAGAAGCTAGAAATAATTATAATGTTTAATATTTGCCAAATGTGAGGTTATGTGTTACTTCCGGGCGATTTCTAAGCCGGCTATATAGTTATAAAATAGCATATCTTTACTGTTAAATCTTTTTGGGCTTGGAAAAAATCAATAAATAACAGATGATTGTATGAGAAATAACTATTAACAATAATATACATTCATTATACAACATTTAATAAATTTTTATAGCAACAGAACTAACCTTTCTTTTTTTTTGGTAACTTTTAAAGTTTTTTTCTTTTGGAATTTCTTGCTGTACCATATCGATCGTACATTGTTGAATCGATATCCTTGTCAAATAAGTTAATTTCCTGATATAGCTCGCATTACGAACAAGAAGAGACAATTTTATCAACAGGAAGAGATAATTTTATGAACAAGAAGAGGCAAAATAATCGGTCTATGAGATAAATAATCAGACTATTTAACTCATGCTCCAAATGGGAGTCAATGACCAATCACGTTTCAATGATTTCTGTTTTACAACCAATCAGAGTCGTGTTTCACCAAATATTTATCAGTGTTATAATTACCATATTAAAGAAAGCTCCTCCTTACAATATTGCGTTCCTTTGGCAATAAATAGTATGATCTGGTTGCAGTGATAAACAAAAGAAGCAGTAGAAGCGTACCTATCGTTTCTCATTTGTTTTCAAACATCGCCGTTTACATTAAATATATAAATATTTTAAAATAACTGTAGTTAAATAATGATTTGTGAGTAAACAGCTTAATTTTATTCGTTAAATAGTCCTAACAAATGCCACTCTTGATTTCCAAATTCTCTAGATAAATTCACTCCTCACTTCGTGAGTCGTGAATTTATCGATAATTTGGAAATCAGTCGTGGCATTACTTATGATAAATTATTATCAACATCTTACATATTTTTCATTATATAAAAATATAAACTTGCCATTTCTCCGATTATAGCTGCATTTATTAATAACTTACTTTGCATAATTCTTGTATCTGTCAGCTCGTTTTGATACTTTATGCTCCAATCATTACATCAAACACTAGATCTAAGATCAATGAAATAGCAAACGTACCGTATCATGGAATATCCCCTTCTTCTTCTTTCACAAACTCTCTCGTTCTTTATCGAGATTTAGTACCACTTGATATCAGACTGAATGTCTCTACATTAGCATTACTTTTAATACTTTGTATTTAAAACTATCACGTTTATTTTTAAGTGTTCTCGTTAATAGTACTTAATATTGGTTTTAGAGGGAATTAAAGTGAATGAATACATTTTCGTATGTGTCAGTTTGCTGGTTGAGTGGAAGATAAGGCCTTATGACCTTAATGCTGCCGGTTTAAAAACAATTATTATTATTATTATTATTATTATTATTATTATTATTATTATTATTATTATTATTATTTAATAAACGAATCTGATCTAAATAGGCATGTATATTGTATCATTTATCATTCCTTACAAGTCCAACTGCTCGTGACCCCGTAACGTCATGTCCATTTAATTGAAACCTCACGCAGTCTTGTCTCTAGCAGTACAATTTACTGACATTAAATTCCATTTGAAATTAGATCCTGCACAGAAATCCAATATGCAGTTCTCGTGGATGTACCATAGTTCATAATTATATCGTCCGTATTGTGGAATAATTTTACGATTTTAATTAAAATTACGTTTTAATTGGTTTGTTGTTACAACACTGAATAATCCAACATAGAGATGGGCAAATAATTTGTTGCACACGTGATGTTTTTTTGGTCTCTTAGAGAGGTATCTCCAAATTATGTAGAATAAGAAATAAATGCCTATAAAAATAAATCAGGAAGTTAGACAGGGTTTTAGTCTGTCACTTACACTTTTTTGTATATATACAGATGATGTAATCAACAAATGGTAAAATAAGTACCAACTAGTGTAAATAAGAAAATAAATATATTGTCAAATGCAGATTATATCGCAATAACGCAGAATAATGAAGAGATCTTACAAGGATCAGTATGTAAGTTGAGTCAAATTGGCAGCGAATATAATTTGAAAATATCCATAAAAAAAAAGAAAAAGTAATGGTCCATCGAGGAAAAAACTCCTGTACGCTCCAAAATCTTCTTTTTCTTTTTCTTCTTCTTCTTCACTTCACGGGCTAGGCAAATTGCCTGTTCCGTCTCACAGTTGTTCTGTCCATCTTTTCACTGGCCTTCCTACATTCCTTGAACCTCTTGGCTTGTATTTGAATGCTGCTCTTGGTAATCTTGATACATTCATTCTTTCCACATATGTAAACCAATTCTCTCTATATTCTCTGATTTTCTCATCCAATGGATATATATTTAACTCTGTTCTTATATCTTCATTCCTTATCCGATCCAATCTTGTGTAGCCTTTTGTTCTTCTAAGGAAGTTCATTTCTGCGCTTTGTACTCTACTTTGCAATTTTTTGGTCATTACCCAAGCTCCAAAATAATAATATAAAACAAAATATTGGACAAGTATCTAATTTTGATAATCTTGGATGCAATGTAAGCTACGACAGAGACAGAGTCTTAGAAACCAAATTGAACAAATATAAGTCTGTATGTGGGACAATAAATAGAATTCTCCACAATAAAACTCGAAGGGACAAAAAAATTAGAGTTTTATAAGATAATGGCTGTGCCGGTATTAATGTTAGGTAGTGAGTCTTGGATATTGGAGGAAAGAGATAGAAGTAAGATTCAATTGGCTGACATGAGATTCCTTCGTAGGGTAAAAGGCAGCACAAAAATATACCTGATAAAAATGAAGATACAAGAGACGAATTGAATATATACAACTTAAATGAGAAAATAGAGGAATATAAAGACAATTGGAGAACCCATCTGGATCGTATGAATAACGAAAGAAACCCAGTACTAGCGTATAACTATCAAACTCAAGGAAGAAGAGATGTGGGAGTCCAAGAAAAGATGTTTATAGCAGTGTAAAGATGGAACAGGCAAGACTGCCTAATCCCTGCATGGAAGATGATGATGAAATGAATGTAAAAGTAAGATACAAAAATACAAGAAGCATGTGAGAAGAACAAACATTGGACTAAATAATAGTAGCTTAATTTAACAATCGTATGACTGAGAATCAGATTTAATAAAATGTAAATTGAAAGTGTCAAAACGGGGACTATGGTGCTGGTTATATTACTGACATTCCCAGTGGCTGGCATGTTCGCCACAAGATCCAAAGTTCGAGGAATCCAATGAGCCGGTGTTGATGGAATTTTTAGGCGTAAAAATTTTAACAAAAAAAATCGAAGTAGAATACAAAACGTAGAAATGAATTTTCTTAAAAGAACAAAAGGCTGTACAGAATTGGGTAAAGAATAAAGGTATAAGAATATAATTAAATATATATCCACTGAATGAAAAAATTAAATAATACAGAGATAAATGGTTTAGACATGTGGAAAAAAATGAATGTAACAAGATTACCAAAAGCAGCATTTAACTAGAAGTCAAGAGGATCAAGGAATGTAGGAAGGCCAGTGAAAAGATGGACAGAGCTGTGAAGCGGAACAGGCAATTTCCCGAGCCCGTGGAGTGAAGAAGTAGTAAGAATGTAATTACAATTCTTACGGAAGAAAATTAAAACCATGCTTTTTATCCTAGATTCGGGGAAACAAAGATAATCTAAATTTTTAAATAAAAAGCTATCCGAGTAGAATTCATGTCTTTTCATCAAATCTTAGAAAAGAGATGCTAATAATAGGTTTTTAAGAATGTAATTAAATGAAAATGTATTACAGTTGGTCTCTTAATATTCTGTCCTTCAGTTCTTAAACGTTTTGCACTGTTATATTAATGTTGATTATAATAAAAATACAAATTCATTTTAAAGTAGTATTAATAAAAATTAGTTATATAATAAAATTTATGATTCCATGAATAAAAATAAGAAAAATTTAAGTAATCCTCCATATACTGTATTAATAGATATTGCGTTTAACAATTTAAACTCTATCAAAAGAATTATCTCAAATAAATATATCAATAAACGTAGAGAAGAATACGCCACCAAAATATCTGGAAAGGAATGGGAAAATCTACAAGTTTACAACATTACTACATTACAAAGAAAATCTGCAGTAGCAATATTCAGACTGCTAACGGGACATGACTGCCTGAATAAACACCAACACAGACTTGGCATAACAGATTCACCTAAATGCCCTTTTTGCAATTTAAATTAAGATATGGAAGGAAACCATCTCCTCTGTTGTCCAGCTTTTGTAGAAGAGACCAGCCTTTCTGCTAAATATTGGAGTGCAAGAGAGCGAATGATTCCATTATCAAGTGCTCGACATTAGATTCCAACCAACCAACAATGTAATGAAAATTCTTCGATATTGATGTAAAATATAGATTGATGTTCTTGTTGAAAGAAAATGAGTATTGTTCGGTAAGGAGCAATAAAGTATACCATTTAGATCACACTGCGGTCCTCGAACTGGCCTTCATAATCATCATTAGCATACCATGTTCAGTATGAATATGTGTGTGTGTGTGTGTGTGTATGTGTGTGTGTGTGAATGATGAGTTTCGTCTTAATATTATGTTTGCTCGGAGGAGATCCTAGATATTGAGCTGAACACTCATTTGGGGAGGCACTCCACTTCGCTATGTGATCAGAAAATTATATATATGTTCCATAGTTAAAATCCCTCTCCCGACAGGTCGTGTTACTGTAAGAGCCCGGATGACGTTTGGGACGTAAAGGTACCTGTAAGGTGACAGGTTATACTGCTTTAATGAAATGGAAATATTTACATCATACTGAATATTAATGGGAGCAACTGTCCATATTTGCTGGACTATTCACTACTAGAAATTGAATAGAACACCCCGCATCATATTCATCCGAAAATTATAAAACTTAATCATAGAGATAAGGCTAATGATAAGGTTATTGTTATATGTCTAATGCTGGTAAAAACATAGGAGAATAGGGCTACAATTTTTTTTTTCCAAATGCCCCAGGTTGTCATTTCAACATTTCTGGTGTTCTCTCCTGGCATGACGTACTTCTTACCCACTTCTGAGTGTTGTGTTACGCTATCCCGATGATATGAGAGTTGATGATTATAGTACTGATGCGCCAGGAGAGGTCTTAAACTAAACTTAAGCTTATTAGGCAAATATGATATTGATGATAATGATGGCCAGATGGTATTCGGGGATCGTTTGGGCCTTAAAGTTTCCTGACATTTATCTTATAATCAACACTTTTGAAATTCATATTAAAGCACGGTTGAGGTTAGGTAATAAGATGTTAATTATATAATTTTTACCTGGTAAGTCAGTCGTCCTCAACTACATTATTAAACTTCAAGTTATTCTAACATGGAGGCCTTTCGAAAACAATGTTTCATCTTCTGTGTTCCAGTTAAAACGCAGATGATGAAACATTGTTTCCGAAAGGCCTCCATATTAGAATAACTTGAACTTTAATAATTTAGTTGAGCACGACTGACTTACCAGGTAAAAATTATATAATTAACATCATATTTATCTTACAGATGAGGAAAAACCCCGAGAAACCTCACCCTGGAAACTTTTCCCGACCTATGATCGAACCCGGGCCCGCTGCGTGACAAGGCAGCACGCCACCTCGAGACCACAACGGTAGACTATTAACTATAATAATTGAAAATAATGAGATAATGACAAATGTTCTTTCTTTATTAATATCTAATATATAAAAATGAATGTTTGTTTGTTTGTTCGTACTTTATGCGCGGCCATACCGTTGATCCGATTGTGATGGGGCTTTTTTGCAAAGTGTTCAGGAGATTCCAGGGATGAACATAGGCTATAAGAGAGTTGTGATACTCAACCCCTACACCCTTAAAAATCGCACTTTGTAGTTGAAAACGTGGAAAAAGTAGCTCTTTGGACGCTTAAATGGCTTACGCTGCCGAAACCATAACAAATACACAAAATTAATGCACACAGAATTGAATATCTCAAAAAGCTCTACAAAAAAGACCGCGACAGCATATGTTTATCTCTTACGGATAACTCACAATAACCATATTTTATCGTTCATTGATGCTAAGATCAACACAAGTACGTAGATT
>JASPKZ010006836.1:30000-40000 GCA_030220185.1 Diploptera punctata | reverse complement strand
GTCCGCAAGATCTTGTATTCTATGCAAATATACAACATATAAACTGACTTAGAAATTCAAAGCATTTAGATTATCCTTAGGAGTTGAGTTCTACCGTTATTGATTGCTCAACTTTCGTCGGTGAAAGATATTTGCAGTAGCCGCAAGCGAAATGTTAGGTTTTGAACTACCATACCAAGATCACAGTATTCAGAAGACGCCAAGATTAAGAAATTTGAATAACTTATAAAACATGTAGACAGTTCCATTTTGTAATTAGATAAATGTATTTCCTATCCAATGAACACATTACCTTCCCTTATCGTGCGACTCGAAAAGCCATCTAAAATGTAAAACAACAGACTGCTCTTCAACGATAACGTAATCGTACATTTCAAAGCATTTAATGAACACGGTCTATATCCTTGTATCACCAAGAGGGCAGGTCATTTTGTCACGTGTTTATGGGTTATAAATATAATGTAATTGAGATTAGTAATTTGCATTTTGAGTTTTTGGAATCATTGATATGCAGCATATTCGCGTCTCTCAACATGTGTCGGATTATGCAGATGGAATGGAACTCCACCAACAACTCTCGCAAGTAGTTCAGGGATTTTAATTGGTTGTTTTGAAACAAGGACCCCAATTCCAGGACTTATTACAGAGTAATGTGTTGTTGATGTGATAGACATGTAACACGTCCTTTGATTCTGATGAGATGCTTTCTGATCACAAAAAAATCAGTCAATACCTCCTCAATTCGAAAGACATGTTACATGTCTAATACGTCAACAACATGTTACTCAAACAATAAATCATCGGAGACTATGTGTTCCTTAAATGAAAACACTCAGACAAAATATCCCTAAACTATCTCTGAAAGTTTGTCGCAGATTTATGTTCCACACTGTGTATGCAAAAGAATTTACTTATCTATAAAGGGAAAAAATATTTCGAACGAGTTAAAAATAAAAAAAAAGCAATAAAGGCATCCCTTTAACAAACCCAGAAGGATCATGGGTATAAGTACATGATTCTTAGTCAACAGAAAGGAAAGAAAAATATGATCACTAATCAGAAGCGCCGACTGATTTTAAACTTGGGAATGTTGCTAGTACTCATTTTACACAAGATTGAGTGGGTCCCAGTGGATGTCAGAACACGAATGTGCTAAGAAAATTCTACACCCTTCGGCTGTCTAGGATCGAACCGGCCGTATACACCATAGTATAACTGCTTGTCGCTTAAAGCTATCTAGCCCACAATTTAATAAATGATGGACAGAGAGGAATGGCGTTTGGTTTCCGGAATACGGCGGCAGCTTCATGATACCGAATGATGATGAACAAGTAATAAAATATGAAATTATTTCTATAGAAACGAATGCGTAAAGAAGAGATCTAACGAATTCGAGAAGTAAACGAATTCAGCAAAAATAAAGTTTCAACATTTACTTGATTCTTGCATACAAGTTTTTATCAATAATTTAAGCAAGAAACAAATCAATGTATCGCACCTTTGTTTTTCTCACTCTGTTTTTTTTTTCTGGAATAGCTTATAGTTAGTGTTTTATGCATCCATTCATTAGAGTATCAAGAAAAAATTGATTTTTCATGACGAGTTCTTCTTATTAATGAACAATAATTTTTTCCTTTCATTTTTAAGAATAATTGCGATTCGAATGAAGTTATTTCACCGTGCATCAGTAATGAGATGTAGCGACATTTCCTGTTTCCTGTTAACTCCTTCAGACCAGAAGAAGCCAGCAAAAGTTCGCAAACATCAACATATCTTATTCCTACTGTTTAGTACAATAACGAGTAGTAAAACCTTGCGTGTCATAAATCTGTAGTAAATAAGTCATGAATAACTCTCCTTAAGAAGAAAGTTGTAGTTAGGATTTTTATACCTCGTGTCCAATGACGACCGACTTTATTAATATTAATAATAATAATAATAATAATAATAATAATAATAATAATAATACTAATAATAATAATAATAATAATAATACTCACTGGCACTATCGAACCCGTAGGTTCATGGCCGCACGGACATAAGATCTCCATACATCCCTATCCTGAGCTACTGCTTTCCAATCATTCCCTGTATAATCTACTTCCCTCAAATCATAGTTAATGTTATTCTCCCACCTCATTCTTGGTCTACCAACTTGCCGTTTTCCCTCTGGCTTTCCTACAAGAAGCTTCCATGCAAGTCTTTCATTCCCCATACGTGCAACATGTCCTGCCCATCGCAGTCTACGAGACTTAACTGTTATTATGTCCGGCTTCCTATAAAGACCATGTAGTTCACTGTTAAGTAGTCTTCTCCATTCACTTGTCTATTCACCTCTCTTTGGTCCAAAAATGTTCCTAAGATGTTTATTCTCAAATACTTGTAATATCTTTTCCTCCCTTAAAGTAAGAGTCCAAGTTTCGCTTCCATATAACTGGTAGAATAATAGTTTTATATATTTTCAGTTTAACGATTTTTGAAAGGAGTTGGGACATCAAGAGTCTCTGCAATGCATAATAGCATGCATTTCCAGAATTGAGCCTATGTTTAATTTCTTTGTGCATCTCATTCCTATTTGTAATTATTGTTCCTACGTATTTGAATTCAGCCACTTCTTCAAAATTTCCCTCATTTGTCATTAGCTGTCCATTTCCTTTATACAATGAATTTCTACGTGTGACCATATATTTAGTTTTATTGATATTTACTTCCAGTCCTAATTCCTTAGTGTTACTCAATAGTGTGTGCGTGTTGTCCTTTAGTATCTCCTCACTATCGGCCAATAATACTACATCATCAGCATAAACTAACAACTTATTAATACCATTGAGTTGTGAGCCTTCCTCATTCTGTAAAGATTTAATGGCATGCTCAAGTACAAAATTAAATAGTAGAGGAGATAGTGCGTCTTCTTGCTTCAACCCATTCTGGATTTCAAAAGTGTCCGAAAACTGTTTGCCTACACGCACCCTACTGTTTGTGCCATTTAGACACATTCGTGTAAGTCTAACTAACGTTTTAGGAATTCCGAACTCCAGCAGGATACTATATAACTTCTCCCTCTTAATTGAATCATATGCTTTTTTTGAAGTCTACATATAGTTGATGGACAGTACCATTATATTCCGATTTCTTTTCTAAAATCTGTCTTATAATAATAATAATAATAATAATAATATTATTATTATTATTATTATTATTATTATATTTTTCGTTAGTTTAACACCTCCCTTTATAAGCACTGATATCTTCCCCACGGCATCCGGGCATACAATGACTCGACTTTTCGTAAGAGAATTTTTAAACTCTGAATCACACACACAAACTTTTTTGACATTGAGGACCTAACCGAATGAATGGTCAGGACAATTCCAGACTATCTACAAGACAAAACGAACATTTAAGACTCGACAAACCATTTACTCTTATATCCATGCTAAACAGGCAACTACGTATGAGATGGATTTGTTGGTTAGATGGTGTTCGGATATTATTTGGGCCTTAACGTTTCTTCACAATTGTATTAGAGGCGAGAAAAAACTCACAAAAAACCTCATCCAATAAATTTGTCCCGACTGATGTTCGAAACGAGGCGCTGGATCTGTGATAAACACGTTAACCCGAGATCAAAAAAAGTGAATATAACAAAAATAATAATAATATTAATAATAATAATTGATAGAAATAGACATGAGGGTATAAGATATGAATTAAAAGTGCAGCCTTTATTGGATGTAGTCACGAATTACAGACAAAAGTGAATTCATCACATGAACGGAATGAGTAAGCAGAGACATTCATTGTTAGCAAGAAATTATCAAGCAACAGGAAGACGTGATGTCGGAAAACCTAGAAAACTTTGAGCTGATGCATTACGAAGTCGGAACGGGCAATGGTCTAATCCTTGGAGCGACGATGAATAATAATAATAATAATAATAATATAATAATAATAATAATAATAATAATAATAATAATAATAACAATAATAATAACAATAATAATAACAATAACAATAACAATAATAATAACAATAACAATAACAATAATAATAACAATAATAATAATAATTATATTATTATATTATTATTATTATCCATTCATAGTAATTCTGCCCGAAGGAAAGTCCTTCACTGCAATCATAGCATTTTCGTGCTATGCTTGCAGCTTTACTAGGGAATTGTAGGTGTGGTAGCTTCCCGTTGCTTTCCACACCGGTGAAGGATGATGATGATGATAATGATAAGGATGATGATGGCCATATGATTTCGGGGCCGTTTGGGCCGTAAAGTTTTCCTGACATTTGTCTTACAGGTGAGGAAAACTCCCGATAAAAACCTCACCCAGAAAAATTGCCCCGACCGGCGGTCGAACCCGGGCCCGCTGCGTGACAAGGGAGCACGCTATCTCGAGACCACAGCGGTGGACATCTCGTACTTAATCTACCATATTGGCGTTTTCCCTCTGGTTTTCCTACAAGACGTTTTCATGCCCCTCTCCCATTTCCCGTTCGTGTTACATGTCCTGTCCATCGCAGTCTCAAATACTTGTTACATTTTCTCCTCCCTTAAAGTAATAGTGCATGTTTCATATCCATATAAACAGTTTTATATATTTTCATCTTAATGTTCTTTTGAGAGAATTTGGGACGACAAGAATTCTGTAATGAATGTTTAAGTTGTTTGTGCACTTCTTACAGTTTGTATATTATTGTTTCTACTCGTATGTATTTGAATTAAGCCACTTCTTCAATCTTTCCCTCATTTGTCATTAACTGCCCATTGGGTCCCGAGTCTGAAGATTCTTCAGGCTCGTAAAATATCCTTAAGCTTGAAAAAATGCCTCTAACAAAAATGTTCCGAATATTCCAATCCTAGTACTACCCTGGTTTCCTATATGTCACTATGAGGGGGGAAGGCTGATTCGGGGCCACTCAATGACATCTATCCTGAAACAAGTGTAACTAAATTAGTTTGGTTGAATTTATTTCCTGTAGGGGAGACAACCCAAGTGTCATTGAGAGACACAAGGACTTACTAGAATTAAAAATGTATTTCTTTATGTAACTAGGAATTTAGTTTTAATAATAATAATAATAATAATAATAATAATAATAATAATAACAGTAAAATAAGAAAATATTTTATTAATCAATGCCACCAAGTTGTCATTTTGACATTCTGGTATTCTCTCCTGGCATGGTGTTATTGTAACCCACTTCTGAGGTTGGGGCGCCTGGAAGGCGGAGTTACGTTGCTCCATGAATATATGATAGATAATTATGATAATGATGCGCCAGGAGAAGCCATAATCCTAAACTTAATGAATATTTTAATGAATACCAGATGAATATCGGCGATCGTTTGAGCCTCAAAGTTTCCTGACATTTGTCTTACTCGGGAAACTTGTCTCGACCAGGGATCGAACCCGGGCCAGCTGTGTGACAAGGCACCATGCTACCTCGAGATCACAGCGATGGACAAATAAGGAAAGTAAAAGAAGCAATTTTCTGATCTCACTCTCATATGTAAAGAAATTTAACACCCTAAAACAAATGAGAATGTTCCATATAAAATCCATTTTCCATATAGCGTTGCCTGTGGCAAATCTATATGATATTCAGTATTCCATAGAATGAGATAAAGGTCTACTCTTCAACGATAATTCTGTATCTGAATACAATTTAAAACTAACTATCTCAATTTTTTAGTAGTAGTAGGACTTTATTAGACAAAAAGTAAGATATTTACAATATTATTTACAAATATGGGTCGCACGGGCAGTAAGCCGTACGTGCTGTTGACAGTCCGTTACAATAAAGTAATAATTGGTACTAGTGTAAAGAAAAATAAACAACAAAAACAGCAATAACATTACAATTACATAAAGAAAACACAATAATAATATTACAATTAAATAATAACACAATAGCATTATACACTGAAAACATTAACATTACAATTACATAAAGAAAACACAATAATATTACAATTAAGTAATAACACAATAGCATTATACACTAAAAAACATTAACATTACAATTACATAAAGAAAACACATTAATATTACAATTAAATAATAACACAATAGCATTATACACTAATTAATTTATATATAATTGTTAATAATTAATGGTATTGCATTTTGATAACATATATTTATTCATGAATGAGTGTTGTCCTTATTTTTCGCGTTTTGTCCAGAAATTTACCGAGGTTTATCCAATTTTCTGGATTTACCAATAACTCGTAGCATGCCAATCTTTCCCGATTTGAATTTAGAAATCTTTCCGGTAATAACTGACGTCTCCAATATTCTAAATCATTACATTTTCCTAATATATGTATCTCATTTTATTTTGATACGTTTGAAGATTTGACAATATCGCGTCAAGAATCAGTGAGTGTATACCATAAAACATTTTATATATATTCTCTATACACGGTTGGAAAATTTTGTCTAAAGACCAAGTTTTTATCTCGGTTTTAACCACCCTAGTGAAAATTAAATGTTAGATTACAAAACTTATATTTATCGTAAGTAATGCCACGAGTGATTTCCAAATTATCGATAAATTCACGACTCATTTGTTACGACTATTTAACGGATACAATTAAGCTGTTTACTCACAAATCATTATTTAAATATAGTTTTTTAATATTTATATATTTAATGTAAACGGTGATGTTTGAAAACAAATGAGAAACGTTATGTTTCGTTTGTTCATCACTGCAACCAGATCATAATTATTGCCTAATTGAATCGCAATATTGTAAGAATGCATCCTAGTGGAGAAAAATTAAACACGTCATTACAGGTTATTAATAAATTTCTGATGTCCTATGAAGTAAATATGTCAATTATATTTTTCTGTAACGTTAATACCTGGGAAATAATTAATTTAAGAAACTGTGGTACAATCAATTGCTACGAATGTTTTTCTATTATATCTCGCAAGCGCAATCTGTTTACATTCGTGCAATATATATACAATCTGGAAGCCACTTGTAAAGCGAAAGCGATAAAATGAAAGTGATAAAATCGAGGTGAAAAACGACTGTGATTGGTTGTACATCAAAATTCATTGAAATGTGATTGGTCATTGACTGTCATTTGGGGCATGAGTTAAATAGTCGATATAATTACTTAAAATTAGAGATAAAAACAAATATTTGTTCTTAAGTATATAGTGAATAGTTTTAAAATATATAGGTTTAAATTTATAATACGTTAAATTTCAAGATATTAATGATGAAACAAACAAATTTAACTAATGTGTGGCACTATTGAAAGAACCTTTAAAAACACAAGAAAAGAAACAAAAATTATATTTTTTAAAGTAATGGCTGTTCCTATATTGATGTATGGATCAAAATGTTGGACGATCACTAAAAGACAAGAACAAAGATAGGAAGCAGTTGAGATGAGATTTTTAACAAATATAGCAGGATATACTCTGCTGGATAAGATAATAAATGAAGATATAAGAAAGGAACTAAATAGGCTATTTTCAAACGTAAAGATCGGATAATTAAATATATGAACACCTGGAAAGAACATGTTGTTAGAATGCTAGAAGAAAGAGTTCCAAAATTATTGCTAAATTATAAACCACATGGAAGGAGAAATGTTAGACGCCCACACAGAAGATGTTCTGAACAATTTTAACAATTCTAGCTTTTATGAAACAGGAACGAGCCAACAGACTTAATCCCTGGATTATGAAGTATTTATTCTAATATTAAATAAATAAAAGACTTGACTGAAACAATTGA
Source organism: Diploptera punctata (assembly GCA_030220185.1). Taxonomy (NCBI): domain Eukaryota; kingdom Metazoa; phylum Arthropoda; class Insecta; order Blattodea; family Blaberidae; genus Diploptera; species Diploptera punctata. The sequence goes on along the minus strand of JASPKZ010006836.1, from coordinate 32,226 downwards.
ACGCAAACAACAATTTTCTCATTTTCTATACTGATAACAATCACTACCTAAAACGTTCGTCACGCAGTAATTGCATGAACTGAGTTTATTCCTCATCAAGTAGATTTATGGTCCAAATTAGCTGGTTTACGGAATATGTTTTTCTTTTGTTAAATTGTAGAAACTCAATTTCTGACTCCACCTTATTTAAAAGTGTCGTACTGCAGTGAAATAATCATGCATAACCGTAAGTTATGACCTATTGCGATTGTATAATTTGACACAAATTTAAATATTTATTAATTTTTTATACTTTATTTAAACTAAGTAACTCACTGGCACTATCGAACCCTAGGTTCATGGCCGCGTGGACATAAGCTCTCGATACATCCCTATTCTGAGCTAATGCTTTCCAATTATTCTCTGTATAATCTACTTCCCTCAAATCATAGTTAATGTTATTCTCCCATCTCATTCTTGGTCTACCAACTGGGCGTTTTCCCTCAGGTTTTCCTACAAGAAGCTTCCATGCACGTCTTTCATTCCCCATTCGTGCCACATGTCCTGCCTGTCGCAGTCTACGTGACTTAACTGTTCTTATTATATCTAGCTCCCTATAATGACCATGCAGTTCACTGTTAAGTAGTCTTCTCCATTCACCTGTCTGTTCATCTCTCTTTGGTCCAAAATGTTTCGTAAGATTTTTATTCTCAAATACTTGTAATATTCTTTCCTCCCTTAAAGTGAGAGTACATGTTTCGCATCCATATAACTGATAGAATAATAGTTTTATATATTTTCAGTTTAACGATTTTTGAAAGGAGTTGGGTAGTCAAGAGTCTGTGTAATATATTTATTTAAACTATTAAATAAATTAAACCAGTGTATGCTATAGGATATGTTGCCAATTTAAGGGTTAAATAAACTGTATGGTATACATTGCGACGAAAAAGTTGCTAAAGGTAATTTTTAATTTTACGTTTTAGGCAAACCCGCACTTTTAATAATTGCTTTACGCTGAAATTTGGAGAATATCTTCATCATTATATTATAGTGATATTTAAATCTTTGTTTGATATAACTCCTACATGTGGTCCGATTTTGCTGGAAAACCTGTCCTGGTTCCGATCCATCCACCACGAATACCAGATGGGTGACCGAAACGGGACCTAGAGATGTCTAAAGTCTAACCACTTCCACAACAGAACCGTCCGGAAGGTTAGTAAAAAACGAATATCAATAGTAATAATATATTACAATGCGATGTTGGGAAGTGGTTTTTACAGAATCGTGGAAAATGTTTAAAAACCGAGAGATAGCGAGGTTTTTAATTCTCGAGATTCTGTAAAACACTCACAAATGGGCGTTGTACATTATTTTTTGCGCGATGGTGTTTTCAAAATAACAAACAATAGTAAAATAATAACATATTTGTTGGAAATATTTGTGTTCTTTATACACATTTGATTAACGGTTACAGTGTGGGCAATGTTTATTAGTTGAAACAACAGGAGATCGTGAGACCAATTAGTGATAAAATGGCGGAAAGTACGTATTTATTGTTTTATATTGTTTCAAATAAAGTTCAGTTAATTTAAAATGCAGTGATTTGATTCGTATAATGTATATTAACACTACCTTTTGGATATTTTTTGTATACACGCTATATGTAGTATACATAGAGGGCAATGTTTTTATATATGTGTTTGTAATATGTAATATTACAGTGTAGTTATTTTATTACAGTATAGTTAGTTAGTCCACCGCTGTGGTCTCGAGGTAGCGTGCTGCCTTGTCACGCAGCGGGCCCGGGTTCGATCCCCGGTCGGGGCAATTTTTGTGGGTGAGGTTTTTATCGGGGTTTTTCCTCGCCTGTAAGACAAATGTCAGGAAAACTTTAAGGCCCAAACGGTCCCCGAAATAATATGGCCATCATCATCATGATCATCCTTATCATCATCATCATCATCCTTCACCGGTGTGGAAAGCAACGGGAAGCTACCACACCTACACAATTCCCTAGTAAAGCTGCAAGCATAGCATGAAAATGCTATGATTGCAGTGAAGGACCTGCCTTCGGGAAGAATTACTATGGATGGATAGTTAGTTAGGTTGACAACCCCGAAATGTTGGAAGTTGAGATTTCAATCATGATCGCCATTGCTGTAAGTACGACAAAATTCACTATCACGCAAAAAATAATTTAAGCATTGCATGCCAGTTGTCTAAACACTTCATACAAACTTA
>JASPKZ010006836.1:0-25000 GCA_030220185.1 Diploptera punctata | reverse complement strand
GATAAACATACAGGGTGTACGACGAAATATACAATTTAACATTTACAAAGTAATCCACATATTAGGAATAAGAAACAGGTACTACGTAACATAGTTGCAGGGGTAGCCTACATAATATAATTGTGAATTTTACAGAAAACTGTGCATGTCATTGGTTGCAAAGAACACATCCTGGAACAATCTTCAGGTAATATGCATTCAGTATTTTAGTTTACTAGCGGCATCAAAGGCAACTGTTTCTATCTGGTTTAAAAGATAACATTTGCCAGGTAGAGATGGGGAGTTGTTGTTAGAGGCTTTTAAGACGCCTATCCAATGACCAAAAACCGAAAACAGTAATCCGCCAATAATGTCTTTGCATTTTAAATGACGTTTCCATCTCTACTCCACGTGGATATAATTGTCTTAACATCATTGCAACTCTTGTCTTTTGCAGTATTATAATAAAGTCCGTTAGTGCCAGAGAATAAAACGTCACAACGTCACTTGATAAGCTAAATCCTTATGCGTGCAAAATATACCTACCTAACTGCAAAGAAAATCGCCTCTAAACTAAAATACTGAGTCCAGTATACCTGAATTTAAACATTTCTTACATGAATACTGCAATCCCAACATTCTCAACGAGTCCACTCTCAGGAAGAATTACTTTAATTCTCATTATTTTGTCATATTAGAACAAATAAGGCTGACATAGGCAAATCGTCTATATGGATTTCTGCTATTAAACGACGGATGCTGCAGGCCGTTTTGTCGCTAATCTAATATTGAGCAAGTTTGACTCTGAAGCTGTATGAAAACCCTATTTAATTTATTGCAAACCTTTGGAGGCAACAAGTAGTTCAACAATTAAGAATGCGGGGATCTAGTGGAGCCCACCAGAATACTCACTTATTACTCTAAGCATGAGGAATAAAAAAAGGGCAAAATGGTTCAACGGCTGGCTTGTAGTTCGTCCTCGCGGCCACGGGTCCAACCCAAGAGTGGTGGTATGGGTCATGTGAGTAATACCTAGTTTGTCGGACCTGGAAGACTGCCTACAACTTATTTAATTCTTTATAATCAATTGAGTTGGTGTTTACTTTATGGAAATCCATATTTATTAATTAAATAAAAATAAAACTTAGTTTTATTTTATTTTCATATTTATCACCGAATTATATAATAAATATGAAAATCAAATAATACTACGTTTTATTTTTATTTAATTAATTTATTCTTTACATCTAGAGTAAATCAAAATAGATTATAAATAATAATTGTATTGTAATCGTTTATGTTTATTGTAATTTAGATGTAAGACTTTTTTTTTAAATTTTTAAAACCTGGTTCAGTGATAGACAAAGCCTTACGGCCTTAACTCTGCCAGGTAAAATAAAGCTTTTATTATTATTATTATTATTATTATTATTATTATTAAAATTGAAGATATTATGACATGATAAATAAATTTAATCTAATGCAAGAAAAGAAATAAAAATGGGATAAACTTGCGTAAATTTCTGGACAAAACGCGGAAAATAAGAACAATACTCATTCATGAATAAATATATGTTTTCAAAATGCAATAACATTAATCCTTAATAATTATATATAAATTAATTAATGTATAATGCTATTGTGTTATTATTTAATTGTAATATTACTGTGTTTTCTTTATGTAATTGTAATGTTATAGTTTTTTTAGTGTATAATGCTATTGTGTTATTATTTAATTGTAATATTATTGCGTTTTTTTATGTAATTGTAATGTTATTGCTTTTTTGTTGTTGTTTATTTTTCTTCACACTAGTAGCACTTATTACTTTATTGTAACAGACTATCAACAGCACGTACGGCTTACTGCCCGTGCGACCCATATTTATAAAGTAATGGCTGTTCCTGTATTGATGTATGGATCAGAATGTTGGACGATCACTAAAAGACAAGAACAAAGATTGGAAGCAGCTGTGATGATATTTTTAAGAAAAATAGCAGGATATATTCTGCTGGATAAGAAAAGGAATGAAGATATAAGAAAGGAAGTGAATATTTTCAAACTTACACACCGAATAATTAAATATAGGAACGACTGGAAAGAACATATTGATAGAATTCCAGAAGGAAAATTTCCAAAATCATTGCTAAATTATAAACCGTACGGAAGGAGAAATCTTGGACGCCCACACAGAAGATGATCTGAACAATTTTAACAATTCTAGCTTTCATGAAACCGGAAAAAGCCAACAGGCTTAATCCCTGCATTATTATTATTATTATTATTATTATTATTATTATTATTATTATTATTATTATTATTATTATTATTATTATATCGGCCGCGGTGGACTAGTGCCTCTAGTCCCATAGTTCGAACCCGGATGGGTTCGATAGACTTTTTTAGAATGGAAAAATCCAAGGAGCAAGTCCTCCGGAAGGGACTCTAAGCCGTGGGTCCCGAGGCTTAAGATTTTCAGGCTCGTAAAAGATCCTTAAGCCTGAAAGAAAAGGCCTCTAAGCAAAATTTACCGAATTTTCCCGTCCTAGTACTACCTTGGTTTCCTAGATGTCAGTATGTGGCGGAACGCTGACCACGGACCACTCAAATGACATCTATACGAATACAAGTGTAACTAAATTAGCATGGTTCAAATTCTTCCTTGTAGGGGGAGAGCGCCTAAATTTCTGTCAAGGGAAACATGGGCTTACAAGACAAGTTTATTATTATTATTTATATTGTTATTATTATTATTATTATTATTATTATTATTATTGTTGTTGTTATTTGTTGTCTACCGTAAGGTAGACAGACTTTCATTCCACTCATCTATTTAATACTCGGATAGCGCGATATATATTTCAGGTCGCGATGTTCAGGACAGTCTGCCCTTCCAATCTGAATAAAAAACTACAGACCTAATGTAGGATTTCAAATAAGCTAACTTTAAGGGAACATGTTTAAAGGCACAGAAATCGAAGCCACAATCCTGCATTGACAACCTACTGTACGGAGCAGATGTACATCCCAGCATGAGTTGAGAGCGGAGTGAAGTAGGGCGGGACCAGAACTGACGGCGGGTAGTGAGGGTTATCCAGTCTGCCAATACAGGAGTTGTATTACTTCAACATAGTTTAAATGAGAGATTTGGCGCTGAATTTTAGTATCTTGCAGTTAAAACGGCAGATTTTTTTATTTCGTACACGGTCATTGTACATCACAACGCTACTCTGGAAGAAATGTCAAGGTACGTTTCGGCATGCAACGGTTGGCAGTTCCCTTGAAAGTGTCGTCTAGAATATTTAATTTAATTTAAAACAAAATAAAACAAAAACGCCGTCGTCATTTAGTGAATTGTCAATTCACTTATACATTTAAGTTTACACAACATTTGTAGGTAATGTTTCTTCAACAAACGTTCTATGTAAATTTAGTTAAGAGCTATCGGAAGGCATACATATATAAACAACGTGTTGCCGTTTACAAATTACCGGTTTTTGTTTGGAAGTTTTAACGTCGGCAAGTCTTTTCCTTCTTGGTGGCGGTTTCCTTCGTAGTATTAATTTAACTTAATTAAACTTCTGACATGGATGTAATTTTATTACAGCTGCAGCTACTTTATTCAGATGCAACTCTGACATTAAGGCGCAGAAAATAATTTTATATTGAAATAAATGACGGTTTGGCTGTAAAAATATGTTTTATGCGATAGTGCGTTTTGTCGTACTTACAGCAATAGCGACCATGATTGAAAGGTCAATTTCCTACATTTTGGGGTTTTTATTTTTATTATTCCGGCTTTTACAATGAATATACATTTTTCCGGTACCATGTTCACAGTTAACTACACATTTGTTTCAACGCATTTTTCCATTCCTGTCTGTTCATCCATATATCTTCTTCTATTTCCCATTCCCTCTTAGCTTCATTGATTCCCTGAATCCACGTAATAGTTGGAACATTTTGGGGTTACCAACCTAAATAACTATACTGTAATATTACATATTACCTACCTCGTGCGGGAAGTAAAACCACTGTCCTTTATGTATACTACGTATACGTATATACAAAACATATCCAAAAGGCAGTGTTAATATAAATTATACGAAACAAAACTGTATTTTAAATGAACTGAACTTTATTTGAAACAATATAAAACAACAAATTCGTACTTGCTGGCATTTATCCTTGATTGGTGTCACGGCCTGCTGTAGTCTCAACTAATTTTTTTCGGCATTTACGGTATAAACATTGGCCACATTGTTAACGTTAGTCAGTTGTTTATATTGAACCAAAATATGTCTAACAAAGATATTATTTTACTATTAATCATTATTTTTAAAACACCATCATGCAAAAAATAATGTACAACGCACGTTTGTGAAGTGTTTTACAGAATCTCGGAAATTAAAAACCTCGATCACTTCTGTAAAAACCACTTCCCAACCTCTTATTGTAATATACTATTATAGGCACTACACAACTTTCCCCAGTAATTTCTCAAGGATTTTTTACACCTTACCTTTAATCTCATTTTTATTTATATACCAATGCGACGTTTAATGTTTACACATATTTCTGTGCCTAAAGTTTTATTTTTCCTCTCCGCTCGTCTATCCAGCCACGCCAAGCCCTCCAGTCCTCTTGTTCTCATTCTAGTTCTTATTTCTTGCATCCACGAGATTCGAGGTCTTCCTTTCCTTCTTCTTCGAGGTGGACACCATTCCAATCTTTTTCTGGGTAACCGTTCTTCTTGCATTCGTCATACATGCCCATACCAATTTAATTGCTTACATCTTATATAATCTACTATTGAATATATAATATTCATTTTTTCTAGAATGACAGTATTTCTTATATTTTCAAATTTGAACATCGTGCTGCTCTCCTTACGAAATTCATTTCCATCGACATAAGTTTTTGTTTTAAGTTTTTGTTGAATTTCCAAACTTCAGCTCCGCATTTGACAGTAATTGTCACTATTGAATTATATATTTGTAATTTATTTTTTCTGGTTATATGTCTGTTCCATAAGACTCCATTCATCATTGCTGTTATTGATCTACCTTTATTTATCATCATCAACAACAAAAACAACAACAATCACGGATTAAACCCATGTGGCTTTTTCCGATCTCATAGATTCTCATTCAAAAAGTTGAATCCACACATTTTTTGGACTACCAACATTCCTGTCTCCTTTTTGTTTGTAATTAAGTATAATTTTTGAATGCGATCATCTTTCATTCTTTGAACATGTTCCTTCCAGTTTTTTCTAGATTCGTTTATTTTATCTAAACGTTTAAAAATATTTAGCTCGTTTCTAATATTTTCACTTCTTCTTGCTTGCATCCAGCCACACTTCTCAGAAATCTCATTTCAGCTGCTTCTATGATATTTTATTCTCTCTTGGTTAAAACCAAAAATTCACTACCATGCAATAGTAAGGGGACTGCCACTGCTTTATAAATTTTTTTTTTCCTTTCTTGTATTTTTAAATATTATTTTAATTGTGTCACATATATAATTACATTTATTAAGTTTGTTAAACGGATCATTTTTAAAATAGGAAATTTCATGACCCAGGTATTTAAAATGGTTCACTAGTTCAATGGGTTTCCCCTGCAGAATTATTGTAGCTCTTATGGTATCTGATCCCTTGAAAGCTAAGATTTTCGTTTTACTTATTGACATTTTGAAATTTTAATTCTGTATAATGTTATTTAATTGAAAGTGTGATTTCTGTAGACCATCTTCTGAGCTAGATATTAAAACTTGGTCGTCTGCAAAAAGTAAGGTATCTAAAATATTATTTCTTATTTTGAAATGTGAGTCCACATTTATTTGCCAATTATATGATATCGTCAATATAAATATTAAAAAGGGAGGACGAAGGCGGACGTTTCTGTCTTACACCTCTATTTATTGTTGCTGATGTATTTTTTTAATTGTTTACTCCGGTTTCTATTGTTATTTTATTTTCTACGTATAGACTTTTTATTGCAGTTATTAGGTGCTGAGGTACGCCTTTCTGTTTCATTATATTCCACAATTTATTTCTGTTTACCTTTATTTATTCTGTTCTTAATATCACTTTCTTGTTTATTCTCTTTATCTACTTTTCATACTAGACTAAAAAACTAAAACCCCATTGAGTGACAGACTTAGAAGTGCTTTGGTCTACCAGCCGTCTACTGCCTCACATGCTTTTATGTTAATTACATAAGAGGGCATTATAGGGGTGACATGTGATCAACTTGTCCAGACAGCCAATCAATATGCTGGTTTTCTCAACCTGAAGTCTCCACTAATTGTAATTAACTCACTCACTCATTCACAGATACTATCGAACCGGTAGGTTAATGACCGTGCGGAAATAAGCTCTCCATACACCCCTATCTTTATCTAATATATTTCAATCATTCTCTGTATAATTTACTTCCCTCAAATCATGGTTAATGTTATTCTCTCACCTCATTTTAGCCTATCTACTGGGCTCTTTCCCTCTGGTTTTCCTACATTTTCCATGTCCATCTTTGATTCCTCATTCCTCTTACATGTCCTGCTTATCGCTGTCTACGAGACTTATTTGTTCATATAACATCTGGTTTTCCAAGTAGATCACTGTTATTTAGTCTTCTCCATTCATCTGTCTGTTCATCTGTTTTTAGCCCAAAAATTGTCATAAGAACTTTATTCTCATATACTCGTAATATTTTTCCTCTCTTAAAGTAGAGTCCATGTTTCGCATCCACATAACTAGGAGAGTGAAACTTTTATTTATTTTCAGTTTGATTTTTTTTAGAGAAGTTGAGACAAGTTTCTTGTAATGCATAGAAGTATGCTTTCCAGAACTTAGCCTATGTTTAATTTGTTTGCGCACCTCATTCTTGTTTGTAATTATATTACTATTCCTAAGTATTTGAATTCAGCCACTTGTTCAAAATTTACCTCATTTCTTATTAATTGCATATTTCCATTATATAATGTATTTCTATGTGTGACGATGTATTTAGTTTCACTGAATGTTTAGTTCCAGCCCCAAATCATTAGTGATAATCAACATAGTGCTAATTATTTCAACTACCCTATTTACTTACGTTACTGAGTGGGCACCGTTCACATATTGGCGAGAAACCCCATGAGAAAAAAAATTTCCCCCATGGGGACTCACACTAACGCAAGCCCGCTGTACCAAGGCATTAAGCCTGAAACCGCTTGGCCACGACGCGGTAACATGTGTAAAAGATTGACCCCCCGCATGCTTACATTTATTTAAAACAAAATCGCTGAGAACATTGGCAGTAATCTTCTGTGTGTATATGTATATATATATATATATATATATATATATATCATCATCATCATCATCATCCGGTATCATGGCAGTTGCCGCCGCCTTCCGGAAACCAAACGCCATTCCTCTCTATCCATCCATTGATCTTCCTCCATTCCTCTGATATTCATAGCTGCTTGTACCCCTTCTATCCAAGTTTTCTTCGGTCTTCCTCTCTTCCTCCTTTCCATTGGGATCCATTCCATAACAATTTTTGGCAATCTTTGCTCTGGCATTCGTTTGACATGACCATACCACTGCAATATTTTTCTTTTCTATGATGTCTATGATGTCCGGCTCCTCTTGTACACCCATAATTTCCCTTATTTCTTTATTTCGTATTCTATCCATTCTAGATTTTCCAGCTGATCTTCTTAAAACATCCATTTCTGTACTTAAAATTCTTTTCATTTCCCTGGTAGGAATTTGCCAGACTTCAGCACCATATGTTAAAATGCTCTGAATTATGGTTTGATATATTTGTAATTTTCTATTTTTTGTAATATTTTTGCTCCACCAAACAGAGTTTAAAGCATTTATTGCTTGTTTTGTTTGTGCGATTCTATTTTTAATTTCCACTGTGGAGTTGCCAGTCTCCTATCGGACGCCTTCCCAGGTGGCGGATAGGGGAATGCTCACCAGATATGGCGGGTACTGGGGAAATAAAATACGCAGGGCGGACCAAAACTAGCGCTGCTGCCTTGCAGTAAGATACTGGACTATCAAAGGCTGGAGGAAGAAAACCTTGAACAAAAATTACCCATCCCCCAGTTTGGGGGTTGATGCATCGGGCCAGCTCCTCGTTCATCATAAAAAGAAAAAAAAATGCTAAAAACCAAACAACATGCCTCGGAAAAACACTCTAGGACGATATATATATATTAATTGAATAATGATCCAAATCTTGTATATCTTAATAAATTCCTTTGAGATCTATGTTTTCACCTATACAGAACTGTGAGAGAAATCGTCTTATATTGTAATAAATACATCAATTAAACTATTTTAGTAAGTGGCGGTTATGGATGTGTATTAACTGAAATTTGAAGATGAGTTTTTCAAATGTGAAATACTGTTTATGATAAAGTTTATTTTTCGTGTCAAATTAATAAAAATGATAGCGTAAAAGTTGGCTCGTTTCGCTTGCAACAAACTTTCAAGAGCTTCCTCGACAATTTCAAGAACATGTCTTTCATTCTGCCTACAGTATCAAGTTTCCTTCTACCCGTACAGCTCCTACATAATTGAATAAACTTTTGTCAAGAATATCTCTACTTCACTTCCAAGCCAGATTTTTCCTCTCTCCCCCCCCCCCCCCTCTCTCTCTCTCTCTTGGCGTCATCATCTCTGTGAAATCATGCACTTAATTAAAGCCCCTACATCTTCACTAATCCCATGACAGAAGCCATTTACTGAAAGACCTTCATGTAGGATTATTTTATAGTTCCCTCCAATCTAACTTTCCTCCTTTAAAAAAATTATATATATGAGAATGGTACAAGCATTATCCTCACGAACAAAAATTGTCCTTGATTTTCCAAAAAAAATATTACATAAAACGTTTAATAACACTCAGCAACAAAAAATAAACCTTTTTTGTCTCAGAAAGAAACATATGTAATTCTCATAGTATTTGTTCTCCTGAATTCAAATATGATATCGGTTTTTCTCCATCACGCAAGGTTTCCGACAGACAGGCATTTATTATAATTTCAAACACTTTAATATTTTCTACATTCGTAACTACACAATATTCGAACATTCGGGCTCACCTAGAAAGTAGGAAAAGACGATTTTCTGCCATATTTCGCCTGTGGAGCATCCCTCTTGATGGTCCAACAATAATCGGCCAGCATATTACGATTCCATTTGCCTTGATATCTCTTTTCCAGAGCTGAAATCTTCTGATGAAAGTGTTCCCCGTTCTCACTGCGCCAAGATAATAAATGGAGGAAAAACGTTTATTTAAATCCATTATTTGAAATTGAAAAAAACAACTGTGAGTGATGGAGAAATTCCTAATACATATTTGAAAATACCATTAAAAACTACATTAAGTACAACTATTGGTACTCATGAGACAAAAATCATGTACACCAGTATAATTTATCCTAATATTTTCACATTTGCTATTATAATTTTAATGTAATAAAGATGCTTAAAATTATGAAACATAATATTCTCAATAATATAAAAAACACCAATTCACAGTAGGCCTATATTAATTCGGTCTGCACACGATTTAGGAATTGTGACATATCAAGATATCATAACGAACTTGTACCTAAGATTGTGTAATAAATGCAGATTTTTAATAGTATTTTTATGAATTAGCTAGTGGTCAGCGTTTCTGATTACAGTTCATGAGGTCCCGGGTTCGATTCCTGATAATAACATAGAATTTTTTCCTTAAAGAGAATTACTCCTATGATTGCAGGGCCTGGAATTTAGGTTAGGTTTAGTTTAAGAATCTCCTGGCGCTATATTATTTATCATCCATCATATTATCAGGGTAACGTAACATCGACTTGCAGGTGACCCAACCTAAGAAATTGATTACAATTCCGCCAATCCCAGGAGAAAAAGGCAAAATATTATAAAAGACAACCTGCTTGCATTGCCAGGGCCACTTCCGGGTTCAAATCTCCGCTCAGGCGTTTATTTTTCTTTTACTATTAAATGTTTTTTAATCCAATTTTAATAACTTCTCCGAAATATAGTTTCTTAATAACCTCTTCCATATGTTATCCAACAGTATCAAAAGACTTTTCTATGACTATTTATCTCATGCCTCAAATGGAAGTCAATGGCCAATCACGTTTCAATAAATTTTGTTTTACAACCAATCACAGTCGTGTTTCACCTCGATAATTACCGAATTTTTACTACCAAAATAGAGAAAGCTCCTCCTTTTTAATATTCTGAACAGGTCAGAGCATTATTTTGTAGTGACTGACTCTCTTACAAATACGTTGAACATAGTAAATAATGTACAGATTCCTTTGACCTACGCATTTGATAATTGTGTGTTCAATAATTGTGTTTTAAATACTGATTTTAAGATTTGTTTCCGAAAAAAATGAATTAATAACATATAACGAAATTTCATCTTATGAAATTCTATTTTAAACACTCTTCATAAAGAGTTTCAAACATTAATTGGGTTTAAAAGTATTAGCAAAGGAAGAACATTTATTTTCATCTCACTATTTTCAATCATTATATTTAACATGTTGGTTATATATAGATTTAAGCGTTTCATTTTTTTTCTCCACCATGGTGCATTCTTACAATATTGCGATACTATTTGGCAATAAATAATATGATCAAGTTGCAGTGATGAACAAATTAAATATAACCAAACATTTCGTATTTGTTTTCAAACATCGCTGTTTACATTAAATATATAGTAAAGTAAAGTGACCCCACAACAGGCCCGGAGGCCCTTGGGGTAGTGGGAGGCTAAGGCTCCCACTTTTTCTAGACAATCAGCGCTTTATGTCAGCCGGGTTGTCAGCCCTGCGTGACGGCATAGATCTATCGAATTTGTGTAGTTACGAATTTAGAAAATATAAAGTGTTTGAAATTATAAATGCCTGTCTCTCGGAAACCTTGCGTGATGGAGAAAAACCGATATCATATTTGAATTCAGGAGAAAAAATACTAACAGAATCACATATGTTTCTTTCTGAGACAGAAAAAAAAGTTTCTTTCTGAGACAGAAAAAGAAAAGTTTCTTTGTTGCTCAGTGTTGCTATCCATAAAGTTTAAGGAAAGTTATTGTAAGTATTATGTTTTATTTGTGCGCTTGATAGAAGAGAAATTTGTGAAAAGTATAAAAGATAGTGTGCAACTTACAAATAGTGAATCTCTAATTATTATTTCTGGAAATGTCAATTTCACAGAATCTCATAATGCAGACAACTTTATTTCAATAACAAGAGTTAATGTCTTGGGAATTATCTCACCTAAGGAGATTAAAAGTCGACGAATTCTTGAATAAACATAACTTTAATTGAGATAACGAATTTATTATTATTAATCGAATCACATACATATGATATAAAGAGTTAAATAAGCATTTTGAACGAATTTGAGTTGTTGCTGTTTTGCGCCGTACTGTTTTGCATAGAATGATCACTTTAAAAGAATGATTCTCAAATATGGATATTGATCCATTTCGGAGTTCAAGTGCATTCATAAAAGATTGCGTGCTCTGAAATATTGGCAACTAAAAATAAAAAAAGTGCATCGCATAGCATTTAAAGTGCTTAAAATAGCGCTATCGTTTACAGTGAAAAATGAAATTCAATATCTTAGAATATTCCTCAATGCAATTAAAACTACATGAGAATATGAAGGAGTTGTGACTTGTGAACCAACGTTTCTAGAAATAACAGTTTAAAATTATTTTTGCGCTATAGTGCGTTTTGTCGTACTTACAGCAATGGCGACATGATTGAAAGTTCAACTTCCTACATTTCGGAGTTGCCAACCTAAATAACTATACTGCAATATTACAGATTACAATCCTCGTGCGGGAAGTAAAACCACTGCCCTTTATGTATATTACGTATAATGTATATAAAACATTTATCCAAAATGTAGTGTTACTATACATTATACGAAACAAATCACTGCATTTTAAATTAACTGAACTTTATTTGAAACAATATAAAACAATAAATACGAACCTGCCGCCATTTTATGACTGATTGTTGTCACGGCCTGCTGTCGTCTCAACTAATAAACATTGCCCACACTGTTAACTTAGTCAGTTGTTTATAATGAACGCAAATATTTCCAACAAAAATGTTATTATTTTACTATTATTTAATATTTTTGAAAACACAATCGCGCAAAAAATATTGTACAACGCACGTTTGTGAAGTGTATTACAGAATCTCGGAAATTAAAAACCTCGCTATTGCTAGGTTTTTAAACATTTTCTCGCTTCTGTAAAATCCACTTCCCAACCTCTCATCATAATATACTACAGTGTCATAGTTCTGTATCTCACACAATCATAACTCATTCGTTTAAGGTTTATACGTGTTAATCACCCTTTCTGAAACTGAAAGACTATGAAGTTTTTGTCTATGTTTCTCTAAACTCGATATAAACAGAGTACATCTAACTCGACCTCTGTACGGAATACAGCTTGGTTGATTTTCTTTAATGATTTGGTTTAATAACGCCTACTAATTTGGCAACTAACAAGCAACATTAAAAATTTTAAACTAGTAATAAGTGTAGTAATAGTAATATTTAATTATTTATTATTAGTTGTTAAACTGTATTGAGTGTCCACCGCTGTGGGGTCAGCCTTATCATACAGCAGGCTCGGGTTCGATCCCCGGTCGGGATAAGCTTCCTCGGTGAGGTTTTTTTTTCGGAGTGTTTCCTCATCTGTAAGCCAAATGTCAGGATACTTTAAGGCCAAAATGGTCCCGAACATCATCTGTCCATCACAATAATCAATATCATAATCACATCAATTGGTTAAGTTTGGGATCAAGCTCTCTTCTGGTGCATTATTACCACGTCATCACCCATCATAGAATTGAAGCAGCGTAATACAGCCTTCCAAGCGCCCCAACCTCAGAAGTTTGTTAAAATACGCCAATGCCAGGAGAGAATACCAGAAATGTAGAAATGACAAACTGATGGCATAAAAAAATGTATTGAGTACCGTAAACAATATTACATTGATTCAGTACACGGCGTATTTTAAAGGTATCCGTTTAATTTGAATTTTTTTAAAGGAAAATAAAAATGCTTTTGTCATTTTTATCCTCCGTTTAGTTAAGATGTCAAGCTGAAGGAATTTTAAATAAATTCGCGGTGCAGTGAATGTTAAGTATAATTAATTAAATATAAATTCAGTGACGTAGTGAATGTTTTTAATAAATTCTTATTTTTATAATGGTAACAGGAATGAAATTGGGTTTATAAGCTCGATATACATGAAGGGTGAGAGAAGAAACTGCACTGATAACACTGGTCAACATGATTTTTGTCTCATGGGTACCAATAGTTGTACTCAATGCAGTTTTTTTTATCGTCTTTTAAAATATGTACTAGGAATTTCTCCATCACCCACAGTTTTTTATTTCAATTTTAATTAATGGATTTAAGTAATTATTTGTTTAATAAACTTTTTTCCTCCATTTGTCCATTGTAAAATAAAACCAAATGAGCTAACTCAGGAGATTTAAGCTATGGAAAAGAGATATCAAGGTAAATGGAATCCTAATATGCTGGCCGATTATTGTTGGACCATCAAGAGGGATGCTCCATAGGCGAAATCTAGCAGAAAATCGTAATTTCTTACTTTCTAGGTGAGTCCGAATGTTCGAATATTTTGTAGTTACGAATGCAGAAAATATTAAAGTGTTTGAAATTATAAATTCCTGTCTCTCGGAAACCTTGCGTGATTCAGAAAAACCGATATCATATTTGAATTCAGGAGAAACAATACTATCAGAATCACATATTTTTCTTTCTGAGACAAAAAAATATGTTTTGTTTCTCAGTGTTATAGAGCTCAATTATGAACATATTGACTCGCATTATAAAACATAGATTAGACAGAGAATACAAAGATATAGAAGAACAAAGTGGCTTCATTGCAGGCAAATCATGCACTGATAATATATTCACAATGAGACAGCTGTTAGAGAAATGCCGAGAGAAATCGCAACCAGTAGATTAGATCTTTATTGATTTTTTAAAGGCGTATGATAGTGTACCCAGAATCTTATTCTGGAAAGCCCTAGAACAGGCAAATATAAATGCCAAAATAATCAGTATTATAAGATCGATATACTCTGAGAACAAATGCCAAATTAAGATCGGAAACAGACTTTCAGAAAAATTCCAAAATCGAAGATCTCTACAAAGATATGCTTATCACCAACATTGTTCAAAATATATATTGATAATTGTACAAAGAATTGATCAAGACGCTGCAAATATATGGGAATTCAAATAGATGATAATTATTACTCCATCATGTATTATTCGCAGATGATCAGGTGGTTATTTATCAAGTCATGTTAAGGAAATTAGAGATAGAATACAAAAAAATGGGATTACAGATAAATTATAATAAAATAGAATATCTTTCACTGGATACAACAGATGAAAAAATTAATATAAAATTATGGAATATTCACCTGAAAGGTCCGTCTCCTCAACTTAATTAATTATCTAACTGTAGCTCTTTCGGGACTTGTCCCATCATCGGCAGGATTCAAAACCTGAATCTTATAAAAGTTGATACAACAGATGAGTTAAAATGTAATTCAGGAAGAATACGTAATATTAAAAATTTTAAATATTTAGGATCTATTTTAGATAAAAGTGAGAATTCAACTACAGAAATTGAAAGAAGAATAACTGATGGAAGAAGAATCATTGGTTTGATGAACTCAGTGCTTTGGAATAGAAATATACATAACGAAAAAAACTATATTTCATGTTCTGTTACAAAGCACTTTATTATATGGTTCCGAAACCTGGACAGTAAGTAGAGAACAAGCCAATAAGCTGTTAGCAGTAGAAATGGGTTTTTGGAGGCGATCGACAAGAATTTCAACAAGGGATGAGATCAGAAACAGCAAAATAAGGGAAATTATGCAAGTTTAAAAAAACATATTGGAAAAAATAGAAGAAAAACGTTTGAAATTGTATGGACACCTCATAAGAATGGAAGAAGAGAGAATACGAAAGAAGATCCTTCATTGAAAAGCTAATGGACGAAGTGGAAGAGGCAGACCTAGAGAACGTTGGATAGATGGAGTGACAAGTATGGAAGCTAGAGTTCTGAGGGAAGAAGATATTCTACACCTCTGGCGACAAATCACTCTGGGTTGAAGGAGAAACACTGCATTGTGGAATATTCCTAATTTAAAAAAAGCAGTAAAATCTATATCCTTCATAGCAGCCTTACAAGATATCAACTTCCTTACTAGTATCGATTCAGTTAAACTCTACAGATTTAGGTAAGATAATATTTATCGTTATTATTATTATTATTATTATTATTATTATTATTATTAAATCTCTCATTAATATTTCTATCAAAATATTACCGTCATTAATTGGTTTGTTACATATGGAGGACATTTATACCTTTAGATCTCAACTTTAGAAACATGTACTTTTTATACAATTATTTTTAGCAGGAGCTGTATTAATAGTAGACCTCTACCAATAAATAATTCAGAACGTCAAGATGTACAGTTAATTTCACTTGACCTGCGGCCGATAGCGGGGATAGTGACCGCAAGCATTGAGTCATCAACTAGCACTCAGTCCCTGCTAGTGGCCGCAAGTCGAGTGAAACTCACTGTATATGTTAATACGATTAGTGTATTTCAATGTACATGGTTCCTACTTTATCTGTAACATAACTACTTCCTAGGGAGTAATCGTAGATACATTTTAGCAGAATACGCTCTATTATTTTTTTTAACGCGACTATTAACCAATCAATGTACAACTACTACAGTTCCTATTCAGAAAAAAAAATGACTAATGATTTTGATTCCAATATTCTGAGTGTCTTGAGATGTTTATAATTTGAGAATGAAATTATTTATTTGTTTTTATTTATTTATTTAGCCTGGTGGAGTTAAAGGCCATGTGGGCTTCTCTTCCACTCACCAAGACAAACGTATATTACATCAGAATATAACAATTACAAAAACTCCAATATTAAATACTAAATGAAGATCTGATGATTAAGATAATATCTATTATATTGCGATCTATAATACAACCAGTTAATGATAGTTAAGATTAAGACTAAAACTAATAATAAAAGTATTCAAGCAAGATAAATTAAATTGTTGGTAGACCGTCCCTGTCTGATGCATATAAAAAACAAAGAACATTAATAAGAAATAGACAACTAATTTTACGGTTATACAATACTTAAACAAATGAAAATATTTGTTAATCTCACTATTATTTCCATAAATAATTTAATTTATTAATTGTTGAAACAATACTATCAGTGAGATGTATAAGTCAGATTTTTGTTAAATAATTATTTAGCTTGTTTTTTGAACGATGTTATAGTTTGACAGTCTCTGACATAGGGCGGAAGGAAATTCCAAGTTTTTGCAAGTGGGACTGTAAAGTATAATGAATAATACACAGTGTGATGGGGAGGGATGTAAAGGACAATGTGCTGATGGGATCGAGTGTCAAAGTTATGTATTTCGGACAGTCTGATGAAGCGGTGGGATAAATAACACTGAGCAACAAAAAAAACATTTTTTTTTTGTTTCAGAAAGAAAAATATGTGATTCTGATAGTATTGTTTCTCCTGAATTCAAATATGATATCGGTTTTTCTCAATCACGCAAGGTTTCCGAGAGACAGGAATTTATAATTTCAAACACTTTAATATTTTCTACATTCGTAACTACACAATATTCGAACTTTCGGACTCACCTAGAGAGTAAGAAATGACGATTTTCTGCTATATTTCGCCTGTGGAGCATCCCTCTTAATGGTCCAACAATAATCGACCAGCATATTAGGATTCCATTTCCCCTGATATCTCTTTTCCATAGCTGAAATCTCCTGAGTTAGCTCATTTCGTTTTATTTTACAAATGGACCAAAAAACGTTTATTAAAAAAATAATTGTTTAAATCCATTAACTGAAATTGAAATAAAAAACCGGTGGGTGATGGAGAAATTACGAATACATCAATACTAATAAAATTCATTGTTAAAACCGTTGAGGTGGAGAGTCATAAAATAAAATAAGTTAAAATATACCTTCTTAGGTAAAATCCGTCGTCCTCAACTTATAAAATATGTAATCTTTATGCCTGTAGGCCACGACAGAGACACATTAGGACCAGCAGCATCAACCATAATACTGGAAATTGTAGCGAAGAGAGACCTGCTGAAGATGGAACAGATGTTCTGAAAGGCCTACAGGCATAAAGATTACATATCTTATAAGTTGAGGACGAGGATTTTACCTAAGAAGGTATATTTTAACTTATTTTATTTTATTACGAATACATGTTTGAAAACATGATAAAAAACTGCATTAAGTACAACTATTGGTACTCATGAGACAAACATCACGTTGACCAGTGTAATTAGGCGATGATGTGTAAAGTATGGAGAACTTTGGTAATATTCTTGTATTTTAGGACTGTTTATAGAACCATATTTTGTTAATGCCCTGTAATATATTACATTAAACGAAATGGTTAAATTGTCTATTTTATTTATGAAGCATATAACTTACGTAAGTGCAGGTAATTATGGAGTTTATATTATGGAAAATTTTCGAACATAAAACGTAGGAGGTAGCAATAAAACTATGTAGGTGGATGTGGTACAAGAAGCTATTATAGAGCGAGTGCACGCCCTTCCTTGTCAATATTGGTATGATATCAACCCCAAGCACATTTTGCCAGTTGAGCGACACCGCAAATACCTCAGGGGACCACTGGATCACATGAGCTACACAGTGTATTATCTGCGGTTGGATGAACAAAAATTTGTGCCGCTTGTCTATTTATTTTTAGACATGTTATCCAAGAACAATTTCACATTTTCACTAGAAAATAATATACGTGACACATTCAATCTCCTTAGACGATAGATATGGTCTAGACACTAACATGTATGCTTCCGATTCCGATATTTCAGGGGCGGCTATTCAGGGGAAGTATGCGAAATACCACTTCACATTATTTTTAAACTTTTTTTCCCTTATCACGAATGTTGGTTTCAGTAGAAACATATATATATATATATATATATATTATTCTATGAGGCGGAACTCATTGTTGTGATACACAACGCCCGCCCCACGTGTTATGAAAGCAATTAATGGTCTCTTAAACCAATCAATAGTAAATTAGCGCTGACTTCTGATGAATGAAGAAGAATTAATTAACTTCATAATATTAGGATGTTGTCAGCGCTGAAGTGAACGATTTTTGCTTCCAGCATGCTTCATGCTCTGCGGCGGAACTTACCTCGCTGGTCGCCATGACAATCGTGATGTCATTCACTGGTAAGTTAAAGTAAAGTGATCCCACAACAGACCCGGAGGCCCTTGGGGTAGTAGGAGGTTAAGACTCCCACTTTTTCTAGACAATCGGGACTTTATGTCAGCCGGGTTGTCAGCCCTGCGTGACGGCCGCCTTTACCCCCAGAACAAGCGTCTGGTACTCATTTCCGTTAGAGGCTGAGTCGACCCCAGGACCATAGTGCCGTCAGAGGGTTTGGGTCAGTTTAAAAATCCTGACCCCAACGGGACTTGAACCCTCGACCCTCCGGCTTGTAGCTCAGTGCCTTAACCACTACGCTACGGCGTGCCCCCCCATTCACTGGTATCTAACGTAACAAAAAGTGAAGTAGGGAGAGGAAAATAGCCATCTGCTTCATGGATTTCAGTATGAAATTATCTCGTATTCAGCTATTGTTGTGGTGGCTTAAATATGAATAATGTTTATGATGTAGAATGTATTTCATTGGAAAAACCTTTTCCACGTTGGAAAATGGATATAAAAAGAAAGTGTTAAATTGTGGGCTTCCTATTGAATCTCTACAAATAAACGATACAAAGAAGTTAAACATTGAGTTAAACGATAAAATCTTAGATTAAAACTGCCTTGGGTTAAGGAATTTCCATGATTGTACACCTCTCAAAGTTCATACAAATTGTTTCGTTCACCTTACTTGCTTTTTAGCAATAAATTCAACCTTTGGAAAAGACAGAACTTATACTGCAGTTAACGAATATGTACCCATTCCATGAAGATATCACCGACAAGTTTGCAGCCTTAAAGGACCAAAGGATCGATTTGATAACTAAGAAATAGAAGAGTTTAATAATAATTAAGGTGCGTATGTGTATAAATAGTTTTACTTACTAGCTATTCACCTAAATTCAAAGTCACGAGCCGCCACTGCGATATTTGCCAGTTTAAACCAGGATGCGAAAATACATTTTTTTTTCAAATCGTAAAACTTTTAAGGTGCCTATGGAGTTCATTGCGAAGCAAATTGAAGTCGTGAGTTCCGTGTTGAAATTTTATGGCAGGTAAAAGGACTTCACATCTTAAGCAATAGGACTATCAACCAAACTTCTTTGCCAATTCACATCCAAAATTATATCATAACTGTAAAATCTTAGTAAGCTGAAAGTAGGCGTTTTTAATTATCGACACACTTCTCCAGCTCAAGAAAATTGCGTCGAAATTCAAATCTGGATGCAGAAGTGCAGGCAAATTTTAATTAGAGGCCTCTTATTTCAGGTTTGATGTTTTCTTAAGTACTGTCACAATTGACACATTAAATTACAATAGTCGCAGAAATATAATTTCGTAAGAGTAAAGTATAATATAACACATGTTTATTTACAAATGGATCGTATTGGCAACAAGCTGTATATGCTTTTGACAGTCCAATTCAATACATCAATTGTCGAGAAATAATATAAAACAAACCAAAACAATACATAATAATACAATTACATTAGAAATTAAACAATTAGCTAAGCAGTAGAAGTATTTGGTATTAAATCCATTACATTTTATTTGTTCATTAATGACTATTCTTACTTTCAGCATCTTAAATAACGAACTAAACAAATTAATCAAAAAACAGAATATACTATAGTAAACCGTATAAGGTCTCTTAGAATTGGTTGGCTTGGACATTTGATAAGAATGGATGATCAGAGACTGGTTAACAAACTCTATAAATGGAAACCTACAGGAGGCAGAACTGTTGGAAGATGGGAGGATGACACAATGAACGATCTAAAGAAAATGAAAGTGACTAACTATGAGAAGAGACAGATTGGCATGGAGGAAGATTGTTAAGAAGGCCAAAACTATCAATGTTTAAGTTATCGCGCCTTATGATGATGATGATCTAGAAATATGCCAATGTTTAACCAATTTTCTGGCTTTGCAATTACTCATTGCATGTCAATCTAACACGATTTGAATGTATTAACCTTTCCAGCAATAACTGGTGCTTCCAATAATTCAAATAGCTACAATTTCCTAGGATATGTATTTCGTCTTCAGAATCCCCGCATATTGGACATACTCGAATATTGTATTTTTCTGTGATTTTGATAAAATTCCAACCCCCAATCTAAACCAATCGTGATCTCTCCTTCAGTTTTAGATTGTATCCACGTATAGGGCATATATATATATATATATATATATATATATATATATATATATATATATATATATGTTACAGTAAAGATAATAAACTGGTGATTATACACTGCTCAAAAAAATTAGGGGATATTGTAGAATTACCTATTAAGACTTTTGGAATAGTATTAGATGCAATCACTTTCTATTACTCCAGGATAATGTAAACAAGAGTTTGAAGTTGTTACGTAACCTCGGTACCACACCAGAGTGCAGTGGTCTGTACTGTTGAGGTGAAAGGATGGTGTGGACTCTATCTATATAATATATATATATATATATATATATATGATATAGTATCTCTCTATATATATATATGTATATGTATATATATATATATATATATATATATATATATATATATTATAGTAAAGATAATATACTGGTGATTATACACTGCTCAAAAAAATTAGGGGATATTGTAGAATTACCTATTAAGACTATGTTTTTTGGAATAGTATTAGATGCAATCACTTTCTATTACTCCAGGATAATGTAAACAAGAGTTTGAAGTTGTTACGTAACCTCGGTACCACACCAGAGGGCAGTGTCTGTACTGTTGATGTGAAAGGGTGGTGTGGGGGTGAATGTTTTGTTGCTGTTTTTAAATCCAGTCCAGTTTTCAGTTAGTGAATGACTTGCCTTAGGGACAGTAATGCCTCGACAACGTGATTTACCTGAACCAATGGCTTGGAGGGCCATAGGAAGGATGGAAGCTGGACAGACACAACAAGAGGTGGCACAAGCCATTGGGGTGTCTCAAAGCGTGATTTCCAGTCTTTGGAATCGTTTTCAAAGAACAGATACTGTTCACAGAAGAGCCGGACAAGGTCGACCAAGGGCAACAACAGCAAGGGATGACCGTTACCTCATGTTAACAGCCCGTCGGAATAGACAGCAGAATGCAACTCAACTGCGAAATACACTTCAAACAGCAACAGGACGCAGGGTGTCAACTCAAACTGTCCGTAATCGACTGCATGGAAGTGATCTCTATGCCCGTAGGCCCATGGTGTGTACCAGGTTAACTCCACAACACCGTAGAGATCGCAGAAACTGGGCGGAGGAACATCGTGGGTGGAGGCATGCCGAATGGAGATCAGTTCTTTTTTCTGATGAGTCGCGATTCAACGTGGAATGTGATAGTCGGCGTGTATTCATCTGGAGGGAAAAAGGGACACGAAACAATCCAGCATTTGTACATGAAAGATCCCCATATGGTGGCGGTGGATTGATGGTGTGGGCAGGAGTCAGTAGTGGTGGACGTACGGACCTCTACGTCATCCAAGGTGGTACTTTGACTGCGGTAAGGTATAGAGATGAGATTCTCCGACCTTTTGTCGTGCCTTATGCTGGTGCCATAGGTGATTCTTTTCTTTTTATGGACGATAATGCACGACCCCACAGAGCTGGTTTGGTGGACGACATGCTGGAAGTGGAGGGTATCGAGCGTATGCAATGGCCAGCTTCCTCCCCGGACTTAAATCCGATTGAGCATGTGTGGGATGCATTAGGCAGGCGCATTGCAGGCAGACCAGCACCTCCCACAACTGTTCCAGAGCTGCACATTGCTCTTATGGAAGAGTGGCCACGTATCCCCCAAGAACTCATTGCTAACCTCATTGCATCAATGCCATACAGGTGTGAGGCAGTGCTGGCCGTTCGAGGAGACCATACACCATACTAAAGAAACATTTTCACCCATGTTAATGCTGCTTTGTTTGTTTGCCATATTCCTAATCAGGATCTCTTTGACATCTGGTGTGGTACAGAGGTTACGTAATGACTTCAAACTCTTGTTTACATTCTTTTGGAGTAATAGAAAGTGATTGCACCTAATATTGTTCCTAAAAACATAGTCTTAATAGGTTATTCTACAATATCCCCTAATTTTTTTGAGCAGTGTATATGATAACCGGTAATTATGCATAATCACCAATAATACCGATAAATATGAAACATTTTGAAAATTTATCAAATGAACGGGTTTGTTTACATAATTCCCAACTCTTAATGGTAAATGTGATAAATATCATGAATGATTAGACCAGTAGAATAGAGAGCAGTTTTTTTTAATAGTTACTACTCAAATATTTTTTCGTTGGACACTATGGCGTAAGATATCACGAATTACAATAAAAGTAAATAAATGGTTATAATACAATTTTATTGAACTTGTACAAAACATTTAAAATACAAGGAACCTAAAAGCTAACTTAACCTAATTCAATTACTCTAACCTAGGTGAATTTTCGTAAAGATAGGGACTTTAATCACATTTACCATTACGAGTTGGGAATTATGCAAACAAACCGGTTAATTTGATACATTTTTTAAAAAAGTATCATATTTACTAAATTTAGTGGCGACTTTGTATAATAACCGGCAAATATATAATCACCGGATTAATCACATTTACCATAACATTTACGATATACTATTCCACAAACCTGTTACTCCTTACTACCTGCAAGAATATCTGTTGTATCCTTTGATTCACAAGAAAATATCTCCTCCTGATTTTTCATAAGTAATGCCTCACTTCGTGAGTCGTGAATTTATCGATAATTTGGAAATCACTCGTGGCATTTGTTAGGACTATTTAACGAATAAAATTAAGCTGTTTACTCACAAATCATTGTTTAACCATAGTTATTTTAAAATATTTATATATTTAATGTAAACGGCGATGTTTGAAAACAAATCAGAAATGTGAGGTTATGTTCATTCACTGCTGCTTGATCATATTATTTATTGCCAAATAAGATCGCAATATTGTAAGAGTGCACACAAGTGGAGAAATATTGAAACACATCAAACTATATATCATAATTAACATTACGGGTTACTAATTTTAGTAAACAACTCAGTAAAATCAAGGAATCTTTTCATTATTTGCTATATTCAATGTATTTGTTGGCGAAAAATAATGCTTTGACCTGTTCAGAACATTAAAAAGGAGGAGCTTTCTTTATCACAAAAGCAGGAGCTGATAAAGAGAAATCGATAAAGAGCGAGGTGAAACACGACTGTCATTGGTTGTAAAACAACATTCATTGAAACGTGATTGGTCATTGACTAGGCATTTGTGGCATGAGTTAAATAGTCTCCATAAATTCTTATCTTAGCACCCCTTTTTCCAGACTCAACCCAACCCAATCTGCTGGAGTCTGCTCCTAGTTTCGTCTGCCGAAAAGTTCGCATCTGTATTTCTAATTTGGTGATTATAACAAATTGCCATAAGTTTTATTTGTTCGCCTTGGATTACCTGCAACCAGCACTTGAGTGCATGAATTTTTCAATTTATGTCATCTTGAAATCATCAAAATTTATGTAAAATTCCATAGTTAAAAACGATCTTACTAAATCCTGAAATTTATTTTAAAAAATGCGTGTGTACTCTATATATATATATATATATATATATATATATATATATAGTATTTTCGTTCTTTGAAACCCCAAAATCTCATACCAAAGTGCATTACTGGCTTCACCATGTCTATTAATTATATCCCGGAAATAATATTTTTTTTTTCAACTGAAGATTTGTGGAACTGTTAGTAGTAAAAAGAACCACTTTACAGGTCATGAAAGCCTTTGGGGCCAGAGATGCAAGGATTATCAATTATTTACGAATGTAACGAGAAGGAAGTAATGTGACTATTGGCACGCTCTGACTCACTTTGTCCTCAGGAGAGTTTACTTTACTCCTTTTGTAAGAGAACTAAAGGGGCCCAAGGATCGACTACGCGAATGAGTGAAGAAAAATCTCCATCTCTCTTCCATCCGAGATGGAATTCGAGCTGTTCAGTACGTAGTCAGCCCATTATCGCCTGAACCACCTAATTCGCAGATGTAGTGCAGTAATTGCCATAATAATAATAATGTTAGTAGTAGTAGTAGTAGTAGTAGCAGTAGCAGTAGTAGTAGTAGTAGTAGTAGCAGCAGCAGTAGCAGTGTATTAACGACGCCTGTTGATCTTAGTTCATTAGCGTTTTCATGCAAGGCCGGGCATGAAAATGACATAGGTATGTGCTTCTTTTAACTTTCCATAAATTATAACACTGGACCTTATAATAAGATATCATATTTCAGTTTTTATTATACTTTACATTCAATTTAAATACATATTTACTTATTACTGATTCTCTATTATGATTTTATATTATGTTTTCAACTGCCTCCGTAATATTTCTTCACTTGAGTGGAAGATAAGGTATTACGGCCTTAACTCTGCAGCTCAAATACTGTATTATTATTATTATTATTACTAGTACCACCAGTACCACCAGTACCACCAGTACCACCAGTACCACCAGTACCACCAGTACCACCAGTACCACCACCAGTACCACCAGTACCACCAGTACCACCAGTACCACCACCAGTACCACCAGTACCACCAGTACCACCAGTACCAACCACCAGTACCACCAGTACCACCAGTACCACCAGTACC
>JASPKZ010006835.1:812500-1248879 GCA_030220185.1 Diploptera punctata | reverse complement strand
TCAAGTATTTTAATTGTTATTACGCATTCCTAAATATGCGTGGCGAACCCTTGAAAAGCAAAAAAGCAGAAGAAGTTTCACTGTAAGAAATAAATTCTCAAAACCTTAAAAACCCCCACCCAAAAACTTGCAAACTGACATGGGTAAGGAATATTATAATTCTCATTTTAAAAGTCTTATGTCAAATTATAACATTAATCATTATTCTACATATTCTGGCATGAAGGCATGCATAGCAGAACGCTTCATAAAAACGTTGAAGACGTTGCTATTTAGGGAGTTTTCAGCACGTGGTTCCTACACATGGCTACAGCTGTTGCCGCCATTACTCAAAAAGTACAACAACACAATTCATCGAACTACAAACTTAAAACCTTCTCAAGTAAATGTTAACACCCGTATTTCGTGCTATAATTATTCATCGCATTACATAAAGCCCAAATTTGTAGTGGGTGATTATGTGCGTATTTCCAAAACTAGAAAAGCCTTTAAAAAAGGTTACTTACCTTTATGGAGTACAGAAATTTTTAAAATAATGGGAATCAAATCCACATTTCCGCCTACTTACCTTCTTGAAGACTTGGAGGGGTGTAAAATAAAAGGAGCATTTTATCAAGAAGAGCTTCAAAAAACCAAGTATCCAAAAACATACCTAATTGAAAAAATACTAAAAAGAAAAAAGGATAAGGTTTATGTCAAGTGGTTAGGATTTCCATCAGCACACAACTCATGGATTAAGTTATCAAGTGTAATGCATTAATATATTTTTATTGATAAGTACAAAATAAACTGAGTTAGTAAAATATATAATTTATACAGTTTTAACCATTTACATTTAATGTAAACTTATGTTGTTTAATAAAAATACAATATATATTTTTTGTGATGCATAAGTTCATTTCCTTTATTACATATCTTTCTCCGTTTTAACACTGTAAAATGTGCCACTGTCATGTAATTAATTTATTTTACATTTTCGGTAATCATGTAATGCCCATACGGCACAGTATTAACACCATCATTCAATATAACACGCTTGTCATCATCAGCATTTAGAGTTTTTTTGTTGGTGCATATGCTATAAACTTGATGATTAAAAGACCTTATAGCTCTATTTAAAGAAAACGTTGTAGTACTGTTTTTTAAACAATTAACATAATCCTCAAAACATATACAGTTTTTTATAACATTTTTGTTAATTCCCTTTAATTTTTTTATGCTTTTTCCACATTTTAGTTTTAACCCATACATTTTAGCTCTCAAACCCACAAATTTCTGTATTGGGTTACACGGGGATTCATCTTTAAATTTACCTACTACTGCTTTGTTTATTGGGGATTTAAGCACATGATTTTCATCATAAACGCTAGTGTCTAAATATTGTTTTGCTTATTGCATGTCTTCATATAGATTATTTGAATATATTTTATAAATAAAACTGTCAGTGTCCATATAACATAACTTTAGTTCTTCCCCAAATATTTTTTGCATTTTATTGTAATGAAAATCATACATTAAAACTTTAGAAATGTCCAAAATACACATGCCGACATAAATAGCTTTGTCCAAAACCAAATTGGTTTTTAACAACTCAATACCCACTAAATTTGGTGTGTATATAACCCGGTCTACAAAATTGGTTTTGCAAATTAATTTCATAATACTTTTTTTCATTGGATACCAAGCGAAAATCAATTCTTTTTCTTACATTCTCCATGGTTTTACCAAAAACCGCATTATTCATCAGTTTAAAAAAGTTTTTTCAAAGTCATTTTCAGCCTGCATTCGTTTATTAGAATTAAGTTCTATGTATGGTTTCAACCATGAACTTTGGTCAAAAATAATACCCCTATGAATTTTAGTTATTTTTAGCCCATGCTGCATTGCTTGCTTTAATATAGTGTAATGGGCAACGTAATTTAATTTTAATTCCAACGTGGTCAGAAGCTTTTTGTTTTTACAATTTGGGGGTTGTTTCATTTCCGCGCAAAATGGTAAATCCTCATGTTTATTATGTAAAATGTGCGGATACTCGATGTCCACTTCAAAAATATATCCTTTATCACTGTCATCTGCTACCGCAGCAATATTTAAATTTTGTATTTCTTCCATTGATAACCATTTAAAATTTCCCAATGGTAAATGTTGCGACATTGCATAACCATACAAATTGTTTGCATCTAAGTAGTATAAAAAACTACTACGTTTAGAAGCGTCGTATCCATCACACATCTGGTTATTCGCTTCCGCATATCTTGTAACACATTGACATATACCCCTCTAACCCCTCTTTCCACCATTAAAACCATGTCTATATCCATTAGCAGCGGCAACTTAACACCTGTATATTTTAACATGGCTGAATACGCAAATCCTGGTGCTGTAAAAATAGTGTAAACAATCTAGACTATAAGTTTCCAAACACATTTCCCTAAAATTTTCAAATACGTCCGACAATATTAGTGTGTCCGATTTTAAATACACATCTGAGTATTCCCCCAAATTGTTTATTTTAAACTCATCCCAAACCTTTTGAGCGTGGGTATAATCTTCGTCTGATATATGCTCCCCGTTCAATTTGTTAAAAAAATTATCTTTAGGCGGTAGGACCGTTAAGTCAAGCACATCGTGATCGGTTACAAAATCGTAAGGAAATACACCCTTTCTGCTTACTAAATCAAATTTATCACCAAAATGGTGTTTAGTTTGAAAAAATTTGTTTTTTTTTGGGAGATTACTTGCCAGCTGTTGCAAACTACTGGGCATGAATCTAAAAGAATCGATAAATCTCAACTCCATATTATGCGATTTTAAATATGTGGATGGAACAAATTTTGAAAATGTTATGTACTTTTCTTTTGTATTACAGATTACATTAATTCTGCTTTCATCATACCCCAACTCTCTTATTATAAAGTGTGAATCATAACATGATAAATTGTGAATAATAACCGGAACAAAGGTTTGCCGTCTAAATAACAAATTACAATTATTGTGTGCAGCACCTCTAAATTGTCCAGTAATATGGCAATGGTCCCTAACTTTATAATTTTCTTTTGTAAAATCTCCTCTTTCACAAATGTGGGCATATATTGCTGGTTTCGTATGCTTTTTGCTCCAAGGGGGTCATTGTCGTAATAGGTTTATTTTTGCTAAATAATATATGTTCAATTCTTTTTACATCATCAATTAGAGAGCGCATAAATTCCTCCTCAGCATCCCGCCCTCTAAATAATCTAAGTTGAGTGTGTTCATTTTCAGAGTCTTTTAAAAGATAGCAAAAACTAAATGGCTCATGTTTTTGATAACGAGCAGTCCAACTAGTTTCAAAATTGTTTTCACAATGCAATATCGGGTGTAATACACATTCAAAATCAGCATAAATCACAAATCGTATTTTTTGACTATGATGAAATTTATCAAAAGATATCTCCGCTTTATTAGGCAAAACGCTCCTCACAGGTTTTATTTTATTACATATTATAACATGATCGAATAGTCTATCCTCCGCAGATTTGCCATTAAGAGAGCTAAAATGGCTAAAACATCGTTTACATACTTTAATGGATTTGCAAAATGTTGCTAAAAACGGTCTAATAAATTTATTAAAATCTGTAATAACTAAATAATGCGAATTACCTTCATCGTCGGCCACGTATAACAAATCCCTATGGTCGGACAATTCTTGTTCACAAACTTTTAACGGAAACACGTTATAATCAACATATGGCTTATCGTTATTCATTACAAGTTTTTGCTCTATGGAAAATACATTAATTGATATGTTGTTAACTTTTTCAAATTTATCAATTTCTTTTATTTCAACAGGAAAATTTATGCAAGACCAATCATATTTCGATTCCAAATCGAATCTATTTAAATAACTAGTCGTCAAATCTTTGTCATATTCAATAAAATCAGATAGTATGCAATATTTAAAGCAGTAATCGTCCATATTTTTAATATTAATTAAAGATTTCGAATCTTCAAATTTCTTGGGTAATTTTAGATAACCGCTACCTGACAATGGCATATTTTGATTAATTCTAACTTCACAGCTATGCACTCGCAAATAGAACAAACCTGAACCACTAAGGTTGCTCTCCTCAAATTCAGTATTTATTTTAGCAATATGTTTATATACTATGTCTTCTATATTAGACGCTTGAAAAACTGCTTCGTTTTTGGTTTTAAAATTATGTGTGGAGGTTTCTTTTTTAATGTTTTCAAATAAACACTCCACAAATAAGTTAAATTTTACAGAATTGTATTTTACTAGTGCTTTTGTTATTAAATCAACTATGTCTTCAAATAGTGTCCACAATACAGTTTTCAAATCACCTTTACCCAGATTTTTGGCTGCGTAAGTTTGCAGTCTACTTTTAAAAGCACTTTCAATTAATGTAAAATTTTTATTCCCACCTGCTTCAAGTAATAATCCATTCGTTGGTAGTAGTCCTGAGAAACCAGCGTTGGGTGATGTCTCTATGTGTACACTTGAAGGCCCAGGAATGGGTGATGCTCGTGTTTGCAACCCTGATGGACCGGCAATTGGAGATGACTCTCGTGGTAAAGGCGCTTTTCCAACGTCCATTTCTTCCATAGGTGCAGCATTTTTAAATTGGACAGTCTGCAAAAATTAAAAATCCATTTTTAAATACATTTTACTTCAATAAACTATTAAGTAAACATAATAAGTATTATTTAAAAAATTACATACCTTAACATTTTGAGTGTGACATATCTGATGATCTTGTAAGTACCTATGCGACTTGAAAACTTTACTGCATGTATTACAAACAATTTGTTTTTGTCCGTGAACTTCATTAATATGTCTAAGTAGTACATCCCTCCTTGTAAATGATTTTTTACAAGTGTCGCAAATGTATTCTTCTTTTTGATGTTTGCATGTTATATGCCTGTTTAAATCTTTTTTCCATTTAAACGATAGCCCGCAGTCTTCGCATAAAAACGGACGGTCCATTTTAACGCTGTATAAAATATATATGTTACTAACTATAGTTTATTTTAACTTATAAAAGAAGAATCACACATGCAGAGGTTTATAAAACTTTCAGACGCGTCAACTGTGAGGTTGTTTTGTAATTATTTTCTCCACACACCGCCAGCCATTGGTTATTTTAATTCACACAGTAGGAGGTGTGTGCAGACATCATACAGTTAGGCACCACTCTATTTTTTTGTTTTTTAACGTGTACAAGCCGACTAAAGTTCTTTGTAATAAAACAAGTTTCATAAACTCGAGTTTTAACAGAAAAAATATGGAATGAAAATTAACAGCCAGATTGGCCGAGCGGTCTAAGGCGCTAGGCTTAAGTCCTAGGTCCCACAATGGGAGCAGAGGTTCGAATCCTCTATCTGGCAGCCTTTTTTTTTATTTATTGTTACGGCTAAATATTATTTTTAATAATGGATAATTTTTTTATTTAACGTTCATGCATGAAGTTGACAAAATAAGTAACAATTTTATACTTACCTTTTTCTATATACCCACAAAACACAAAGGAAATAATAAGGTAAATGCCCACCCACAGGTAATCCTAAAACGAACCCAACCCTAGGTTTTATTTAAAAAAGGAAATATAAAAACTGAATTTTGTAAGAAAATATATATAAAAATCTAAAATACTTATGATAAAAATGTTATTTTACTAATTTTTTGAAAATACTTATTATTTAATTTTCTTAAAAAATTCAGTTGTAAATAACATATTTCAATTACTAAATTTTACAACATTTTTATTTGAATCGCACTTATATAATTTTTAACACGTGGCATATACTTTAACCATGTTTTAAAAATAATACCTGGCTTTACAAATGTACCACAAGCAGTGTTAAAGGCAGCTGCTTAAAACATAGTTCTTCACAAAACACAATTTTTTTGCTTTTTCCCATTTTTCAGCATATGACCATTTTTCATATTGTTTCTTACTCTCATAGCACGAACTGCACATTTATTTCAATTACTAAATTTTACAACATTTTTATTTGAATCGCACTTATATAATTTTTAACACTGAAAAATACGGTTTTTTAAAATTACTATTTACACACAAAAAGTTCTAATATGAGACAGTTGTTACAAATATCGCATACGTAAACGTCTGTTTGCCGCTGTGTTAAAGGCAGCTGCTTAAAACATAGTTCTTCACAAAACACAATTTTTTTTGTTTTTTCCCATTTTTCAGCATATGACCATTTTTCATAATGTTTTTTACTTTCATAGCACGAACTGCACATTTTGCAAATAATATCGCTTTTGTACTTTTCGCAAATTAATACGCTTTTCACCATTATACATGTTAAAGTTTTTAAACTGTTCCATTCACTTTTTTTAAATCTTTTTACGTAACTTTCATTATAAGTCTTGTTGCCGTAATATATTAAACCCTCAAAATCACTTCTTTTCATTTTACGTATTATTTTCGTCTTCAGTTAATTAAATAGGTGACCAATATTCTGCAAAAAAAAAAAACATATCTTAAAACTTTGTTTTGTATTATATTTACTCTCTTAATAAATACAATATTCGTATTACATACCTTTTCCACAGATGTTGTAAAAAGTGATGCAGTCGTTAGCGCATTCACGAGCTTGTCTGCTTGTGGTACATTTGTAAAGCCAGGTATTATTTTTAAAACATGGTTAAAGTATATGCCACGTGTTATTTTTTCACGCAGTGGGAGGTGTGAGCGGACATCTTGCGCGCTCTCTGCAGGCGGTTAAATGTATAGAATTAAAAAGTATACATAATGCACTTTTGCGCAAAAAATCCACTTTTAACAAGCAGCGTATGCGGACATATGCTACTTAAGTCATTAATCCACAACGAGATTATATATGTGACGTCACAGGCGGCGTATAGACAACGCTCTCTGCAGGGGGGTAAAATCAATTAAATCAATCAATTAAATCAATCAATTAAATCAATCAATTAAATCAATTAAATCAATAAAATCAATCAATAACACCTTAGAGTGGTCAGCACCCATCAGTGGACACGGACCCCCCGCGAATATTGGTCAATTGGTCAGGGACCCCCCACGAAGAGTGGACAATGGCCAGGGACCACCTGTTGACCCCCCGCGAATAGTGGACACTGGTCAATGGCCACCTGTTGACCCCCCGCGAATAGTGGACACTGGTCAGTAACCACCTGTTGACCCCCCGCGAAGAGTGGACAATGGTCAGCGACCACCTGTTGCGACCCCCCGCAGGTGACCCCCCGCAGACCGGGCCACTACGCCGCCTGTGTCGTCACATATATAATCTCCCTACTTACATAATTGTTTCGGGTGCGTCGCAAAGCTGGCACGGCGCACTCACTGCATGACGCTAGAGCACCTCTTCCGCTACTTTACCCGAACAAATGAGCATAGCGAGTGAATGTGTGGCATCCATACATCTGTCAAAGACATCTCCGAGCTGATGGATATTAGCATCAGTCGGAATGATGCGAAGCAGGACAATTGGCATGCAATGGACGAACGCCTCAAAACGGTACCGAAAAATTTGGTATGCAGTCAGTGTCTCGTTTTAATTTCAATCCAATACGCTAAAATCGACTAGTTGATATAGACAATTTATCATTAAACCAAACCCGTGCGTCCTGACACAGCCCCGCCTGACTTTTTCCCTTCTACTCGTCAATTGCTGGAACTTTTTTTTTCTGGTATAGAATAATATTCATTGCTTAACAGAAGTAGATTAATTGTCCGACAAGAAATTTTACAAGCTTGCCTTTTACAAGCTTGACATTAAAGTGTCAAATGTGCGGCACCTTTGTTAACTTGAGGCAGTGAATTCCAGGAAGCGGAATATATACCTGTATATGTAGGCTATAGACATGGTACAGAAAATAAACGCCTGAACATGGATTTAAACTCAAGACATCTACTTAGTATGTTAGTGACATACCAACTAGTTCACTGAGACATACCAGCACAAATATTTATTTTTCTTGGTTATATATTAATAATGATGATTCTCTCATAAGAAGCAGCGGGACATCGGTGGTGCACCTCACCTGGGAAACTTGTCCCGACCGAGAATCTAACCCGGGCCCGCTGCGTGAGAAGGCAGCACGTTACCTCGAGACCACAGCGGTGGACACACACACACACACACATAGATATATATATATATATATATATATATATATATATATATATATATTTAGTAGTAGTAGTACTAGTAGTAGGACTTTATTAGACAAAAAGTAAGATATTTACAATATTATTTACAAATATGGGTCGCACGGGCAGTAAGCCGTATGTGCTGTTGACAGTCCGTTACAATAAAGTAATAATTGGTACTAGTGTAAAGGAAAAATAAACAAAAAAGCAATAACATTACAATTACATAAAGAGAACATAATAATAATATTACAATTAAATAATAACACAATAGCATTATACACTAAAAAAACATTAACATTACAATTACATAAAGAAAACACAATAATATTACAATTAAATAATAACACAATAGCATTATACACTAATTAATTTATATATAATTCTTAAGAATTAATGGAATTGCATTTTGATAACATATATATATATATATATATATATATATATATATATATATATATATATATATATATAAAGGCAATGAGGGGTGTAAAACTGGGGTGCGTCTTGGCACCGTGGAGGTATTAATGCTCCATTGGTGGGTGGGCGAAGTATCTCTGTTCTAATGTACGCGGACGATTTATGCCTCTGTTCCATGAAAGTGGAAGGTATGCAGTTGAGTTTAGATATACTATGGACGTTCTATACAACCTAGGGATTTACTGTTAACGGTAACAAAAATGATACTTTCAAAAGAGGATCTGTCCACACCGGGAGAGAGACATACCGTGATGATTGCTTAGAAAATGTGAATAACCTTATATACTTGGAGAAGACCTAGGTAATGAATGTAAAATGGACGAGACATATCGAAATTTCAAGATTGAGGGCTAGGAGCCGGACAAGGGAAATTCTTATTCCATCCATAGTAATTCTGCCCGAGGGCAGATCTTTCACTGCAATCAGCATTTTCATGCTATGATTTGCAGCTTTAGTAGGGAATTGTAGGTGTGGTAGCTTCCCGTTGCTTTCCACACCGGTGGAGGATGATGATGAATAAAGATGGACGGATGATTTTCGGGGACCGTTGGGCCTTTGCTTCCTTACACTTGTCTTATAGGTGAGGAAAAACTCCGGAAAAACCTCACCCAGGAGCCTGTCCCGACCGGGGATCGAACCCGGGCCCGCTGCGTGACAAGTCAGCACGCTACCTCGAGACCATACCGGTGGACTAATTCTTATTAATATGGAAAAATTACGAAGCATACCAGTGCGTATGCCAGAACAGATTTATTCTTCAACTATGGGAGAGACTCTCCTGTATGGCTTGTAATTATGGGGTTGGGAACGAACGGTTACGCGAGGTAAAATTCAGGGTACGTTTCTTAAGAGAGTGAAGAGTAGGGAACGGATATTTATGTAAATAAAACTTTTTTTTGCTTGGAGATAGACATCTCAAATTGAGTTCATTGTTCTAGATGAGATTTTCAGAACAGATATATCAAATTTTATTTAACATAAAAACACGTACATTTGTTTGTTTTTATGTAAATAAATATTTTCAAAACATTCTGTTGAAAATACATGTTTCGTTAATTTTTGGACAATTTTCCATAGTTTGTTTTTTATCCAGAAATAAGCCCATACCATATTATTAAACTTTTTAAATATATCCATCCATAGTAAATCTGCCGGAAGACAGGTCCTTCACTGCAATCATAGCATTTTCATGCTATACTTGCAGCTTTACTAGGGAATTGTAGGTGTGGTAGCTTCCCGTTGCTTTCCACACCGGTGAAGGATGATGATGATAAGGATGATGACGATGGCCATATATATGATTTCGGGGACCGTTTGGGCCTTAAAGGTTTCCTGACATTTATCTTACAGATGAGGAAACCCTCCGATAAAAACCTCCCTCAGAAAAACTGCCCCGATCGGGGATCGAACCCGGCCCGCTGCGTGACAAGGCAGCACGCTACCTCGAGACCACAGCGGTGGACTTTTTATATATACAGAGCATTAATTTGTTATTTTCTCTTTGTTCTAATTTTTAATTTTAATGAAAATAATATATATTTTATCAAATTCGTGAAAACACAATGTACAAGGATTTTGTTCGTAAATTATTGTATATGACATGGCCTTGAGTGCACTTGCTTGTTTCCAGTCTGACAGTCAGCGGAGAATCCCTCACTTATGGCGACGGCTGATGTAACACACTCAACTCGAATATTTGCAGCCAGTGCTGGATTAGCCTTGACTTGGTTGAAACAGTTTAAACAATACCGGTGCATAAATTAATTGTTGAATTTTGTGGAATTTTTACAAGCAATGTTAAAATTCTATTCTGTCAAAAATGTTAGGTGAAGTACCTTCCTCTACATAGACTCCAATTTCAAAAAGTTCCGAATATTATGCAGATTTATGCAAAACTTTTCTTTCATGTGATATTCTTCTATATAATTTTAAAAGTCCAATGCTTAAACATTTTCTTACAAAACACACTAATTTTGAAACACCAGAAAAATCTACATTAAGAAAATTTATGACCCTGCGTGTTATGAAGAAATGCTAGGAAAGATCAGAGTAGAATGTGAAAATAAAACAAAATATGGGTAAGCATGGACGAATCACCGGACTCTGGTGGTAGGAAAGTGAGAAATGTTGTGGTAGATATGCTAGAAAATAATGAAACAGTTTCTATTAGCCTGCAGAGAAATATCAACATCGGATCATGTAACAATAGCCCGCTTATTCAATGAATCTCTCCAGTTGTTACAGCCAAACGGGGTGAAATTTTATAATGTTTTACTCTTACTTACGGATGCTGCCCCGTATATGAAAAAGACAGCAGAAGGCCTTTCTGTAAGCTACCCTAACATGATACGTGTAACTTGAATAGTACATGGTTTACACAGAATATGTGAGCAGAAACGTACATTGTATCTTAAAGTGGACAAATTAATTTCGTACGGAAAAAAGTGTTTGTTAAAGCTCCAACAAGAATTGACTTGTTCAGAGCAAAAAAATCCAGATCTTGCACTTCTACCTAGACCCATAGCACAGCTCTACAAACATTTTTTGTTGCCCTGTTCTCAGCGAATTTCTATGTTTTCAAGTGCACAGTTTACGAATATATTCATGAAAGAGCTGAAAGTGCTCTAGTTTTTATGATTTTTGCGTATCTTATATCTTAAACAGTAAATTGCTTGTTACTAATAAGATTTATGTTTCCAGTCATGATTTGATTTATGCACACTTTTTTTCGCGTATATAAACATCACGTGATCCCCACTCTCACCCCCTCACTCCGCACATCGGCCGTGATCTCAATTATTTGACAAAATTAAAGTACTCACTACGTGATCTCGATATGATAAAACAATTTGTCAAAGCGTTGGACAAGGAAGGAAAATGTTTCAAATACATTTGTAGAAAATTTCCTAAGCCAAGTATGTAAAAGTTAAAAGGCAGAATATTTGATGGTCCTCAAATTCGGCAATTGATGAAAAATGCAAATTTTATCAAAGTTATGACTGTTCCGGAAAGTGAAGCTTGGAAGGGTTTTGTATTGGCAGTAGAAAATTTCCTAGGTAGCTATAAAGCACCAAATTATAAAGAAATTGTGCAAAACATGTTGATAGGCTTCAAGATTCTAGGAGCAAATATGAGTATAAAGTTACACTTTCTCCACAGTCACCTGGATAGATTTCCGGATAATTTACGAAATTATAGCGATGAACATGGAGTGCGCTTTCACTAGGATCTAAAAGTAAAGGAGGAAAGGTATCAGGGTAGATAAAACCGTCACAAGATGGCATATTACTGCTGGTCTCTAAAAGTATATTGTCCCTAAAAATTATAGAAGAAATCCTAGAAAAGGCGTTTCACTGAA
Organism: Diploptera punctata; assembly: GCA_030220185.1. Classification (NCBI taxonomy): domain Eukaryota; kingdom Metazoa; phylum Arthropoda; class Insecta; order Blattodea; family Blaberidae; genus Diploptera; species Diploptera punctata. The sequence goes on along the minus strand of JASPKZ010006835.1, from coordinate 1,236,882 downwards.
GTATAACATGAGTTTTCGATATTTTTCTTTCTATTTACGTCAGTGCATAATAATTTTTCAAAAAACAGTTGACATTATAAGTATATCTGTTATATTTTTTTCATATTTTATGATTTTTGTAGTGTAAAATGAAAATAAAGATTTAAAAAAAAAGAGCAAATCTTCCAAAATCATTAATAGCTTCATGAATTGTGAGCATAAATATATCCGAAAATAATCTTATATCAAGGGCAACAAAACCACTGTTGACCAGTGTAGTTACTCGATGGGGGACATAGTTAGATGGAGTAGTAGATTATGCAAACAATTTTCAAATTTTTAAATCAGTGGTAGATGAACTAAATAACAATGATGCTTCATCAATTAAAATTCTTCAAAATTTACTTAAGAACAGTACATTAAAAATTGATTATCTTATATATCTGCAAATTTGGGTTTGTTATTACTCTATAAAAAATTAGAGGCTCAACCATCTCACTGACTGAGACAATTAATGAGCTGAATGACATTAAGAAAAACGCAATGAAAGGTCCCAAAGTAGTAAACAGAAATATAAAACTGTGTTCGAAAAAATGATGGATGTCATGCTATGTGTAAAATTGCCAAAGTTTTGGAAGAGCAAGTAGGCATTGGGGAAATTGAAAATATGTGTGTCAGTGACATTCCTTTGATGAAATATGCAAGATTATCTTCCTGTGATGTTGAACAGTCCTTCTCCCGGTATCGTGCATTGTACCGATGTCGTTTTGTGACGGTAAACTTGGAAAATGTTTTCATCGTTCACTGCAACAGCGAGTTGTTTTAACCCACTAGGGTCTCAACATGTATAGTGAGTGATTTTATAATAAATATTTTAAAAGTATGTAGTAATGAAACAAAATATTTTTGCATTTTATAACATATTTTCCCCTTTTTTTTACTACATAAAAATACAATATTTTAAGGTTTTTTAGCACATACAATTCCGTTCCCTAGTGATGAGGTTAACAATGGGGACTTCAAATTGTGGTATATTCAAATAATTCGGTACACGTTTGATTGCAATGGGCAAAATTATGGTTATATTTGTTTGATATAATAAACGGGAACCAGGAATGCTCCGAACAGTGCATTATAAGGGACAGAGGAGGCAATGTTATGATAATCTGTATATCTTTATTGGAGAGAGTAGGATGGGAAAGAAACATGGGAATTAATATAAATGTTTAGAAAAGTTAGGAAGAGAGTAATTGATATAGATAGGCGGTACGTAACGGTAGAGTTTAGCCAGAAAATATCGCTCACCCTGCATCAGAAATTAAATTATCTTGGGGAGGAAGAAGTGTATTGACACTTTGGATGGGGATGATAGAAGTACTATTGCATGCTTTTATTTTAAGGAATTGGTTGCCCATAATTCAACATGCGAAGATGACTTTAAACTATGTCTCTCTGCAATGAGCGAGAAAACCTGCAAGATACTATAGCGTTTTGTAAAGGGACAGAACAACTGAGATTACACAGTTGCTTCCGGGGAGATTTCTCTGGTCGGATCGTTGGAGAATGACGTGTTGTCATCTTTTAGGAGGAATCGAGAGCGAAGTGAGAAAATAAAGAGTTTTGGGCATAGTAAGGAAATTGAGGAATTACAAAGTTCGAGATCAATGAAGTAACACGTATTATTAATAATGAGAATTTCAATATGGCATTTGTTTCTGACCTTGAATTGTATTATATAATAAGTTATCTTAGTTGAATAGCCTTCTAGTGCATTTATTGTGTGTGGGGGAGTAGTATACTTTCGCGCGCGCCAGCGCGTGTGTGTTTGTGTGTGTGTGTGAGTGGGAGTAGATGTGTTATTTTTAAGTCTTTTTTGTAGTAGAAGTTTAATACTGTACAAAGTGAGGGTTTTTTATTTTATTTATATAAGTAGAATTTTATGAAAAGTGGGACGGAATAAAAATATAATTGGATTTAATTATTAAGTAAAAAAAACTTAAATGGTTTTATGGGACGAGAAGATCATATAGAGTTTAATAATTATATTAGTGTATGAGTGTATACGTGTGTCATTGTTATGTACTATAGGCATAGACTTACAATATATATATACACAACATTTTATACTTTTTGTGTATCAGTGTGAATGTATAAATACTGTAACTATGTACGTATTTGTTTATGTATTCGTATATTTTTTCTTTATTTGTGGAACAGAAATATGCACATACGGTCAAACAGGCCTGTGCACAAATTCAATGAAGATATATTTCCTTTTTTTTTTTTGAAAAAGTAAATAAATTTTCATTACTCTATATACAACGTGTCCAGAGATATAGCATCATACTTTAAACTACTACTACGTCGCTTTGGATAATCGTATTTAAATTAAATTGGTGACAATCAAAAGAGAAATTCAAAACGTTTTGTGCATGTTAACAATGTGAACAATGGAAAATAATGGACAACAATACAGAAACTAAACTAAATTTAATCATGTTTTTTATGGTCGATATGGGTTCATTGTTGGATATTTAGCAGACAGGTTAAATGTGAATGTTTGCTGTGCTTTTGAAATTGTGTTGTTATTAAAGAAGTTATGAAATAAGTTTTAAGGAGTTATGGCGAACCCCAAGGACGTAGTTGGTGTGTTTTGGAATATCACACCACGCAGAGTCCGGTGCTGGTCCAGTGTGCTTTTACGCGAAGGCTTAAACATCAGGCTCCTACACACAAGTCAATTTTGAAGTGGTGCCGTGATTTTATGGATCATGGCTGCATAATGTATTCAAAGGAAAGGCCATTCAGGGAGACCATCGGATTACATTAACGTCATGCTAGGAGAGTATATCAGAATGTCAAAAATGATAATGTGGCATGGAATAAGAAAATATTTAATGTATTATTAAGCTACTTTTGTTTGAACAAGGACTTTTCGTTGCAATCCCATGGTAATTGTAGAATTAAAAGCACATTTTCGAAACAATTATTAATTTAAATTAAACAAGGTTTGGAAGTGATGACTCATGGCCTCACATTATTGTTCCAGGATATTAAATAAGAGATTCTGAGTACTCTCAGCCTCAATAATGGGGAGTTTTCTCCAAGGAGCGTATCCTCTATATTACTCCTTATCGTAAGACACATTACTCACTCACTAACTTTTACACTTTTACAGTTTCATTTACCAGAAGTTGGAAATAAATCCCTTCCAACTTCAGATCCTGTCAAACGATAACATTATTAAAACACGTTGAAAAGGTATTTAATAAAATATCACATTAATAGTATCATCTTCATAGTACATTCACGAATTTAGGCCATTTGTTGACCTGTTTCGGCCTCAAGAGAAACACCATCCAAAAGTCTTTTGATTGGATGTCCTGGTCTTCTTCTTCCTGCAGGTTGATATTAATAGTGTTCGTTTTGATAATTGTTTAATTTCGTGTGTGTAAATGCATTGATTAAAATATTAATTAACTTGTAGTTTTTCTCTTGGATTTATTTAATGTATTTTTAATTTAAATGTAACGGACATTTTTCCTGGTTGTGTGCAAGAGAACGTTTCATGGCATGACCAATACGAGGATAAATAGAAAATCCCAAATAGTAAAATGCATTGGTTACAATTACATAAATGTCTGCAATATCTTGTGCATGTGTTCTATGCACAAACGGTAAGATATATTTACAGGTAAATGAAAATGCCCATAAAACATAAAAAAGAGAAAAACCTTGAGCCCAAATAAGTACTGGAATAGTTCTTTCATGTAGCATACCTTGATTAAAATAACATTGCTAACTAACTAACCCATTGGCACTATCGAACCCTTAGGTCATGGCCGTGCGAACATAAGCTCTCCATAAATCCCTATCCTGCGTTAATATTTTCCAATCATCTCCTGTATAATCTACTTCCCTCATAGGGGATCTCGTTAATCCATTCATTCTTGGTCTACAAAGTCGGCATTTTCACCCTGGTGTTCCTACAATAAGCTTCCATGCATCTCTTTCATTCCCCATCGTTGCCACATGTCCTGCCCAGCGCAATCTACGAGACACAACTGTTCTTATTATATCTGTTTTCCTATAAAAATCATGTAGCTCACTGTTATGTCTCCATTAGCCTGTCTGTTCATCTCTCTTTGGTCCAAAAATGTTGCTATTGTATATTTAAATCTCATAACTTTTTTAAACCCATAGTTGTGTACTGAAATAATGAAAAGCAGATTGAGTCATTGTGATAAGGTAGAGTATAACTTTTATATAAGCGAGATGAGTGATTAATATGATATGGGAATAGTTATTCTGCACACAACAGGTGCCTCGAGTAGCCATAATAACATGGAGGTTACTAATTGGCTTGTTGAAACGCATGGGTTCCCTCGGGCTCTGCTTGCACTACATGATTATATATCTAATCCCAATTTATCCAACTCAATACCTATCTTGTCGATGATAATCGATTTCTCATATATATCCCTGCAAAGTAACTACATGCATATAGATATAATTAAAATAATTTTCTATTAAAAATATAAAGTTCTGTACTGAATGTTGTTTAGAAAATATGAGTTAATGCTTCATTTAAACTTACAATACAAACAGAATATTTAATCAGATTACAATAAAACAACCTACAACCACCTGTTTAATTTGTAGTTCTTCTGGCATTATTTCTTCTGTTTCATTAAATATGTCAGATTGATTTTTTTATTTATCATAAGTAATGCCACGAGTGATTTCCAACGTGAGGAGTGAATTTATCTAGAGAATTTGGAAATCAAGAGTGGCATTTGTTAGGACTATTTAATGAATAAAATTAAGCTGTTTACTCACAAATCATTGTTTAACTATAGTTATTTTAAAATATTTATATATTTAATGTAAACGGCGATGTTTGAAAACAAATCAGATATGTGAGGTTATGTTCATTCACTGTTGCTTGATCATGTTATTTATTGCGAAATAAGATGACAATATTGTAAGGGTGCACCCAAGTGGAGAAATAATGAAACACATCAAACTATATATCATAATCAACATTACGGGTTATTCGTTAATTTTTTTAGTAAACAACTCAGTAAAATCAAGGAATCTTTTCATTATTTGCTATATTCAATGTGTTTGTTGGAGAAAAATAATGATTTGACCTGTTCAGAACATTAAAAAGGAGGAGCTTTCTTTATCACAAAAGCAGGAGCTGATAAAGAGAAATCGATAAAGAGCGAGGTGAAACACGACTGTCATTGGTTGTAAAACAAGATTCATTGAAACGTGATTGGTCATTGACTAGCATTTGTGGCATGAGTTAAATAGTCTTTATAAATAATTGTACGTGCCCCACGCCTTCCGGGCCCTACAGGAATATGACCTATCAGGAAAGGATCTTTATTCTCTCTCGTATGCTAATAATGGCGTAATTTTAGGGGAGTAAATTGAATTTATTCAAGAGAGCCCTTGGTATCCATTGACAACGGCACGTAATTGCTGAACTTACTTTCCTAGGGAAGAAAAGTAATTGACTTAATTAATAATGCAAAAATGTTACCTACTTAAAATTTTATTGAGTAATACAATACAATTTTATTGTATCATACTTATTTCTCACTTTGATAATTCAAATTTATAGTGATTGAACAGCTGTTACAATTTTTAACATTAGCCACAATATTTGGTTGATTTTCATAAGCAGTTTTCTTATTTATTTCAATTTTTTCTACTTTATGCAATTCATCTTTCGTAACTTCCATTGAACTACCAGTACCACATATTTCAGCTACAATTTCAGGAAGCATTTTCCGCTTCCTCTACATCACAATCATATCTGTAAATAATATGCAGTCTGAAAATGTAATTTAAAGTGTCTGCCACTAATTCAGACAACAATAAAAATTATCATCATTATCAACAATTCGTTGCTATTAAACAATTGAACTCTTCAAACAAAGATATAAATTCTCCGCAATATAACAATTAAACTTAATTATTAGTATAGGAGTGAACAAAATTATTTGCGCAATTCGGGAAATTAAGTACTTTGCTATTCTCGAACTTATTTTCTAGTCCTCACTAAAGCTCGGGCTCAAACACGTCCTCGGCTAGTAATGTACTTCCCTTTTTGCGTACATCACTATTTTAATCTGGATCATACACATACTTTTTTTTGATTACACAAGGGGATGAAGACTTCCACCATTCTGATCACCTTAATGTTAGGGCTACCTCCGAGGCAACATGACCATCAAAGACAATTCACACCATTCACTTACTCTTACTAAAAAAAAGCGAATATGATATGGTGATTATGAATGCAAAATGGTAGGAATTATTTGAGACTTGAATTTTCCCCAAATATATCTTACAGAGAGAAAAGTTTCAAAAATCTAATCCAGGAAACTTGATACGATACGGGCCCTCTCGGTGTTAGATAACGACTTTATTTCGAGACCACAATGGTGGACTAGACTGAAATAATTAACATACAGAATGTCCATAATCAATCAATCAAAATTCCCATCATTCCAGCGTGGAACATAGGGCTCTCAAAAAACTTCTCCCTCTGACGCTCTTCTCGGCCAGCTCCTTGATCTCATTCCAAGTCTTCCCCGTATTTTTTGCTTCTGTGAGAACAGTTCGTTTCCATGTTATCTTGGGTCTGCCAATTCCCCTACCGCCCTGTGGGTTCCATTATAATGCCATCCTGGAGGGGTCATCTGGGGGGTCACCTGTTCAGGGATCGAAAGTTAAATATATATTTCTTGATCCTGCAGGAGGGGGGGGATCCAATATTATACCAACACTGATTTTGATTCTTTGGGCATCCAGAAGTTTTCGTTTTAATTCTACCTGGATTTTGGTTAATTTCTCCCATCTTAAAATAACTGATTTCCGAAATTCTCAGAAGCAGAACCTATACCCTAAGATGACGACTCTGTATTTCAAAGTAGGGACTATGATTGGCTGTTGGATGCCCATAGTCCCAATATATTTATATGTTTCTGGTCTGCTATAACTTAATAAACATTATAATGACCTTATAAAGCCTAATGCATTTTAACACCTACAATATCACCTTGTGGTTGCCAAGGACATGCGCTGTAAGATTTGAGGGTTTATGAGCAAACATGCCGCTCTTATGCGCTGTTTAAGGTGAATGACATCTGGCAAACTAGTAGTGTAAACTCGGATCTTGAAGAAAGCCCATGCGAAAGAATCAAGGGAGTGAGTTCGGGAGAACGGGGTGTCAATATTCGATCCACCGCTCGTCCTCTCCATCGGTTAAGACTTGGGGTTGAATGGGGGGACATTTTATTCACATCGAGCGAGCATTGCTTAACAGTCCTGGTATACAATAATATAATGATACTACTTGTAAAGCAAAGGCATTTTTTAGTCCATCGCTGTGATCTAGTGTTTACATTGTTGCCTCTGGCGAAGCGGATCCAGATTTCTTCCCGGCCGAGGCAAGATTCATAGGTGTGGGTTTTCCTTACCTGTAAGACAAGTGTTAGAAAACGTTATGACTTAATAGTTCCCGAACACCAACTGTCTAATCGCAGTCCCCTTGTTTAGTATGAATGTATGGGTGAATCGTGATACTGTCTTATATTTTCGTTCTACCTCGGAAGTGCTACTGGTATTAATCCGATTACTGAATCCAAAGACATTCTCTAAGTCCTTGTGTTGTAAAAAAATGTGTAGAATCTAGAGTTTAAAATTTCACATAGGTTGTATCCTGTAAGTGCCGGGTGGTATAGGATAATCGAAAGTACCTGAGAGAGAGAGAGAGAGAGAGAGAGAGAGAGAGAGAGAGAGAGAGAGAGAGAGAGGGGAGGGGAGAGATTAAATGAATGTAAGGAAAGAAAGAAAATTCATTGATATGGTGTTTCTATATATATGTGTGTGTGTGTGTGTGTGTGTGTCAGCCGAGTGGATTAGTGGTTATGCTCCTTGCCTCAGTTCCCGACGATCGTGGGTTCAAACCCGGCCCGGGTTGATGGATTTTTAGGACGGAAAAATCCAAGGTGCAAGTCCTGCCGGAGAGATTTTAAGTCGTGGTTGTCGAGTCTGAAGATTTTCGGGCTCGTAGAAGATCCGTAAGCCTGAATAAAGAGGCCTCTAAGCAAATTTTACCGAACTCAACGTCCTAGTAATACATTAATTGCCTGTTAGATGTCCCTTTGGATTTATGTGTTGACCTCATGACATCTCTGAGCAAATACGGTAACTAAAATTTAACTTCATCCAGTAATTCCTTACAAAGAGAGGCTATGGCTCAGCAATGGGCTACTCCAATGTATATATATATATATATATATATATATGGGTATATATTGCTGCTTCGAAGTAGAAATATGTTGTTGGATACAGTCTCACTTTTTATCATCCAATGCGATTTCTGAATCACAAAATATTATTATGATTCCATATATACAATAAATACCTTTGAGACAGAGCCTCTTTCAGGATTGCGAAGTGTTACTCATCAACCAATTCAGCTTCGGAAACGGAAGTGAAGTAAAAATAATGTCATTTATTCCCTATTGCAATATTTAAAAAATGTAATTCTTAATAAAACGTAATGCTGTCTTGTCAAATAATTAGAATGTGTAATTTCACTGCTAACATACCATGTTCCTAGGAACATGTCCCTGTGTTTGAGCCTTTAGCTTGGGTTCCCTGAAGTAGTCCCCGCCCGGAGAACCGAATGGGGGACTATTTGACCTTCGGAAAATTTTACCTCAGTTTAACTCATGTCCCCATTTCTTGATGGTTGTATTTTTACGGTGAAAGATCGTCAGTCTTTCGACCAAGGTACTTTTTTCGTCTGGCTTATCACCTTCGATCAATCCGGCATGGGTAACCCTATCGGCAGCAATGCTACCGCATGCATAGCTCTGAGGGTCATTTAAGCACGCAAGCCACTCCACCACGACAAGGTAAAGATACCATGGAGGGTTGGTGTCCCAACTCCTTTCAAAAAACGTTAAACTGAAAATATATAAAACTATTATTGTACCAGTTATATTATATGGGTGCGAAATATGGACTCTTACTTTAAGGGAGAAAAGAAAATTACAAGTATTTGAGAATAAAGTACTTAGGAAAATTTTTGGACCAAAGAGAGATAAACAGACAGGTGAATGGAGAAGGCTACATAACAATGAATTACATGGTATTTATTGGAAGCCAGATATAATAAGAACAGTTAAGTATTGTAGACTGCGATGGACAGGACATGTTGCACGTATGGGGAATGAAAGACTTGCATGGAAGCTTCTTGTAGGAAAGCCAGAGGGAAAACGCCCAGTTGGTAGACCAAGAAAGAGGTGGGAGTATAACATTAATTATGATTTGAGGGAAGTAGATTATAGAGGGTATGATTGGAAAGCATTAGCGCAGGATAGGGATGTATGGAGAGCTTATGTTCGTGCGGCCATGAACCTATGGGTTCGACAGTGCCAGTGAGTAAGTAACTTCACTCCTACTGATTCCAGTGATATTAAAAAAGTGATATTTTTCCATTGTTATAGTTGCGGTGGATTTAAATTCCGTTTAGTTCTGTGCTCACTGAGAACTGACGGATTCACTACTTCCATGTTCATAGCAAGATGACGAGAAACTTATTAACATTGATGAATAATAACCAAATAATTATTGGAAATTGCAAAGTAAATTAAACGGCAAAATGTGATATAAAATATTATAAAACTAACAGAAAAAATCACGAAAGAGGAGAAAAGGAGGTTATAGATACAATAAGGAGGGCTAAATGTTACAATTAAGAGAAAAAAAAAGTAAATCCATTTTCGGTTTTAGACATCTTACTAATTGGTTTCTTTCAGAGAGCTCCAATTTGTCCTATAAAGAAAAGGTTCGTACCTGAAAATCATAAACCTAATTATAACTGATTAACTAGGCTAACTAACTCACTGGCAGTATCGATCCCGGAAGTTCATGCCCACACGGACATAAGCTCTCCATATATCACAATCCTGAGCATCTGTTTCCCAATTATCCCCTGTATAATTTAACTCTTCCTATTGATTGTTAATATTATTCTCCCATCACATCTTTGGGATACATACTGGGCGTTTTCCCTCTGACTTTCCTGCAAGAAATTTCCTTGTCCCTCTATTGTTCCCCATTCGAGCCACGTATAATGCTCATCGTAAATTACGAGATATAATTGTTTTTATTATGTCTGGTTCCCCACAAAGATTATGTAGAGCAATATTACGTATACAGTTTTCTCCATTTCTGTTCGTCTTCTTTCGGTGCAAAAATTTTCTTAAGAACTTATTTACAAATATCTGCAATATTTGCTCCTCTCTTAAAGTTATAGAGCATGTTTAGAAGTAATATAGTATAACTGGAAGAATAACCGCTTTATATATATTTTATAAGAATTGTAAAAATAATAATAGTCCCTTCGATTGGTTGCTGGCCAAAGAAAGGCAAAACCATTGGGGGCTGCCATCTTATAGCCTCTGCTCAGGCTTTTCTGGAGAAGAAAAGAAAATAAAGGAAAGAAGAAATGGAAGAAAAGAAAGACTCCCTAGCCCTCGGATGCCCTAATACCGTCTGGGTCGTAAAAACAAGAATTAACCAAGAGACGTTAGATAGTAAAGTTAAGAGTCTGGTATAAGTAAGTAGAAGAAAGGAAGAAATATCAGATTGGTTAAAGATAAAGGTAAGGAGTAAGTGGAAGCAATGGTTTGCTCAGCTTGGACACCTTGTGGTTGCCATCCTCATATCCCCTAGATGGGGACCTTTGGGCCGGGAAAATTTGGAGGGAACATTTTCTATAGGATCGTAACAGGCCCTGGCCTAATAATAATAAAAAATAATAATAGTCCCTTCGATTGGTTGCTGGCCAAAGAAAGGCAAAACCATTGGGGGCTGCCATCTTATAGCCTCTGCTCAGGCTTTTCTGGAGAAGAAAAGAAAATAAAGGAAAGAAGAAATGGAAGAAAAGAAAGACTCCCTAGCCCTCGGATGCCCTAATACCGTCTGGGTCGTAAAAACAAGAATTAACCAAGAGACGTTAGATAGTAAAGTTAAGAGTCTGGTATAAGTAAGTAGAAGAAAGGAAGAAATATCAGATTGGTTAAAGATAAAGGTAAGGAGTAAGTGGAAGCAATGGTTTGCTCAGCTTGGACACCTTGTGGTTGCCATCCTCATATCCCCTAGATGGGGACCTTTGGGCCGGGAAAATTTGGAGGGAACATTTTCTATAGGATCGTAACAGGCCCTGGCCTAATAATAATAAAAAATAATAATAGTCCCTTCGATTGGTTGCTGGCCAAAGAAAGGCAAAACCATTGGGGGCTGCCATCTTATAGCCTCTGCTCAGGCTTTTCTGGAGAAGAAAAGAAAATAAAGGAAAGAAGAAATGGAAGAAAAGAAAGACTCCCTAGCCCTCGGATGCCCTAATACCGTCTGGGTCGTAAAAACAAGAATTAACCAAGAGACGTTAGATAGTAAAGTTAAGAGTCTGGTATAAGTAAGTAGAAGAAAGGAAGAAATATCAGATTGGTTAAAGATAAAGGTAAGGAGTAAGTGGAAGCAATGGTTTGCTCAGCTTGGACACCTTGTGGTTGCCATCCTCATATCCCCTAGATGGGGACCTTTGGGCCGGGAAAATTTGGAGGGAACATTTTCTATAGGATCGTAACAGGCCCTGGCCTAATACTTGGAAGGATTGATGAAGAAGAAGATATATTTTTTAGTTTGACTTTTTCTCGAGAATTTGGATAACAAGATTCATCTAATAAATAATAACTTGTATTTTCAGAGTTCAGTCTACGTTTAATTATGTTATAACGGAAGTTACTTCATTATTGTCATTTATTGTCTTAAGATAGGCGTTATTTTTATTTTAAACTAACTAATGCCCGGCGTGCTCTGCTACACCTAAATACATGATAATCTGTTTTTGCATTTAGTTGAATAAGTAAAAGGAAAAATGAGTATAACTTTATATCATTATTTTTAGGTACCCCGTGCTGATTACCCGGCGTTGCCCCGGAACCTATGCATCCCGATGTACTTGGCATAAATGAGCTGAAAGACAAAATTTGTTATTTTTTAATTATCCATAAAACAATACGCCGTGCGCTGCTATACTTGCCCGGGAATCTACTTATCCCGATCTTCTTGGCATCAATGAAAGACAAAAATGGTTATTGTGAGTTATCCTTAAAAGATAAAGATAAGCTGTTGCGGACTTTTCTGTAGAGTTTTTTGAGATATTCAATTCTGTGTACAATAAATGTTGTGTATTTGTAAACCATTTAAGCTTATAAAAAGCTATATTTTTTCACGTTTTATCACTTCAGGAGGTGATTTTTAAGATGAAAGGCCTGAGCATTAAAACTCTCTTATAACCTCTAACCTTCCCAGGAAAATCCTGAACAGTTTGCAAAAAGCCCCACGACAATCGGATGAATGGTATGGCAGCACATGCTTGCACGGGAATCTACTTATCCCGATCTCCTTGGCATCAATGAAAGACAAAAATGGCTATTGTGTGTTATCTGTAAATGATAAACATATGCTGCCGTGGACTTTTTTTTGTAGAGTTTTGTGAGATATTCAATTCTGTGTACATTAATTATGCGTATTTATGGTTTAGGCAGCGTAAGCTATTTAAGGGTAAAACAAGGGACTTTTTCCACGTTTTTCACTACATAGGGTGTTTTTAAGGGCGTAGGAGTTGAGTATCTCAACTCTCTTATAGCCTATGTTCATTCCGGGAATCTCGTGAATATTTTGCAAAAAAAAATCACCACAATTGGATCTACGGTACGGCCGCGAATAAAGTACGAACAAACAAACATTCGTTTTTATATATTAGATTTAGACATGTTACAGATTATTTAGTAACTCAGAATATTTGATCAATAATTTTTAAACGTAATGCAAACCAAATTCTATTATCCCGTGTTCCTCTGTTAAGTATTTTAATTTAATTATGAGCTTTAATATGAATTGCAAGAAACTGTGTTGCATTTAATGGAAACCAGTCAATGGGAATGGCTGAAAAATAGGGCAAAAGAAATAAAATAGGATTTTTATAAAGGGAGTGTTCGCTACTTTTTATCGAAGTTTAATATTTACAGCTACGGAATTAGATTAATTCTGGTCTGGGAATAGGTTTACATGTGGAATCACTTTAATCATTATGGTATAGAGGTATTTTTGAGATAATTGACCGCTTTGTTATCAAAATACAATTTAATGGCACAACATTATAATGATGCTTTACCTTTTTCTACAACGAATTATATTTATTCAATAAATAAAATTAATAAATCCTTGGCAAAATAGTCCCGAAGAATCAACGCTATGATTTGCTTGTCACTGACTAGCAGAAAATAGTACAGGGAGGCACATTGGTTAGAATGTGCAATCCTTGAAAGTTAGATTCAGTTTTCTCATTTGGTTCTTGATTGACCAATCAGTTGTAATCAGGAGATTGAATGGAATTCATGTCAGAAATATATATATAACTAACTCACTTGCACTACCAAACCCATAGTTTCATGGCAGCGCGGACATAAACTCTCCACACATCCCTATCCTGAGCTAATGCTTTCCAATCTACCCTCAAATCATGGATGTCATTCTCCCATATCATTGTTGGTCTACCAACTGAGCGTTTTCCCTTTGGTTTTCATACAAGAAGCTACCATGCCCCTCTTCCATTCCCTATTGCCCATCGCAGTCTATGAGACTTAACAGTTCTTATTACGTATGTTTTCCTGTAGCTCACTGTTAAGTAGTCTTTTCCATTCGCCTATCTGCTCATTGGTCCAAAAATGTTCCTAAGAACTTTATTCTCAAATGCTCGTAATATTTTTTCCTCCCTTAAAGTAAGAGTCCAGTTTCGCAACCAATATAATGTAACTGGTACAATAACAGTTTTATACATTTTCATTTTAACGTTTTTGAGAGAAGTTGGTGCGACAAGGTTCCGTGTAATGCATAATAGCACGCATTTCCAGAATAGAGACTACGTTTGATTTCTTCGTGCATCTCATTCCTATTTGTAATTATTGTTATTCAAAATTATGTATAATCAAATCTCATTTGAATAATATAATTGAATCCGCGACACCTACAATTCCAGCCACACATCCTAACCATTGCATTAGAGAGGCAATCACACGTATTTCTTACAAGAAACTTAATTGTTTTTTCTAAAATTATATAGTCTAGTATCATACATTTTTATCTCAAGTTATTTCGTTGATGCCTTATACATTGAAACTATAATTGTTTATCAAAAGTGATTCAAGCACCAAAATACAAACATTGAGATAACCTCCTCAGAGCATTCGACAGGATTATTCTAGTTTAACAAAAGTTATCCAAGTTACTGCTCCATTGTGCCACTACGTAGCGGTCGTTGAACCAAGCACCATCTTCATATCTTTATGATACGTACTTTTATTTATTTAATTTCGCGTTTTTTTTGGCGTTTGGACTACTATTATTAACACATTCCAATTTATGGGCTGATCACGATGGTCGATTCCGAGTTTCGCGAGTTGAAATCCACCGCATCGATGGCATTTTAGGGCGTGATAATCCTAGATTTGATTTCCTTAGGAAAGAAGGCAAATTCTTTGTACCTAAGTCGTAACTTTATGGCACGTACAAGAACTTGAAGTTTGACATAACACACATCTGAGCTAAAGTTCCCCAGTACCTCAACACCCAGATTTCAAATGCTATTGTAATGGCCTTAATTATTAAATTCAACTAAGCCTTAATTATTAAATTCAACTAAAATAAATCATATTAACTATCTGTATTTTATGGAGACAGATTCGACAAAGTGAACATTACTAAGGCCATTATTTTATGAATTTTGTATCAGATAAAATCAATAAACCAATTACATCTCTAATATGACATTGTGTTTGATCCGCTAATGAGCAGCCGGAGGATGTAATAGCCATTCGCCGTAGGTTTCACACAATGTATTGATTTTACGTTTTCTATACCTTCTTCTAGCCATTAATGAGAGTTTTCGTGTTGTAAGTTATGTTGGGCTTGGTCTAGTCAATTGAATGCTAAAGCATTTTTATAATGATCCTTAAATTCATTGCTCATAATAGACTAATTAATATATCATGGCAAATAAAATATTTTCCTGTCAGATATCATTATTTAACTTATTCATATTTACTAAATATAGGGTAAGGTTACATAATTTCGTTATATTTTTTTACATTTGTGTGTAAATGTAACATCTTATTAAATGGTGATAAAATATGATTGTTTAATTTTCCGCTCTCAAATCATGGTTAATGATATTGTACCACTTATTTTTTTCCTAAGTGCACTTTCCCTCTGGTTTTCCTACAAGAAGTTAACATGCCCCTTTCCCATTCCGCATTCGTATCACATGTCCTGCCCATCACACTCTACGACATTAAACTGTTCTTATTACATCCGATTTTCCAAATATATGTATATATATATATATATATATATATGTTATAATTAAATTGTTAACATTGAGCAATGAAAGCTTTATATATATATATATATATATATATATATATCCAGTTTCTATATGCCTCTGTGGCGTGTTCCAAGACACTGGGCTGCTTATTGGTATTCTGGTCGGCGTAGCTTCTCTGTTCAGATCTTAGCTAGAAATCTGGTAAACACTGCAAGGCTGCAATAAATCTCTCGTAATTATTTCATCAAAATTCTGCCGTTTCGATTACAATCCTTTATGCTGTAAACTAATATTTTTCCTTTTAATTTTTCATCATTTACCCAAGGAATTTTATTCGTATCCGAACTAAGATATCATTGATTGTTGAGCATAGTGACCAACCTATAAGAATCAACGGGGTCAACAAGCCAACAGGTTTACAACAAATTACTCTCTTAATATGGATTAATAATAAACATGTATTGAAACGTTGTTAGTTAGTAATAATAATGAAGTATTTGTGTAAAATGCTTGTAATGAAACATTTAATGTTAATAAAGTGAAAGAAGTTCCAATGGCATGATTGATGGATTCTTGGTTTCCACTCCGGCCATCCGATTTCGTCTCTCAGAGGGTATAGGGGTTATATTTCTATATTGGATTCGTGTCTGTATCTCTTGTCTTGTGCTGTTTTCGGTGGCATATTGCTAACCACTGTTACAAGGAGGGCCCATCTCTGTGTACTTGTTTAGAGCAGGGTTCAGCGTTCCTGCTATTCTAATTTCCTATACGAGATAGGTTGAGGACATTGATTTGTAAGTTGCTTGGAGGCAGCATGTCTTACAAAAAAGGATGTATGATAAAATTAACAATTGTATATTTGTTATATTGACTTAGGCTTTCACGGCCGGAGTTATTATGAAGATCTTGAAGATTCCCGGGCAGTTGGCCATGGTCTAGAGGCTTTATGTTCCCAGACGTTTCGCCATAGAATGTGTCCGGATCCTCAAAGGTTGTCTTGAGTCTCTGAATATTTGATGTCATCTGCTAGAGTATTCAGTGTTCAGTAATGCAGTAATAAATAATTATACGAATACTACGACAAAACATACTTTAATTTGTATGTAGGTTTCGTGCTAATTGTATTTATTATCTTTATGCTGACTGTGAATATATTTCTGCAGAAATGTTCTTGTATCTATCTTGTTTGCAGTTCCTTGTACGTTCCAACATCCAATATTAATCAACGTTTTACTGCTAGTTCGTTGTAGGTAATTCCGTCCGACATTCTTCTCTTTAGGTTTTTTTAGCATTGTATATTTTTCAGTAGAATGAGGAGCTGGCCCATTGCTACAACCCCCAACCTGGAGGACCAGGTAATTTTTTAATCAGGGTTGTCTTCCTGTAGCCTTTAGTGAATCAACACTGAACTACAAGGCAGTAGCTGTTAGTTTAGGTTCGGCTCGGGTATTTCATTTACCCGATACCACCCATATCTGGGAAGTATTTCCCTATCTACCACTTGGGGAGGCGTCCGATGAGAGACTAACAACCCCTCGAGCAGAATTACTATGGATGGATTATTATTATTACTATTTTTCTTTCTTTCCCCTGTCAACTTTATATTGTGTAGTCTACAATTATCAGTATGTATAATTTATCGTAATTCTTATTGTATGTATAATTTATCCCTGGTGAAGTAGAAGTGAATATCTTACGGTCTTAATTCCATCAGGTAAAATAAATAAATAAATAAATAAATAAAAATAAATACTGGCCAAAAAATTAAAACATTTAGCTTAAATTTTTAAAGTATAGTAGTGTAAATTACTGTACAAACAATAATGTGTAACTGGAGCCTAAACATTAATACTGTACTGTACCATTCACAGTACTGCTCCATTCAAATAAAGAATCCATCCATAGCAATTCTGCCCGAAGGCAGGTCCTTCACTGCAACCATCGCATTTTCATGCTATGCTTGCAGCTTTACTAGGGAATTGTAAGTGTGGTAGCTTCCCGTTGTCTTCCACACCGGTAAAGCATGATGATGATAATGATAAGGGTGATGATGATGGTCATATGATTTAGGGGACCATTCGGGCCTTAAAGTTTTCCTGACATTTGTCTTACAGGTGAGGAAAAACCCCGATAAAAACCTCACCCAGAACAACTGCCCCGACGGGGATCGAACTCGGGCCCGCTGCGTGACAAGACAGCACGCTGCCTCGAGACCACAGCGGTGGACAAATGAAGAATATTATTCACTAATTTACACATGAAATGTAATTTTCTTTCTACCACACACTGTACTGTATTTTTCTGTACAGCGGACAATTCTTAATAGCGGGAATTTTTATTTTACCCATAGGTGTCCGTTATTCTGAAGTTGTATAAAATTAAAAACGTTGTTCGTTTTCGTAAATGATTTTTATTAATATATTTTAATTCGTGTTCTCAAATTAGTGATCTTGATTCATTTTGTAATAAGCTCGCACTATACACCGTGATTCAAAATTGACTTTACAACTTTACAAGCTTATAGAAATGTATTTAGAAGACCTACAGAATTGGTTTAAATGTCATATGATAGCACAACTCATCAAGTTTTGAAGACCTACAGAATTGGTTTAAATGTCATATCATAACACAATTCATCAAGTTTTCACCTATTCAGTCAACGTGGTTCAATGTGGCTTCCGTTGGTCATGCAGCAAACATCCAACCTGAAATCAATCTCCTCCCACACACGTTGCAGCATATCCGGCTTCAGTAACGCAGCTGCGGCGGTGATTCGGTTTCGGAGCTCAGCAAGATTGGTAGTAAGGGCCGAACGTACACTTTATCTTTAAGGAACCCCCATAAGAAAAAGTCCAGTGGCGTTAAATCAGGAGACCGAGGTGGCCATGTTGTTGGTCCCCCACGACCAATCCACCGACCAGGAAACCTCATGTTCAGAAAATCACGGACGTCGATGAGGTAATGTGGAGGTGCACCATCCTGTTGAAATTGAATGTGTCCTTCTTGGTCGTCTGCATCTATCTGTGGAATAAGAAACTGTTGTAGCATATCCAGATAAATCGTACCGTTGATACTTTTTTTCTTGGAAAAAGAAGGGGCCGTACACTTTAGTTTTACTTAGGGCACAAAACACATTCACTTTCGGGCTGTCACGTACGTGTTGCAGATGGAGATGTGGAGGTTCAGAGCCCCATATCATGCAGTTATGGGTATTTACTTTGCCACTGACGTGGAATGTAGACTCGTCGCTGAATATTACGTGGTTCAAATACGTTTCATCTTCCTCAATCCGACCAAGCATTTCTGCACAGAAATCACGTCGAACCATCTTATCACTATCAATAATGTGTTGCACCATCGAAAATCGGTATGGTTTCAAGTGCAAACGTCTCCGTAGTATCCGCCAAATGGTCGGTTGTGAAATGCCAGTCTCACGTGACGCACGCCGCGTTAATTTCCTAGGGCTCCGAGCAAAGCTATCCCTCACTTGTTCAACCACAGCTTCAGCCGTACGCGGACGGCCAGTATGCTTGGAATGACTAACAGAACAGCCAGTCCTAACAAATGTTTGGTGCCAAGAATAAATTGTTGGCCTGCTAGGAGGATCCTTACCATACTGGGTACGAAATCTACGCTGAACAATTGTCGCAGATTTAGTTTCTTCGAACAAAAACACACAACGAGCACGCTCGGCACCTGTGAAAGCAGCCATTTTGATATGAACTACGTTAGCACACGCGGTGAGAGAACTAGGTACTATAAAACTATGACGGTGAAAACTTGATAAGTTGTGCTATCATATGACATTAAAACCAATTCTGTAGGTCTTCTTAATAAATTTCTATAAGCTTGTAAAGTTGTAAAGTCAATTTTGAATCACGGTGTGTTTCATTGGAAAGTAAAAGATACGCCTTTCAGAGAGAGGTCTGTTAGAATCCACATTTCTCAGATTGCAAGGTTACAAAATGTATGTTAAAATATTGGGAAGAAGATTCATGACCTGTCGTTCGGTCTGGCAAAGCAGAATCTTCGAATTAAAAGGAAGAGACTTCTTCCAAACGGTAAATATCGACTTTTTCTCCTACAAAAGAACATATGGAATGTTTTTCTCCACCCGATCGAGCATGAAATGTTTCCAGTCTTATTCACTTGGTTATATCATAGGATCAACAAACCGAATAAAGGTCTACAAAATAAGATTTAAGATCTAGAAAAACTGTTATGCCCTGATATCCATGATATCGCCAGCTTATTATTTCGATTTATTAAACATGTGTTACATGTCCTAACTGCAATAATCATAGAAAAATATAGTACATTTTCAGCATAGTATATAAATGAACGACTCGATTCTTGATTTTTTCGCTTTTTTAGAGCAAAAAATGTACTGTCTTTATAGTTTGTTAAGCACTAATTTCGAATATGAGTAAAATATTTCTCTTAGAGTATCGGAAATAATAATGAGACTTTTGTGTTTAATAAACTGTTGGAAATTTTAGCTGACAACAATCTGCCACAACAGCATATTTTAAATTTATACAATATCTATAAAACAAATTTGATATATGTTCGAATCAATAACACACGAACAAAATGGACCGAAATTAATAGGGGAGTAAGACAAGGATGTGGCCTCTCGCCCTTGCTCTTTATCATATACATGGATAGAATACTCCAAGATTGGCGACAGATGAGACACAGTTCTATCCAAATTAATAGAAACCATAAAATAGACTCTTTGCTTTTTGCAGATGGTTTGGTATTAATAGCTCCAATAGAAACAGATTTACAGTATTCTATACACAATTTTAATATAATTGCAAAAAAGTACAATATGGAAATCAATACAAAGAAAACTAAAGTGATGGCCTTTTGTGGGAAATACCCTATACCTAGCAAAATTGTTTTGGATGATAAAATTTTAGAACGGGTAAACGAATTTAATTATTTGGGTTATAATTTAACATTTCAAGATGAAGCTGATATATCAAAGAAAACCACAAATTTTACAAAAACTACGGGAATAACTAACAGTATAATGAAACCATCTTTAGTACAGAAAAACACAAGATTACGGCTTTATAAGGTTCTCATAAGACCAGTATTAAGATATGGTAGTGAAGCATGGACAATACAATGAAGAGATGAAAGCCGAATACAGAAAATGAGATGCGATTTATGCGCCGAAAAGCAGGCTGCACAAAGTGGGACCATAAAAGAAATGAGGGAATTATGGAAGAGTTGGATGTAGAACCCAATTTTCACCATATACAAAACTACCAGAACAACCGGAAAGTCCATCTTCAACGAATGCCGTCTCATAGAATTCCAAAAGCCATACTTCGCTACTGCCCCCAAGGCAAAAGATCGCTGGGGCGTCCAAAAAAGCGCTGGATGGAAAATTCCTCTTTGAGACCGTAACAGGCCACATGGCCTAATACTTGCATGGATGATGATGATGATGATGATGATGTGTTTGGGACCTGTTGAAATGAATTTGTTTGGATCCTCTTCATAATACTAATGTAGTATTTTTTTATTAGGAAATGTGCACTCAGTTGAGCATAAGGACAGCACACACACCCAGACCCAAAGTGGAGATTATTTAAAATCCCCACCCCGCCGGGAATCGAACCCAGGTCGCCGGAGTGGAAGGTAGGGACTCTACCGACTACGCGACGGCGACGGACAATGTAGTCATTTATTTCCTAATTTACTAAACACAGTCAGTTACCATTTTATCAGTTATAAAGTAATTAGGCGACCACCATTATAGTCTAAGTGCAATGTCGTGTTCGATTATCAGTTAGGAAAAATTTCCTGGGCGAGGTTTTCCTCACCTGCAAGAAAATATCAGGGAACTTTTAGGTCCAAATAGTCTCCGAAAACAAACTAGCCATCACATTATTCCGTAATGTAATGATTTGGAATATTGGAGGCGTCAGTTACTACCGGAAGATTTCTAAATTCAAATCGTGAAAGATTTGCATGCTTCGAGTTATTGGTAAGCCCAGAAAATTGGATAATCTTGGGTAGATTTCTGGACAAAACGCAGAAAATAAGATCAACACTCATTCATGAATAAATAAATATGTTACCAATTGCAATACCATTAATTCTTAATAATTATACATAACTAAGTTAATGTATAATGTAATTGTATTGTTATCTAATTGTAATATTATTGTGTTTTCTTTTTTGTTTTAAGTATATTACTACCAAACATCAACTTATTGTAACGGACTGTCAACAGCACATACGGCTTACTGCCCGTGCGACCCATATTTGTAAATAACATTGTATGTATCTTACTTTTAATCTAATAAAGTCCTTATGTACTTATCATATACTCCTTGATTTTTTTAAAAACACATTACAAATAAGATTAAATAATAAATTAATTGAAAATACATTTATTGCATGTCTGTTCAAACGTACACGTGTTTCAAAAATATTATAGTGTTTGAATTTTATGGAAATGAAAACAGTATTTTAAAAATACATAAAAACATGCAAAATATATGTGTATCATTCAGTTCTAAAAGTTTTCAAAGAGAGTTGGCTCAAATGTAGGTTTCGAGTTCTTATTCCGGTAACCAACATGACTTAGGATTCTTCGCGTTTTTCTGCAATTGTTAAGGTATTTTAACATTACTATTTTGTACAGAAAACTCAAAAAAAATATATATAAAAACCAATGGGAATAAAATTGTAACCTATTTTTTTTATTTAATAAACTAATGAAATGTGAATAGCAACGGAAAGCTATCACACTTACAATTCACCAGTAAAGCTGCAAGCATAGCATAAAAATGCTATGATTGCAGTGAAGCACCTGCCTTCGGGCAGAATTACTATGGGTGGGTACTAATGAATAGAAATTTCCATAATATAACATTAGGCATACTATAAATTCACCTTTATGAGTCACGGTACATTAAATTGTATAACTACAAATACATGTTTTTAATTACCCTACATCTGTCACGTGGAATAGCAACGTGACACACTTATCCCTAATGATGTTTTATTATTGTACTTATAAATAATATATATTTAATTAAGTAAAAATAAAAGGAAGTTTATATGAGTTTCATATTTATTACAATATAAATTTGTAACAGCTGTTTCGGTACTTTGTACCTCCTTCAGACATGATTACAAATGAATGAGTTTTGTTATTAAATCAGTACATAACAATTGTTACTATGCAACTGAATGTGCATGTGTTATGTACTGATATAATAACACAATTAATTCATTTGTAATCATGTCTGAAGAAGGTATAAAGTACGGAAATAGCTGTTACAAATTTATGTTATAATAAATATGAAAATCATATAAAACTTGCAAGTTTTACTTTTATTCAATTAAATAGTTATGAATTTTCATCAAGTAAACGCCAAATGAATTGATTATAAATAATATAGCCTCAAACATATATTTTTGTTCTAGTGTAGGATCTCTATTTAGTGTTCACACAGTATCGTAACGACAACTGAGTAACTATTTAAATTGTGAAGTAGCGAACCCGGTTAATTAAATTTAAATAAGGTTTATGAGTTGTGTGATCCAATTCCGAAGATAGTTTGGAAAAACCAACATACAAATGTAACAAAATTATACAAGAATATAACTTAATCTCTATTAAAAAGGTTAAAAATAATCGCATTGAAATACCAGACACCAGTAAGAAGTAAATTAGTTATAAACAACCAAACTATTGAACTAGTGAATCAATTAAATATTTGGGAAACGCCATTTTATATGAAAATTAATTGCATATGAATCACAAATTAAACAGCTTTATCACAATTACCGGTGTAATAATTTTATATATTTAAACAAAAAACAAACCAACTAAAAGCGAAATAAGATTATACAACGTGTTAGCCCTTCCGACCTTATTATATGGTTGTAAGAATTGGACGATCAAGACGAAAGATTAAACAAGAATAATTGCGGAAGAAAAATATATCTAATTATCTAGAAGATTTGAAAACAAATGCAGATATCATGGATAAATTAGGAGAATGTACCCGTGACTGTCACTATCGAACCCGGAAATTCTAGGCCGTGCAAACATAAGGTCTCCTAAGTTAATGTAGCAGTAGTAGTAGTAGTAGTAGGACTTTATTAGACAAAAAGTAAGATATTTAAAATATTATTTACAAATATGGGTCGCACGGGCAGTAAGCCGTACGTGCTGTTGACAGTCCGTTACAATAAAGTAATAATTGGTACTAATGTAAAGAAAAATAAACAACAAAAAACAGCAATAACATTACAATTACATAAAGAAAAACAATAATAATATTACAATTAAATAATAACACAATAGCATTATACACTAATAAACATTAACATTACAATTACATAAAGAAAACACAATAATATTGCAATTAAATAATAACACAATAGCATTATACACTAAAAAACACTAAAATTACAATTACATAAAGAAAACACATTAATAATTACAATTAAATAATATCACAATAGCATTATACACTAATTAATTTATATATAATTGTTAATAATTGATGGTATTGCATTTTGATAACATATATTTATTCATGAATGAGTGTTGTTCTTATTTTCCTGTTCAATCTATGCATTCACCTTCTTCAAGTTAATGATAATATTATTACATATATTATTTACAGACAACGTATACGCATTCTTGATAAAATACAAAAATTATAAGTCACTAGCTAATACCCGGCGTGCGCTCCTACGTCTAAATAAATTAAAATAATTATACATTTATATTTTTAGATACCCCGTGCTGATTACCCGATTTTGCCCGGGAATCTACTTATCTCGATCTTCTTGGCATAAATGACCTAAAGACAAATTTCGTTATTCTGAGTTATCCGTAAAAGAATACCCACCATGTGATGCTATGCTTACACAGGAATCTACGCACTTGTCTAGATCTTCTTGGCATCAATGAAAGACAAAAATGGTTATTGTGAGTTATCCGTAAGAGATGAACATATGCTATCGCGGACTTTTTGTGGAGCTTTTTGAGATTTGAATTCTGTGTACAATAATTTTGTGTATTTGTTATGGTTTAGACAGCGTAAGCCATTTAAGCGTCCAAAGAGCTACTTTTTTCACATTTTCCACTTACAAAGGACGATTTTTAAGGGTGTAGGAGTTGAGTATCACAACTCTCTTATAGCCTATGTTCATCCCGGGAATCTCCTGAGCATTTTTAAAAAAGCCCCATCACAATCGGATCAACGGTATGGCCGCGCATAGAGTACGAACAAACAAACAAACCAACAAACAAACATTCATTATTATATATTAGATAATGGATACTATATGTGAACAGAATATCATGCAATAAATTGCTTAAAAATTACACCCAGGTTCAGGAAATCGAGGAAGCCTATTAAGACAATCCCCGATATATCTTTTGAGATCGGAATTCTCTGAAGATAACATGAGATAATGACACTCTAATGTTATTCAGTGACAATCAATTGGCCTGAAGTTGTCTTGTCAAGGAGTTGTTTTGTTAAGTACAAAAGTTTATTTCGATACATTTGAAGATACATAACTGGGTTTACGTAAAACGTTTAATTCAATATTTATTTGTCTTTAATACGATTGGCTTAATGTAGAATATAATAAAACATTACTTTCCTCAATGGTTTCCAATTAAAGCTATACTTATTCCTGAAACTGACTGATTATTTTTGAAATCGTGCAAAAATAAATAAAAACAATGTATGAAAATACTTTTACTAGAATAAACTTAAATCTACTAGTTGTGCATGCACGCTATCCAATTTACACTGCTCTTAACTTACTCGCATTCCATTCCAAAGTGAAAAATTAACTGCAATTTTTTCAGCATATCTATCGAAAGAAACGTTCTAAAATTCTGAATAATTTAACATATAAGAGCCGTTACACGGTCTCTTCATTGTTTATTTTCAGATGATAACCTGTCGCTAATTTGTTTCTTCTTACAACAAGACATTATTATTATTATTATTATTATTATAATAATTATACTATTATTATTATTATGTATTTCGTAAATATGAATATATTATTTTTCAAAGGTTTATATTGACATTACTGCATAATTTATGCTGGCATAAGAATATGTCCTTGTATGACCTCATTTACATACATTTATGGAAAGTTGTTTAGATATTATTTTATTTTGAGTCGCTTAGGATCTTTGAGTTAAATTATAGATTATTGTATAGCATGTCTGTTGTTTTATTTATTCATATGTAGGCTATATCTATATTTGAGTATCTTGTGTAAATTAAAATATAAAAAATGTAATTAAATAACAGATGATTAAGGGTGAAGTTGAACATGGTAATGAAATTCCAACATATCAGCATTCTTGAAAACTTAGGAAAACCATGGGAAACTCTCAGCTTGGGCGGCTACAGAATTTGAACGAGGGACCTCCCGAATATAAGTCTCAAACGTTACCTCCTGAATCAGGTCATTTGGTGTACGGCAAGTTGCGAATATTCAAATTAGATATAAATATTAAACTCTGTTTATTATTGACTGGAATTTTCGGCTACCAATGCACTGTGATCCGGAATCTCAAAAAACCTGCAAAAATCTTTTTTTTTTTTTTTCGTTAGAGGGAAAAAAGTGACAATGCTCTACACAAGTAGATGGGGTACTAATCCGTCAAAGAAATTACTCTCTATACTAGTTATTAGACATAATCTTCGGGTCGCAAAATTATGTATTATAAAAACGGAATTTTATGCCACATTTTGGATAGACTCTTAACTTTTTTGTAATAATTATTTTAAGGCCACTCACTATAATTTTGCTAAATAGACTTTTACCTTCATACTAATGCACAGAAAAAGGGCCATGCCTGAACTATAATAATCCTAATAATATTATTCGTATTTGAAAATAGAAAGTTGTATTTATTACGTTTCCGCCAACATTTCCCACTATGATTTCTGAAGCCAAGTATACTTTTAAGTGTTGCTAAATTGACAAAAGTGAACAAATTTGCTAAAATTTGCTAATTTATATTTTCGCAGCACATTAATGAACTCGTGTTGTGCAGAAAACGCGTGATTTTGCACTACTTAGTCTATGATTTTTCTATAGCTGTTTTGGGTTATCGCTGGTTGGATCAGCGTTAGGGAGCGATAAGTAAGTGTACACCCATTTTTAATAAAGTTTGGTAATTTTAATATTATTAATATATCTTTATAACATAGATTTGGGGACTTATTGCAAATATTGGTCATTTAAATTTCATAGCGACGGATAGTAATCGAGGATGATAATCAATATGTGGTTCGATTGTGGGTTATCGGTGGCTCTAGAAACTCTGGTGCATGCGCACTGTTATTCTATAGGACTTCGAAAATATTTGACGCTACTTTAAGTGCAGTTTTTCCCTGTATGCTTAGTAACTTGCATTTCTTACAATTTGTAACTTCTGTGTATCATAGATTTGCATATGCTGATATATCAAATGTTATCATTGATCTGCAGTTACTTCGTGAATTATTTTCAGTGCTACAGGTGTGTAGTCTACAATATTAATACTCGTCAAAACATTATTTAAAGAAAAGTAGTATTACAGAATTAGAATAATAAAATCAAATAATAGAGAAACTGCTGCATTACATATAATGACTGTTCTGTTCTGGAACATGTTTTCAGAGAAATACTTGATCTTACAATTAATGATAATATAGGGGTTAGGCCACTATACAATTTTAGTATAATTCCCACTGCTCTAACTTTAAATAACAGGAACATTTTCTTGGATGTCAGATATATTACCGGTACTGATTATCTACAAGGCATTTAAGATTAACACACTTTTGGAAATTATCTCTAGAAATATTTGTATTTAGACCTAGGATCTCATTACTTGTTCTATATAATAGGTATATACATACTAGATTTAAATTACGGTACTTGCTAACAATTTCAACAAAAATAGGCCTACTGTATTTAATATCCCAAAATATTAAGAATGTCAAATAAAACCTAATATTTTATAAAATATATTTCTGTGATTGGTAATTAAATATATAGTTCAAAAATAGTCCATAAATAATAAACATAACCTCACATTATTTTGTAATGATACTAACTTGGTTTTAAATATGTATTAATGAGTGGATAAAATTAGTAAAAATTGTGTAAAGTACTGGTATTATACATGAATAAAGTAATTTTCATTAACGAATTAAAATTACTTGTATTTATGCCTGACTTGTTTTATATAATAGGACAGTATTCATACTAGATTTATATTATTTGCTAACAATTTTAACAAAAATAGGCCTACTCTATTTAAGAACTCAAAATATTATGAATATCAAATAAAACTCAAATACGTTCTAAAATATATGTCTGTAATCAGTAATTAAATATATTGTTAAAAAATAGTCAAATAATAAACATAACCTCACATTATTTTGTACCCATACTAACTTAGTTTTAAATATATAAGCTTGAGTGAATAAAATTAGTAATTCATTGTGTAAAGTACTGGTATTATACATCAATAAAGTCAATTTCAATAATGAAATAAACTTACCTCTCCGATGATCCAAATATACAGTAGCAGGTAGATAGGTCTGGTATCTTCGAAAGTCTGCGATATCACTGTAGTCGTAATTTTCATACTATTCACAGAGTTCTTCTACCCAACTAGAGTATTTTCAATTCAATTGGCCTTCAAAATAATAATTAAAACCACATTCACGTTCATTGTTAAAAATGTCCAGTCTTTCACACGCCATTTTGATATAGGAATCACCCTCCGTTATATATCACCCTCCGATTTTACCGACCAAATTTGTACGGTTACGGTTTACTAACGAAATACGACGAAATAACTCCCGGTGAAAAGTTACTGTTGTTGGTGAAACGCAAATTGTAGCGAAGCTGGGAAACGTGTCGTTTAATTCACCGGTAACACGGTTACCTGTGTTGGTGAAACCGGCCCTAAACCGTATATATTTACCTGGCTAATGAGTTTCAGGTAGAGAATACAAGACATATAAACCTGAGTTATTAGCGTTGCTTACTTGTGTATGTTAGACAATCATAATTGTATAAAAAAAACAAATATTAATATAAATTAGGAAAAACTCAGACTCTGATTAGTATTCGGAAGCTCTAATCGGCTGTATTTTGAGAACTTAGTTTTTAAAGAAATGGTTTACATTTCAGCAAATACCATGGGAGAAGACCTAAATTTCATTAACGACAACTTGGTGGCATTGCACAAAAAATATTCGAATAATAAATTACTAAAAATCCATCCATTGTAATTCTGCCCGAGGGCAGGTCTTTCACTGCAATCATAACACTTTCATGCTATGCTTTGCAGCTTTACTAATAAATTAGAGATGTGGTAACTTCCCATTGCTTTCCACACCGGTGAATGATGATGATGATAATGATAAGGACGATGATGATGGCTGGATGATTTTCTGGGACCTTTGGGCCCTAAACGTCCTGACATTTGTCTTACAGGTGAGGAAAAACCCCAAAAAGTAACCTCATCCCGGAGCCTGTCCCGACCGGAAATCGAACCCGGGTCCGCTGCGTGACAAGGCAGCGTGCTACCTCGAGACCACAGCGGTGGACTACTAAACAATAAGAAATTAAAATCTAATTCTGTTAAGGAACCCGGCCTGTATTGTTCTTTCTTGTGGTGTTTATTGGACCTGTTGGGGTCCTATGATCAACTATCGTAAGAATATCAAGTAATATGTCAGATTTCTCGCAATTCGTAAATAAACATGATGATCCATGTGTATGTAGCGAGCTTGTTCTAACATAATCTGTACCTTCGTTCACAATTAAAACACATCCTAGTTACCATTGCCGTCATACACACACGCAAAAAACCTGAGACCTGGTACATTTTACTTTGTAGTGAATTATTCCCCTTTCACTACTTAGCTTCTTATTATTATTCTTTATTTGTAGAATTTTCATCTTTTTTTTCAAATCATTCCTCGGAGGAACTGTCTATTCATCTCTTCGCTGGTCTTTCTCTTGCTCATCTCCCTCCATTGGTCTATCTTCTTTAGCTCTTTTTTTGCAAGTCTGTTGTCTTCCATTATTTCTACATGATCTTTCCAATATTTTCATCTTTCTATAATAAATTTGGTTATGTCTTGAATTTGACATTTATCTCTAATTTCTGTAGCGTGTATCCTATCGAATAATGTTTTCCCTCTGAATAGTTCTTAAGATACTCATTTCATAGATAGATCATCGGTTGATTAATGCCTTTGACATCGTCCAATTCCTAATAGCCAATTTTGTCGGTCCATCCAATCTCCTGGTTGTAGATGTTTCTCCTTCATGTATAAACATATTCCCTGACTCCAGGAGGTTTTAGACCTTCCTCTGCCTCGTCTTCCCTCAGGTTTCCATTCCAAAACAGATTTTGGTAGTCAGTCCTCTTCCATTCGCTGGACATCTTCTTCTTCATCTTCATTTCACATGTCATTATATTAGTTTTTGTTGTATCAGCCCTAGTTCCTGCACCATATATGATAACCGGTCGAACTGTTGTTTTGTATTTGAGAATTTTGCTTTCTATTGACATATGTTTGTTGCGCCAAATTAAATCATAAATATATCCCGATATTTGTACTGTTTTATCACTTTGTTTCTTTACTACCTTTATTAGAGTTTTAGTGTTTGTTATTAATACACCTAAATAATTAAACTCTGATACTTGTTCTATTTTTTTTCTTTCCACTTCTAATTTGCATCTTACTGGTTCTTTTGATATTGATAAGCATTTATATTAAATCTATTTTATGAAAAGTGGAGATTTTCACTCTAACAATTTTATGACTGACCGGCATAATACAGCTTTTATATTCCTAACATTTTGTTAATACTGTCAAAGCGCTTATGAAGCAGGGAGTCCTCTTCATCATATCCCATGTTACTGGTACTGTATAATGAAAGCGACATATATTAATCTTTTTTGAGTTCACTCAAATAATTGTAGTCATGATCTGTATGATGAAGATCACAGACGTGCAAAGGCAGTTCTCTATACAGAGCTGCCATACTCATATGGTGTTTGCCAAATGTGGCAAAGAAATATCTTTCTGCTAATACATTAAAATCTGTGAGATCTTAACAAAATATTTCGGTAATTTTACTAGAAAATACGTCCCCCAACAAAGCAATCACAAAAACTCGATATTAACTTGATCTACACTAAAATGTACTTTTATTATGACCAATAACAATTTTTATTTATGTACAGATTTTTAATATTTACACATCTTTCTGTGCCCATAATTTTATTTTTCTTCTCCATTCGTCTCTATCCACCCACTCCATGTCCTCCAGTTCTATTGTTCTCATTCCAGTTCTTATTTCTTGCATCAACGAGTTTCGAGGTCTTTTCTTTCCTCCTTCTTCAAGGTGGAGACCATTCCAATGTTTTCCTGGGTAACCTTTCTTCTTGCATTCGTCGTACGTACCCATACCAATTTAATGGCTTATATCTTATATATTTTGAACATCTCGCTGCTCTCCGTATGTAATCCATTTCCATCGACATACGTTTTTGTTGAATTTCCAAACTTCAGCTCCATATGTGACAGTACTTCTGACAATTGAAATATATATATATTTGTAACTTATTATTTCTGGTTATATGTCTGTTCCATAAGACTCCATTCATCATTACTGTTATTGCTCTACCTTTATTTATTCTGTTCTTAATATCACTTTCGTGTTATCCTCTTTATCTACTTTTACTCCCAGATAATCAAATTCTTCACATCCTCCCATATATCCCTTTTGATTTTCTAATATTAAATCCTCGGTTTCGGCTCAGAGTCATATAATTTAATTAATCACTCAACGATTAATCGGTGACTAATTTATCATCAGCAATGTAACTAAGTGCCTAGGTAACCCACAGGTTCATCACCGCGTATAAATAAGCTCTCAATACATAGGCCTATCTATCGAGAGCTAAAGTTTTCTAAACCCCGTATAATTTATATCCCTCAAATTAAGGTTAATGTTATTCTTCTACTTCAATCTTTCCCTCTGTTTTTCCTATAGAGTTTTGATGCCCCTCTTTCATTACCCATTCGTGACACATGTCCTGCCCATCACAATCTAAGAGACTTAACAGTTCTTATTATATTTGGCTTCCCATAAAGATATGTAGCTCATTGTTAAATAGTACTCTCCATACATCTGTCTGTTCGTTTTTCATAGGTACAAAATTTTTCCTTAGAAATTTATTCTCAAATACTATGAATTTTTCTCCTTCCTTAAAGTAAAAGTCTGTGTTTCGCATCCATATAGTATAATTTGGAGAATAACAGTTTTATATATTTCCAGTTTAATCTTTTTTTAGAGACATTTGGACAGCTGTCAGCTGTCGCATGCATTTCTAGAATTGAGGCTATGTTTAATTGATTTGTGCAGCTCATTCCTTATTGCCACTATTGTTCATAAGCATTTTAATTCAGCCACTTCTTCAAAATTTCCCTCGTTTGTCATTAATTGTCCATATAATTATTCCTATATGTGACCATATTTACAATTGATACCACAGCACAGGACATGTCTATATTCCGAATCTTACACAATCTATGACTAGAGCGTGGAACTCACTTCCCAGCCATGTCAGGGACTGTTAACCACTTTCATTATTTAAATCCAAACTAACTGATATCTTAAGTTCGACACAAATAAGACATTAACTGCATAACAATTTTATTCAGCATTTTGTAAATAATCATCTAGGAAACTTTGCTTACTTTATTTTATTTTATATTATTCTAATCTTATTATATTGCATGTTTTGTTAGTATTGGATCACATCGCCATTGTCTTCTGTTTAGTCTGTATTTTAATAATATCTTGAAATTGTAATAAAAATGTAATTTTTGTATAATTTTACTATTCGCTTATTGAGTGGAAGAGAAGGCCTTATGGCCTTAACTCTGCCAGCTAAAATAAAGCATTATTATTATTATTATTATTATTATTATTATTATTATTATTATTATTATTATTATTATTATTATTATTATTATTAATATTATTTTTAGTCGGCCGCGGTGGACTAGTGGTTATGCTCCTTGCCTCTGGTCCCAAGGGTCGCGGGTTCAAACCCGGCCGGTGTCGATGGATTTTTTAGGACGGAAAAATCCAAGGAGCAAGTCCTCCGGGAGGGACTTTAAGCCGTGGGTCCCGAGTCTGAAGATTTTCAGGCTCGTAAAAAATCCTTAAGCCTGAATGAAAAGGCCTCTAAGCAAAATTTACCGAATTTTCCCGTCCTAGTACTACCTTGGTTTCCTAGATGTCAGTATGAGGCGTAACGCTGACCACGTACCACTCAAAATGGCATATATACGAAAACAAGTGTAACTAAATTAGCATGGTTCAAATTCTTCCCTGTAGGGGGAGAGCGCCTAAATCTCTGTAAAGGGAAAACATAGGCTTACATTTACAATACAATACAACATTATTTTTATTATTATTTATGATTATTATTATTATTATTATATTTAATTTTATTGTGCCTATGTTTAATTCCTTTGTGCAAGCTCAATCCTCATTGTCATTATTGTTGCTAAGCATTTTAATTCATCCACGTCTTCAAAATTTCCCTCGTTTTTCATTAATGGTCCGTTTCATTTATAAAACGTGCTTATGTTTGTGCCCATATATTTAGTTTTAATAATATTTATTTTCAGCCCCAATTCTTTGGTTTTATTAAATGAAATGTGCGAGTGGTCATTAGCATCTCCTCGTTATCGCCTAATGATTACATCATCAGCATATACTAACAGAATGCCCATTATTTGGTAATTATAAAGTAAATTGCCTGCCAGGCTCGATGGATTTTCATGATAAAAAATCCAAGAGAGAAATTTTCCGGGAGGGACTTTAAGCCGTGGGTGCCGGGTCCGAAGATTTTTGGGCTCGTAAAATATCTTCAAGTGTGAAAAAAAGCAAAATTTAACCGACATTTATCCTTCCAAGTATCTCATTGAAGCGACATGCTCACCATGGCACTCACGACACCTAGGCCTATAGGAATATAAGGGGAACTAAATCAGATTTGGTCAAGAAACCCCGAATGGGCGGATAAGACTAGACTCAGTGGAGTGTAAAACCGTACAGAAGAGTAAATCAAGAAAGCTTGTAAGTAGGATTACTAGCTAATGTTATATTTAACGGCGGTTCTTAACACCTCAGGTCATTAGGATCGGAATTTAAACTTCGGGTAAAGTGATCGATATATGTTTGTACTGTGGCCTCTTGTTTCAGGCCTGATATAATTTTACGTCCTATAAATCTATGATACGGGATCCACGGTTTTAAACCTAGTCCCCTCCTTTCTCCCAATCTCAATAAAGAGCCAACATTTCTAAAGATCAAAGTTGGAAAATTTTAAATTAAAAATTTGATAAATTCGAAATATTTATAATTTCCAGATGAAATAGTGGCAAACGAAGATGAAACTGAATGAAGAAAGAATGGGAGACTGTAAGAGATACTATTATATTTTGAACATCAGAACGTGTAAGTTACTTTAAAAAGAGGCAAAATAAGAAATTATTTCATGATGAATCTGATGACATTGTAATGGAAAGACATCAAGTAAAAAAGATTTGGTTACTGGAGCCAAATGAAGTAAATTTAGAACAATCGGATAATATCAAAGGCGAAACCCCTATTTTTTAATGAGTAAAAGAGGGAATATTTGAGAGAGAAGATTAATTAACGCAAAAAATATGAAATCTGAGAATTATATCAGGGAACTAGGATAGAAAGAAGAGGGTTTCAGGCTAGAATAAATATAATTATAAATGAAATATGAGAATATGATTGCAGATTCCATAAATACATTAAATAGACGGGAAAAACGAATGTAATGAGCTATTAATTGAACATGCAAAGTAGCATATTTAGACGGATGATTTATACAGTGCGTCCCATATAAGACTGGGCCTGACAGACAACATGCATGCTTCCGCGTATATATAATCGATTACAAACCTCTCTACAGGACTTTGTTTCGACGTATGTGTCGTACAAAAACATTCTTTGTTCAAACTTTTTTTTTTTTTTTTTTTTTTTTGCATTTCAACGGTGCAACAATCAACACAAGCAAATACGTCTTCACTCGACTAGCAAACTCATCTAACTGACTACGCGTGGCTGTGCAGTGAGTGAGTCATAAATACAACAGCGCACTGTTGTCTGCCAAGCCCAGTCTTATGTGGGACGCACGGTAGATAGTACAAATTTTAGACACAAAACCAAGCGCATTAGAGTTTGAAATACGATAGAAAAATTAAATATGTATAAAACATCTGGTTCAGATGGGATTCCAGTAAAACTGATAAATTCTGGGAGAGATGGGTAACATAGGTCTATATCCAAGTATGATTTGGGAAAGAGAGGTTCTTCTAAATGAATAGAATGACTTTTTTTTCAAATGCCCCAGATTGTCATTTCGACGTTTCTGGTGTTCTCTCCTGGCATGGCGTACTTCTGAGGTTGGAGCGCCTGATGGCGTGGTTACGCTGCCCCGATGATATGAGAGTTGATGATGATGGTAATATTGCACCAGGGGAGGCCTTAAACTAAGCTTAAGCTGATTAGGTGAATATGATATTGATGATAATGATGGCCGGATGGTGTTCGGGGACAGTTTGAGCCTTAAAGATTCCTGAAAAATATCTTACAGCTGAGGAAAAACCCTGAAAAAAAAACTTCACCCAGGAAACTTATCCCGACCGGGGATGGAACCGGGGCCCGCTGCACGCTACCTCGAGACCACAGCGTGGACTAGTAAGTTAATATCATTATACTAATTTATGAGAAATCAGATAAAACTGGTTGCAACAATTACAGGGGCATTTCGTTACTTTCTATTTCATGTAAAATTTCAACAAGTATCCTATTAGTATCCAGACTTACTCCTTGTCTTAACGACGTAATAGCGGTCATCAATGTGGATATAAAGATATTAGGTCTACAATATATTGAATTTGTAGTGTACCGAAATGGACATTTCGATACAGGAATTACGTCTTACTGCGCAAACTATACGTCATCCGCGTCTCCATCTCGAGTGTCATCTTTATGAACAGTGCCAAATGCTTTCCTATCTATCCTTTCCTTTCCTAGTGCGCACCCTGTGCTATTGCGCATTCCCCCTCTCCCTGTGAACTGTCATAAATAGCTGTGTTTTGTAACATCGAATGGTCATCTACTTAGTCACCGATGGAGTCTGGCCAGAACAGCTCAGGAGAACTGGTTATGTTTGTTTAGACCAGTAAGCCAGGGTGGGGACGCCAGGACAGTATTTCCCCCAACCCGAGGCTGGACTAGAGTGAGTGATTATGTATGTATGTTAATTTATATCATATTTGTTTTTGTACAGATGATCTATTATGATTTCTTTTCTTTGTAAAGCGAATATTTATTTATTTATCTTTATGGCGGACAGCTGCTAACAGCCTTCAACAGCGCTCCTGGCTTTTTCGATTTTTCGCAGGTGTAAACAACAGTTGGGTCAGTGAAACATATATATAAGTTTATTTTAAGTGTTAGTTAATAGTTTAGTGCAATTTATTTCGTGTTTTTCAATAGTATATGATAATGGGTGGAAGAAGTAATAAATCTACTTGCTCAATTGAAGACACGGTAAAACGCGTCTTGTCCGACTCGCTCCAAGACAAGCAGTTGCTGCATGTGTTGGCAACAATGATTAAGAACGAAGTTGTGGCGGAACTTCAAAAAACTATAGAAAGCAACACTATAGTGATTGAAAACCTTAAAAAAACAATCGAAAATAAAGATAGTGTGATAAGAAATTTACAGACAAAGGTGGATGACTTAGAGCAATATCAGAGACGACAGTGTTTACGTGTTTTCGGGGTTGAAGAAGTGGCCGGGGAGGACACTGACATTAAGTCAATAGAAATAGCCCAGAAAATCGGTGTGGATCTCAATATTACTGACATTGACAGGAGCCATCGCGTTGGTGTACGAAGAGAAGATAGGCCGCGCCCTATTATTATAAAATTTACTAGTTACCGCAAAAGAAGAGAGATGTTCGTAAATAAGAAACAACTCAAGGGATCGGGTATAACAATCCGAGAAGACTTAACAAGAATACGCCACCAACTATTGAAAGACACTATCGATAAGTTTGGTGTACGCAATGTCTGGACATTGGACGGTGTTATATTCGCTAAAGTTGGTGAATCAAAAAAGCGTATCACCAGTGCTAGTGACCTGTGTTAATTTAAGCCTTTAGCGTATTATAGGGTATTTTTTTTATATATAACATATAATTTAAAAACTATTTAATTATTCTATATCTTATTTTTAATATATATCAACATTTTTTCAATAATTCTTAAATTAATAATTAAACTATAGCAATTTCTCTAGGCTAATTAGGTTAACATTTACTTTATTTGCTTAGAATAGTCCAATTGATTTTATTATTACTAATATTTATTTTTCTCTGCTCCTAATAGTGTGTTAATTCAGTTAAAATTTTCATTATTTGTAAAATTTGGTACAATTGATCTTCCAAGTTTTAGTCAAATATTTGAAGTCCCTGACATGCTTTCAACACGACCATCCCCCAGGCAAATTCCTACCCTTTCTTCAAATGACAATGCCAATGAATCCTCACATTCTTCTCACCCCACCACTGCCTACCTGCTAAAAGAATGTTTTTCTCCTCGTTCAACTACTCTTAAAATCGCCCATATTAATGCTCAAAGCATTCTGCCTCACATTCATGAAATTCGACATTTATTTTCCGAGATCTCTCTGCATGCGATCTTAATATCTGAGTCCTGGCTTAAACCTTCCCTTCACTCCTCACTTGTTGATATTGACGGGTACACCCTCTGTCGCAATGATAGACTAGGGAAAAGAGGTGGGGGAGTTGCGATGTATATCAAATCGAACTTAGAGCCCAAAGTCATTCTTCACTCCTCCCCTGATTACAATGCACGACCAGAATTCCTCTTCATTGAAATTTCAGCTAGTTTACAGAGATGTCTCCTGTGTGTGGTGTACAAACCTCCGAAAGTAGAGTATCTTAGTGACATAGAAACACCTTTATTAAGTTTACTGCCGCATTATCAGCATTTTATAGTAATGGGCGACTTTAACTCTAACTTACTTTCTTCCTCATCATCATCATCAGAACTACTGGCACTATTTCACGCATGCAATATGTATGTCTTGCCTTTACAACCAACTCATCACACATCGACGACTGATACATTAATAGACATCATAGCCACGACAAATTCACAGAAAATTATAAACTACGGACAAATATCTGCCCCCGGCATATCAGCCCATGACGTCATATATATCGAATACTCTCTCCAGTGTCCTAGGACTCGTCCTAAATTATTAACGTATCGAAATTTAAAAAATATTAACCAGCAAGCTCTAATTGCAGACGCTATCGACATGCCGTGGCATGATATTTGGACCCTATGCACAATTGACGAAAAATTGCTTAAATTTAACAATATGATATTAGAACTTTACGACAAACATGCCCCCTTGAAGACTAGACGAATTACTAAATCCCCAGCTCCCTGGATGTCCCACGAAATTCGACTACTGATGGCTGAGAGGGATGCTGCTTTTCGAAAATATAGACGGGACAAAAGTGACGCTAACTTAAGACAATATAAGACATTAGGAAACAAAACGAATCAAAACATTAGGAACGCTAAGTTGCGGTATGCTCATAGTCTCATTGAACCAAACACAAATGCAAGTGATATGTGGAAACGTATTAGATCAATGGGTCTACGGCAGCCGACAACCAAAGGAGAGAGCATTAACATATCACTGGACGATCTAAACCAACATTTCACATCATATGCCACACTTAACATAAACACTACGACCAAACAACAAACTATAGATGAGCTCCTATCCACACCTACTCCTTCCCGAGAAAAATTCTTCTTTTCCTATATAATGCCAATCGACGTTAAACTATCCCTGGACCGCATTAGAACTAAAACACAAGGTATAGACAATATAAGTATCGACTTTTTAAAGAAAATACTCCATGTCATACTGTCAACTGTAACCCATATATTTAATGCCTCAATTATGACCTCAACTTACCCCGAACTCTGGAAAAAAGCTATAGTCAGACCAATCCCTAAAATTAAATTACCTGTAACACCAAACGACTTTAGACCAATCAGCATCCTCCCAGTCCTATCTAAGGCCTTGGAGCGCATTGTTCATGGACAATTAACTGATTACCTTAACACTCATAACATACTCGACCCATACCAATCAGGTTTTAGGACAGGCCATAGTACGGCAACCGCACTTCTTAAAGTTACCGAAGATGCGCGTGAAGCAATGGACAGTGGCCACATGACAATATTTACACTCTTGGACTTCAGCAAAGCTTTCGACACTGTTGACACTGACATATTAATAGCAAAATTACGCACTCTGAATCTTTCGGACAATGCTGTTAAATGGCTTGGATCCTATCTTCATGGTCGCCAGCAATGTGTATCCAATGCAGAACTTCCCTCATCCTGGCTATCACTGAAGGGTGGCGTCCAACAAGGTTCAGTGTTAGGACCACTTCTGTTCTCTATCTATGTTAACGATATATCCACTAGACTTACCTATTGTCGATATCACCTATATGCTGACGATTTGCAAATTTACATTCACTCCCATCCTGACGATGTACATGACACACTAGACAAATTAAATAGTGACCTAGACTCAATTTCCCAATGGTCGAAGAAACATGGACTTAATCTAAATACTGACAAGACACAGTGCATAATTATAGGACATCGGCGAATCCAAAGCATTATAAATTACGAAAATATCCCTACCATTCTCCTAAATGACAAAAATATCCCCTACAGCTCAGTAGTAAAAAATCTGGGTATATATATGGACCAACACCTAGACTGGAAAATCCAGGTGAATAATACCTGCAAGAAAAGTTCTCAATTCTTCACTCCCTAAATAGTTTTAAAAACTTCCTTCCTACAAAATTAAAACAAATACTTGTACAGACTCTTATAATGCCACACTTCGACTACTGCGACATATTACTGACTAATCTTACAACTGATCTATCTGACAGACTACAGCGTGCTCATAATGCGTGCATTCGATTTATATTCAATCTCCGTCGTTATGACCACGTGTCTCCTTCATTTCAGGCCTTATCATGGCTACGCCTAAATGACAGAAGAACTTTACATTCACATACCTTACTATTCCAAATTCTGCACACATATTTACCAACTTATTTAACAACACGTTTTCAACATTTATCGGCTCATCACAATTTAGGAACAAGATCACAAGACTCTTCTTTACTTTTGATACCACAACACAGGACCTGTCTGTACTCTGAATCTTACACAATATCTATGGCTAGAGCATGGAACTCACTTCCCAGTCATGTCAGGGACTGTCAATCGCTATCATTATTTAAATCCAAATTAACTGATATCTTAAGTTCGACACAATGAAAACATTAACTACATAACAACTATATAGAGCATTCTATTAATAATCATGTAGGAAGCTACTTACTTTATTTTATATCATTTTAATTGTATTATATTCTATGTTTTTGTTAGCATTAGCTAGTATGAGATCCATCATCATTGTATTTTGTTTAGTCTGTATTTTAATATCTTAAAATTGTAATATGTACGTAATTTTTGTATAATTTTACTATTCGCTGGTTGAGTGGAAGAGAAGGCCTTATGGCCTTAACTCTGCCAGCTAAAATAAATTATTATTATTATTATTATTATTATTATTATTATTATTATTATTATTATATCATATCTGACTATATAATGACTCGCATTAAAAGCTTTAGTTGTGCTTTTTACTTATGCCTATTCATTCAGTAGTTAGCATTAGTCAGATGTCTAAGTTAAATTCCAAAAGCTTACTCAAGCGTGTGTTAGTTCCTTTATCCCAAAAGCTTCCACGATTGTATTTTATAAGTCAGTAAGCATTACATATTGGGAGAATTTAGTAAAGAAAGGAATTCCTCTTTGCCTCTATGGGCCCGGGCAAAGATGTTACAATTTTAACAATCTATGCTATCCAATCAAAATAGTTATCAACAATAACGGTTTGATCCAGCACCTATACGGTGCAATTTCTGGTAGCATTGAGCGTGGTTGCGCCGGTGCAATTTCTGGTAGCATTGAGCATGGATACGCCGGTGCATTAGTATAAGATGCATTTTATAAAATAAATTAAGAGGGGGGATTTGCGTAGTATCCTGCTAGAATTTGGAATCCCTAAAAGTTAATTAGATTTATGCGAGTGGGTCTGAATGGCACAAAGAATTGGGTGCGTGTAAACTGTTTTCATGTACTTTTGAAATTAATACTGGGATAAAACAGGGAGATGCTCGATCACCTTAACTATTTAATTTTCACCATCAAATCTTTAGAGGATAAAGAAGGCTTACAACTCAATGATACTAATAATATCTTGGTTTATGTTGATATAGTACTGGCCTATTATGCGATAGCGGGGACATACTAAGGGCCACCAACGAAATACACAAACAAACAAAAAACACAAAATAAATTAACCGAAAACATGTATTCGCATTCATTCTATTGAGTAACACTAATATTTTAGGGCTGGAAGTAAATATCAAAATAATTGAATATGCATTTTGTTTTACCAAAAATAGACGAATAGAAAGTGAATGGAGAAGAAAACTTAACGGTGAATTACATGATCTCTAAGGGAAACCAGGTGTAATATTAGAACAGTTAAGTCTCGCAGATTGCGATGGATAGGACGTATGGCGTGGATGGTAAATGGAAAGGGGCATGGAAACTTCTTGTAGGAAAACCTGAAAGAAAATGTAATATTAGAACAGTTAAGTCTCGCAGATTGCGATGGATAGGACGTATGGCGTGGATGGTAAATGGAAAGGGGCATGGAAACTTCTTGTAGGAAAACCTGAAAGAAAATGTAATATTAGAACAGTTAAGTCTCGCAGATTGCGATGGATAGGACGTATGGCGTGGATGGTAAATGGAAAGGGGCATGGAAACTTCTTGTAGGAAAACCTGAAAGAAAATGTCCAGGAAAACTAGAACGAAAGCAGCAAGTATATGTGCCAAAAATGAGGTGGGAGAATTAAATTAATTGTGATTTGAGGAAGTTGAATTATACAGGTGATGATTGAAAAAAATAGCTCGGGATACGGTTATATGGAGAGCTTTTGTCCGCGCATCATGAACCTCCGCGTTCGATAGTGTCATTCAGTTAGTTACAGAGAAAAAGTTGAACCTTAGCAGGGATTTTATTTCTTTTTATAGTAACAAGACTTTGACACACTCCAATTTAGGAAGAAAAATAATAAATGAATAAATGTGTAATTATTGTTTCAGGCACAGGGGAACAGATGCAGTTGTGTGTAATTGCACACCCGGGTTTACTGGTAGAAGATGTGAAATTCCTCTTCCTGATCCAAGGGACACAGCAGGTAATTTATAACTATTGATATAATATAACAATTTCGATATGTATATATTTATCTTATATATTTTATTATTAAATATTTAGGA
Organism: Diploptera punctata; assembly: GCA_030220185.1. NCBI lineage: Eukaryota > Metazoa > Arthropoda > Insecta > Blattodea > Blaberidae > Diploptera > Diploptera punctata. The sequence goes on along the minus strand of JASPKZ010006835.1, from coordinate 1,194,762 downwards.
TGTCACATATCTTACAATAATATTATAATGATATTGTGAAAATATAAATTAATGTCTGAATCAGGAATCGAATCGTGGACCTCTTGTATTTCGTACAAGCGTGCAAGACCACTTCACTATACATCTCGGTTCGATTCCTCGTTCAGATATTTTTTTTTCATAATATCATTATAATATTATAATATGATCCATTATTGGAATTGTGTTAAAATAACAGTATTGTAAAATGTTAAATAACATATCTTACAACTGGGAAAATTATATAAATGAAAACATATATATAAATTTCAAAGTATGTGTGCAACTATTAAAAGAACACTACAAATAAAAACAACAAAGGAAACAATGCTAAAGTTTTATAAGGTAATGGCAGTCCCATTGTGACATATGGATCAGAGAATTGGGCCATAAATAGATCAGACAGAAGATTACTGGAAACGTCCGAGATGACGTTCTCATATACGTTGCAGGATATACTCTAAGAGGCCACATTCCTTGTGAAACAATTAGGAAAGAATTCAATTTTGTTTTAATCTAAATGAAAAAATACAGCGCTATTAACAAAAATGGCATGAACATATTTTAATAATGGACTCTCCTAGGCTAACAAAACAAGCACTGTTGTACCAGCCTCTAGGCTATAGAGATGTGGGACGTCCTAGAAGACGATGGGAAGATGAATTCTGAGAGCGGAAGAGGCCAAGGGCCTACTATGAAGATGATGATTTTATTATTACCATTTAATTTTCTCGAAAGCTTGACTAAAAAGATTTTCTGTATTTAAAGTAAGTGGAGCACCTCCTTATGACCTGGGCCATGAATATGTGAAGCCTTGCATGCATACCACCCATAGGATTTCACGGTCTGTTAGCTTAGAATCTTTACACCAAAATTGCCTTAGTGTATTGTTAATTTTTGTACAGTTTATTAGCACATTGTTTGTATTATGTTACAAAAATAAAGAACCACGCTAACAGTTTTATGATTTTATATTGTTTCCATGGCAACTATAAGAACTACAAAATGTACAATCAACAACTGAAATAAACAAATCTGACGTAATACCATAGTACTATAACTATGCAGTGGCATTTCAGTTTTATTGCAGTTACAATAACAATTTATAAATCTTTGATTGGGATTTTGACTTTGCTTTTGCAATTGACTGGTTGATATTAATATATTACAGTATAACATTATTATATGTTACGCAGAAAGTTTAACTTTTCTAGAAATAATTAATAACTTCTTAAACGAATTAAACATTATGATTACTAGTTGAATTATCTTTGATTAGCTTACTAAACTTACTTTTTCAGTTATTAAATAATACATTGAAATGTCTTCTTCTTCTTCCTTTCATGTGATAGACCTAGTGGTCTGTTACGGTCTCAATCCAACGTTTGAAGGGTCTGCTCAAAGATCTCTTGCCTGGTGGCTAGTAATTTAAGATCTGACGTGGTATTCTTGTTCTGCTCATTCTTCGTACGTGAGATTTCCAGCTGTTTCTGTATTTTTGAACATATTCCATGACTGATTCTGTGTGTAATTCTTTGAGGATCTCAGAATTCCTTTTACGGTCTGTTCTTGAGTAGCCTGCAGTACGTCTCATAAATGTCATTTCTGCCGCAGTTAGTCTTTGTTCATCTACACTGCGATTTGTCCAGGCCTCACTGCCGTAACATAATATGGGTCTGGCCAGTGTTTTATAAATTATAGTTCGTGTGTGTTGCTGTACTGTGTTTGGCTTGAAAATATTATTTATAATTCCTGTTACTCTGTTAAATTTTATAATTTTTTGACTAAAATCTTTTTCTTCTTCATATGTAACTTGGTATCCGAGATAGTTACATGTGTTGGTTTGTTCTAATATTTTATTACTAATAACAATTTTACTGCGAACTGGGTCTTTTCCTAGGGAAGCCACGACTTTAGATTTTTCTGTTGAGATTTCCATGTTGTAGTTTATTGCAATTTGGCGAAAAAAGTGGACTGAACGTTGTAGGTCATCTTCTGAATTCGCTATAAACACAATAATAATAGGGTGAAATTGAAATTTGAGCCAAGTAATAAAATTGTGTATAATATGGTAGGCTATTAATCGCGGTTAATTACAAATATTTATTTTTTAAAAAATGAACATGTTTAAATGGTTTGATTAACACATTAACATATCTTATAGGTTCATGAAAAAATATATAAATGTGAAAATATTAAATTATCCGAAACTTATATGTATGGGTATTATTGAATTGTCAAGACCACTCTAATTCATCGCCACAGAAAATTATTTATATCAAGACCCACTTTACTATATTGCTCCAAAGCATTCGACACTAACAAAGAGAATATATAAGGAAACGAAACTCATGAGGAAAGTAAATGCTAATATTTTAGAAGAGTTAGGAATTAATCCCATGACTAAATTCTTGTACGAATATATGTTGAAATGGAGAAATGATATCGAAAGAACGTATGGTGTTGTGTCCAAGAGAGCATTAATGTATCAGTCTATGGAGTAAATAACAGTTAGAAGCCCTTGGAAAAATGGCAAAAAATTGCCTTCTTCTTCTTCACGGTTTAGGCTTATTTACTAGCCTGTTCCGGCTCCAAATTGCTGCTCTTTCCATCTTTTCCTTGGTCTTCCCAAACTTCTTCTTCCTCGTGGTGAATATGTATGCTGCTTTTGGTATTCTATTCTCAGTCATCCTTGCCAGGTGTTCTTTCCAGTTTGTTCTGTATTTCTCTGTATTCTTCTATTTTTAGTTATTGGCTTAATTCTGTGTTAATTTTTTGGTGTCTTTTATTTGATATCCTGTTATTGGTCTGAGGAATCTCATTTCTACAGCTTGTATCCTGGCAGATTGTTGTGTTGCCACTGTCCATATTTCGGATCCATAAGTAATAATAGGCACTGCCATTGTCTTGTATAATTTCATTACAGAGTCGTACCTGGCTTTATTTTTCAAAGTTCTTTTTAGTGTACCTGTTATATCATTAAACTTATTTATTTTGTTATTTATATCTGTTTCTGCTGTGTATGATATTTCGGAACTAGGAAGTTATATGTTACTACTTGTTTTATTGGTTTATTTTCTAATATTATCTTTGTCCGAACTGGATGAGGACCCTTGAACGCCATTGGTTTTGATTTTTGTGAGGATATTTCCATGTTGTATTTTTTTTATATTTCATTTAGTTTATACAGCATTCTTTGTAGTTCGTCTTTTGTTTTTGCTATTAAAACCTAGTCATCTGCAAGGGCTACTGTTTATATTACTATATTTCGCAAGTTTTTTCCCCCAGTCGTCATTTGCTTCCATGATCTTATCATGTCGTCGAAAAAATTGTTAAAAAGCGTGGTTGATAGTGGACAACATTATCTAACTTCCCTGTTATATGTATTGGTTCCCTTTGATTTATTTTTATTTTTTGTTTTTTGTTTTTGTTTTCTCATACATTTTCTTAATTACTGCTATCAAGTATAGTGGAATTCCTTTTTCACTTAATATGTTCCATAATGTTGGGCTAGACACTTTATCAAAAGCCTTCTTATAATCTATAAAGAGGGTGTGCGTCTCTAAGTTGAATTCTCTTCGCTTCTCTATTATTTGTTTTAAAGTGAATACTTTGTCTGTGCAGCTTCTTCCTTTTCTAAAGTAGGAAGATAAGTAATATTAGGAATAACGTTATGTAATTATTTAGAATAAGAAAAGTTATCTTTAATTAGATAAAATTATTATTATAAAGTATCATTATTTAGTTATTTAAATAAAATTTACTTATGAAATATATAATTAAAGTTATATATTATAAACTGAAGCTATCAGGCAATAAAAATAGAATACAAGCATTTTTATCGAAGAGTATATTACCTTGTCATTAGTAAAACTACTTTTCATTTTATTTATAAACAAAACTATTGTCCAAATCAAGATATTTAACAATCAATTATTTGACTATAGATAAAAACCATGTTAAATTACAGCAGCCTTGTAATTTTCTTATGATATATTTTTTCTTATTTTACGATTTTAAGAAAAATTAAAACAAAATAGTGTGAAAGGGTTGAATAATTATTAGTGTAGTATTCAGATGTCTTAATATTATTATATACAAATTTAAATAAATTTTATAACGTTATTCGGGATATCTTATATTCCATATTAGGATATTTTAACTATAATTATACCAAAGACCACATTCTAAAAAAACGATTTTGTGTATTTACATTTTTACATTAAGAAACATAATAATAATAATAATAATAATAATAATAATAATAATATTTATATGTATTTTATTTAATTAAGTAAACATTTTTTTTACTTCCCAAATAAAAATTAGATGTTCTTGTATAATTGTGTATAAGCTATAAGTAAATTAAATTCTTCTTCTTCTTCTTCGGCTTTCCCCCCCATTTATGGGTTTGCCGTCTTCAGTTTTCATTTATCTCTATCATTCCAATCTCCCTCTTCCCAAATTCCTATCATCCATTATATTTCTGACGTAGGTTTTCCATTTCCATCTTGGTCTGCCACGTTTATTTCTTCCAGGAGGTGACCATTGGTATATATTTTTGGCCATCTTTCATTTTCCATTCTTTGTACATGGCCATACCATTTAAGCGTTTGATTTTCAATCCTCTTAACAACCGATGTGGTGACATTCATTTCTCTCCAAAGGAATTCATTTCTTATTTTATCCTGTCTTGTTTTTTGGAGGCTTCTTCTAAAATAATCTAATTCAACTGTTCTATTTTTTTTCTACTTCCGTCAAAGACCAAGTTTCACATCCATATGACAAAATATTCTGTATTATGATCTCATAAATTTTCATTTTAGTTTCCTTTGTGATATTTTTGTTCCAACATGTAATGTTTTACTTGCATTTTTTACCATTGCAATTTTATTCTGTACATCTCTCTCACAGGTACCTAAACTTATAATTATTGACCCAAGATATTTAAGAAATTCACATTTTTTTTTATTTTTCCCTATTTCGAATATGAGGTCATCCACATTCTTTCCCAAACACATATATTCTGTTTTCTGTAAATTTATATTCGGTTCCAGTTTTTTATATTCGGTTCCAGTTTTTTATATTCTTCCATTAGTTTACTTTTCATATATTTCATATCATCTTCATCCTCTGCAAATATTATTTGATCATCTGCAAACAACAATGAATGCAGTACTTTTCCTCCTATAGGAATACCCATTTCAGAACATTTTTATACCATAAGTTAAGAGCCTGGTCTAAATAAATGTTTTAAAAAAAATTGGTGACAAACTGCATCCCTGCTTAAGGCCTTTATTCACTGTGAATTCCTCTGTTAAATTATTCTGTATTTTTACTTCAACTTTTGTATTACCATAGATCCTCCTAACAATATTCATCCATTTATCACTTTATTCAAATTTCTCATTGCCGTCCATAACAATTGTCGAGGCACATTATCATATGCCATCTCTAAATCAATAAAGGTCATATGTAGTTCTTTATTTTTTGCTAGGATTTTCTCTTGTAATTTTCTAATACAGAAAATATTATCAATACCTGATCTTCCACTCCGGAATCCACATCGTTCTTCTCTTAAGTTATCTTTTATCTCCTTAAGTTTAAAATTTATGATTTTACTAAAAATCATAGCTGTTGAAGGTATAACGCTTATACCTCTGTAATTGGAACACAGTTTTTATCGCCTTTTTAAAAATAGGAGTAATGTACGATAAATTCCAGTCTTCTGGGATATCGTCTCCAATTTCAATTTTATTAAAAAGGTTTGTTAAAAATATTACTAAAATATCGCATCCATGTTTTAGGAGTTCCGTCTGAATATTTCCTGGTCCAGGTGCTCTCCCATTTTTTGCCTCTTTCAAAGCTCTTTTTACTTCATCTTCTGTTATCTCTGGAGTGTCAAATTTATATTCTACATCCGTATCTTGAAGTTGAAACTCATTTCTATTTTTTTGAAGTAAACTTTTATAATGTTGCATCCATTCTGATGGTCCTGTCAACTGAATATTTATCTTCTTTCTTTTTGATTTCCTGATATTTTGTAATGTTTCTTTCTTAGGATCTAGCATATCCAATCGAATGATCTATATTCGAGCATATATTATCCCAGTACTCAATTTTGTTCTTCTCACTTCCACCTTTGTTTTATGTTTTAAAGTGATATATTCATTTCGAGATTTTGTTGAGTGATCTGATAACCATTTCATCCGTGCTTTCTTTTTTTCTTCTACTATTGTTTAATATCGTGATTAAACCATTAATTATTTATTTTTAATTTTTTGTAGAATTAAAAAAAAGAATTAAAATATTCAAAACAGAAAATATAGACTTGATCAAGGTTGAAATACAGACTATGAAAATAATAAGAAACAATATTATAACTGTCATACACCTCCCGGGCATCATACAAGCATGCCATTTTGGGGGAGGGACTTTTAACTATGGATCATACACATACTTCTGTTAATCACATAAGGACATAGAGGGCCTCTCCGAATGAGTGATCAGCTTCCTCCTACAGAACATCATCAGCTTTATAATATAAAAATTTCTAGTACGAAAATTGCTTCTACGTGGACCGGCGAACCAAAATTAATTTAGAAAGAACGTCTGTTCGAAAACCTCAGGTCATGTTCAGATAAAAACTATGTGGAGATGTAAACGACGTAAAGAAACAGAACATTTACATCCTTTCTCGATTTCAAATTGGATGATGGAATCTATGAAGAAAATGCGCAAACACAAAATTAAGTTACAGCCTCCCTTATCAAATTAACGAGTGGCGAATAACCCAAGTGAAACATTCGCTAAGTTACCCCTAATCGGTGCTTCAGAAGTTTAATAATCCGGACGCGAAAACAACAAGACACGTTTAGCGTTTGTAGGCCAGAGGATCATTTATGAAAAGAAAACAATATACAGAAACTGACCATAATATTCGGATGTAAGCAATGGTGAAATCGTGGCTTATTTACTTACATTAAGGGTCAGTTTCACCAACAGAGGTAGCTGTATTACGCCAGTTTTCCCCATGTATAATTCATAACTTAAACAGGCGTAATGCAGTTACCTCTCTTGGTGAAACTGGCCCTTAGACATTCGGATTCCGGTAATTTTTAACATTTACTTGTTTTAATGAATAAGGCTAACCTTTATAAACCATCCGGTTACAAAATGTCGTCTAACTAAGTGGAATACACGACTAAAGAATACTGTGACTACATTTTCTGTAAGACCAATTAAATATCTGAAGATATGTATGTGATAAAAGTGTCGCGTGATCAAATTTCTGTGGTAAAAAATGCGTAATTTCGTAACTTTTATAAGATGTCTGAATCTTCTAGGTACAGTTCGTTGAAACATCGATGACGAATAGTTATTGTCTGCAATCCTATCTCTCTCTTTTCTGTCTCTCTCTCTTGCACTCCAGTGTTATCAACTCCACTCCAACCTTGCATTTTTCAATATTCATGAGCCATGATACTGGGGGAATTTTGGCAACATCGCTACTCGATAAGTTTCTGTAGCTTTTGTTTGACGTAGTGGGAGGGGAGTGCGGTGAAATGGTGTGAATACTGACGTGTACTTTTCAAAGAACGATGTCAGCGCTATAGGGGCACAGATCTGTTGGTCCGAGTATAAATGTGCACCACACACACAGGAGATGAGAGAGAGAGGGAGAGAGGAGAGAGGAGAGGAGAGCGAGAAGGCTACGAGAGAGCTCGCTACGATCTTAGCGAGCTAGATCTGAGAATTCGGCTCTTCGTCTGGTTCTCATCTTCTCTGCGTCTCTCTCTCCCGTGCTCTCTCTCTCTCGTCTCTCTCTCTCTCTCTCTCTTCTCTCTCTCTCTTCTCTCTTCTCTCTCTCTGCCCTCTAGACATGCACGCCACCAACTCACCACCTCACACATACTTATAATAATAATAATAATAATAATAATAATAAGAATAGCTTTATTTTACCTGGCACAGTTAAGGCCTTAAGGCCTTGTCTACCACTCAACCAGGTTTAAAAAAATACAAAAGAAAAGTCTTAAATCTAAATTACAATATATTTATATATATATATATATATATATATATATATATATATATATAAACGATTACAAGTTAATTTATATGTACGTACACACACCCTTTCATATTATTAGGAAAATTGAATATTTCGAATTCTTGTATACTTAAGAATTCCTATATTAATAGAACTGCTTAAACTACTTCATTCTTCGAAAATTGTATATTCACATTTACGTTCCTTGTCCGTTCAAATTGAATGAGATACATATTTTAAATTGTGTAATTATACTTAGATTGTCCACCGCTGTGGTCTCGAGGTAGCGTGCTGCCGTGTCACGCAGCGAGCACGAGTTCGATCCCCGGTCGGGACAGTTTTTGTGGGTGAGGTTTTTACCGGGGTTTTTCTTCACCTGTAAGACAAATGTCAGGAAAACTTTAAGGCCCAAACGGTCCCCGAAATCATATGGCTATCATTATTATCATCCTTACCGATGTGGAAAGCAACCGGAAACTAACACACCTGCAATTCCCTAGTAAATCTGCAAAGCATAGCATGAAAATGCTATGATTGCAGTGAAAGACCTGTCCTCGGGCAGATTTACTATGGATGGATGGATACTTAGATTGTGTAACGAGGAAAGTAGCCCTCAGTGGATTCTATAAGGCCGTCAGACATTATCTAGTGTTAGGATGAAAGTTCAAATATTTAGTTTCAGACAGTTAATCGTCAACAATATTTATTTTAAATATATGCAGAATGTACCTAATAATTTCTTCTTCTTTTCTTTTACTCCATCATATTTTAAGCTCCTATCGTATAGGCACTTTCACTTGCCGAACGCTACAGGAGCCTTATAGTTCTTATAATTTCAGCAGTCAGAAATCTTGAAATTAATTGAGTCATTCATCCAATCAATATGACTCTGATACTAAGCATTTAACAAACCCAGATTGATGGAATCATTTTATATTTCTTACCTTACAATTTTCGCATACTTCTTTACACACACACACACACACACACACACACACACACACACACACACACACACACACATATATGTATATATATATATATATGTATATATGCATGCATGACATATTACAGACTGACATCCTCTTATTGTGATAAAGGTTAGACATTTTTACGAATGTTGCTTTGAGTTACATGTAGCATTACCGCCGGGTAGGATGGCAACTTATCAGCCAGTAGAGTTGTGCACATTGCCTAGAGTAATGTAACAGGCGCTTTCATGTTCACATCACCGCAAAACGTGTGTTCTCGCTGTAAACCGAGTATACAACAATGATCTGGCCTGTATAAGGCTTGTAGCTTCAGTATGCAAGACGGATTCAATTTAATTCCAAGTAGTCTTTGTTACATCAGAAGGAATGCAGGGATGTTTCTCATTAACAGGGAATGGAAGCAATCAAAAACCTTAACTCGTTAGATCGTCTCTTGTAGCTACTTGTAGCTATGTATATATATATATATATATATATATATATATATATATATATCTGTGACATGTGAAGAATCTATGTTGTAATACTATTATTTTTAGAGGTATTAAATGAATACATTTTAAAATTCTTTGTTTACATAAAATATTGTAAAAATATTGTTTACATATATATCCTGGGTCTATAATATGTATATGTTCTATGATGTCTTTAAACATATTACAGTGTCCAATTTAATTGTTCTAATTTCACAAAGTACTAGATCGTAAAAAATGAAGACATCATAAAAGAATTACATATGGACCTTTAGAAAACAAAATGTCGTAATATAAGTCCAGATGGATGCAACATGTCCATCAAATGGAGGATGACAGGACACCCAAGCAAATGTTAAGGTATCTGCCGGCAGGAAGACGAAGATCTCAAAAATACTTTTGGATGGTATTTCTATTAAGTCCAAAACAGGTCAACAATTGGCCTAAATTCGTGAATGGTTTGTAATGAAAATGAAGATGATAATTTCTATTTAATTGTCGCCATGTATTTTATTCCCCATTCCTTCTATTTTATCTCCCTTATCCTAAGTTAATTAATTTTCTCTAGATGAGCTTTTGTCTTCCTCTCTTCATTTTTAAGGCAGTGTAAAATCCAATATGATCTTATGTAGCCTATTTTCTGATATTCTACTAGCATATCCAGAAATACAAAATACAAACCCCATGAATATCAATGATATTCAATCAAATAAGAAAGTTATCACGATATTATTTGAATTTATTATTACAACTTACCATTCAAATTGTTTCTGATGTACGCAATCAGAAACAGAATTTTATACTATAATTTAATGTTTGAATGTTAATATGGACAGACAAATTTACGTGGCAGTAGCTCATATAAGATAATATTTAAATTTTAAAGATAGTTTGAATTCAAGTAAACTAGTGCAGATTAAATTATTTATGAATTATTATAACAGAAGATGTAAAACAGAATAATGAAATAAATCTTATAACAAAATTGGGAATTTTAACCATGACTACTTTAAACGGCGCTTTCATATACTGGCTTAAACATCACAGTAACAAGGACTGATACTAGTTCCAATAGTACGTTTTGATTCAGGTATCAATTTACCTCAAGAGGTTGCCTCCGAAAATAACTCAATAATTGAACCAACAGTGACTTACTACAAAAACAAATGTAAACTACCGAACATTTATGTTAAAGGTTTAATGACAGGGGCCGGAGGAATTAAAACAGAATTTCTGTCACAGTTTTGGTGTGCAGCTGGTCTACCAAAACAACAGCCATCAGACTTAGCTATATACTCTTTCAAGAGTTCTATATCGTATATTGATATTAAGAAATCACCTGTATTCAAGGGCACATATACATTAGGCAATAATTAGATCAGGCAATTTATCCTAATTATTATTAATATTACGCGTACATGCATTTTCTCGATCCATTGATGTTTTATATTTCATTTTGTAATTTTTTAATAATTTATGTTATTATTACTTTCAACATTAATAAAATGCATGATAACTTTCCGTTGATGTATTATTCAAAATTATATATATATATATATATATATATATACGAGGATAATTTCATAAGTCATGGCAACTATTTTTATCAACCAATAAAGCCGCTGGAAACAAAATTCAGTATATACAAGTGACAGTCACTGGAATGTCCTTCACAATGGTGGTACAAAACTGGAATTCAGATACAGGAGGACATGGGTAAGGGACATTGAAAGATGCATAAATATAAATCATTGTTTTACTTCTATTACATGTGAAGGAAAAATATATTCACATATCCCACAACTAACTTCAAAATAATCCCCCAACGCTTACACACATTTTTGCCAACGATGAGGAAGGTGCTGAATACCATCAGTTGTTTTTGATGTGTCTATGTGCACGATTCTTCGTTGGAACACTGTTAAGATATCCTCCCTGTTTTTAAACTGCTTCACATGCAGCAACATCTTCAATTAAATTTTGAAGTGTGTCAGCTGTAGGTTATATGAATATTATAACTTTTCTTCACATGTAATAGAAGTAAAACAATGATTTCTATTTATGCACCTTTCAATGTCCCTTACCCATATTCTCCTGTATCTGGATCCCAGTTTTGTACCACCATTATGAAGGACATTTCAGTGACTCTCACTTGTACATAGTGAATTTTGTTTCTTGCAGCTTTATTGGCTAGTAAAAAATAGTTGCCATAACTTATGAAATGACCCTAGTATATATATTAATATTATTTTCTTGTTTTCTGTTAAACTTTGTCTTCTTTAATGGCAAACTTAAATTTTATCTAAGACAATAAGAGAATATATAGAATGTCATAATATCTTTCAAGTTTGATTCAGATAATACAAAACTACACATAAAAATTAACTACACAATCTACTCGACATAACAAACAATTCTAAACGTGGTATGCCTTAGATTTTTACATTTCTAGTGACGATTGCGTTATTATTTTTTCTTGCTGGTACGGTGTTTAAAAAGGAGCGACCCCAAACTGGGATGGCAGTACATATACCACTTTTTCATTAAACTAAGTTAGTAAATAAAATGTTACTATTCTTTATCCTCCATTTCCTACATCCATCTCCCTCTATCTCTCTACCTGTTCACTCCCTCAAACCTATATATTTCATTCTCTTTCTTATTTTGATTTCTATTAAGTTGTATGTTATTTTTAATGGTAAAGTACTTATTTGAAACTTATGAATTTCTTCCCTGGAGGAGCCTCGAACTGTGATCATGGTCCATGTCTCTACCATTGAGCTATCAAAACTCGTTGATGGTTTCATATTAATTTTAGACTTATATGTTTAGAGTTGGAATTTTGATTTACGCGAGCTACATACGATTCTATATATCATTTAATTAACATAATAAAAATATCCAGAACGGCAACAATTTTTAGCATTAATAACTATAAAATTACTGAAATACAGCTAAAATTAGGAATTATTGTTATGTAATAGATTATCAATAAGTATGACATTGTTTTCATTATTAAGCACGATAATAGACCATCGTACAAGCAACATATTTATTCATCAACAAATGAAGTATAACATATTCATGTGAAATAGGAGCAATGAGAAAATAGTGAATTATTTATCAAAGTCTATGCACATTATTATGTGGTATAAGGAGTAGTGATGGATATACGAATAAACAAAGACTCCCATATCTGCGACTGGATTCATATCAAAGTTTTCATCAAGACCCAGAGCGGAATGTTAGCGTATATTGTACAAATGTCGCCATATTGGTTCTTGATTAAATTCTCTCAATTTGATGTAGACTCTACACTAACTTGACCCATCGTAATCACCGATATAAATTGCTTACATATTATCCAATAAATTGTTTAATAGTCTGCTGTGCACCAACCTGTCCATTTTCTCACGTAACGAAATACATTGAGTGCATGAATCGTAATCTGATGTCAGAATATTATAACAAATGAACTGTGTTGTCATGGTTACTTAAAAAAAAACCTTATCCAACATTCACGACCTATTCTGGAGTTTAGTCATGCTTTCGTTAAGAATAGTGTAATTATCTAAATTAAGAAAATGTGCTTCAAATACATCGTACACACTACTGAGTAACACTAAGAAATTGGGACTGGAGGTAAAACTAAATATTTAATCACACATGAAAGTACCGGGCTTCCAATATAAACCCGGACCGACCTCACGGGATTTCACCCGTCGGGCAGCTCTCTCTCCTCGTCCGCATTTCACTCTGCCAGCCGCTCGTCCTTGAACTAGTCAGTTTACTATCGTTCGACAAGATGAGACGTCAGCTGATATTAGAGCAGCGCATTTATGCATGTAAATGTTATTATAAATACGAATCAGCTAGTCGCGTTCGCGAGGAATTTGTTCGGAACTTCCCTGGACAATTACCTCCTTCCAGATAGACAATTCACGATCTTGTGACTAAATTTGAGACCACTGGTTCAGTACAAAATAAGAAACACTCGCTCCCCAGATCTAACAGTGTGTGATTTTTATTTGTGGGGTAGCCTGAAAGACAAAGTGTACAAAACAAATCCGCACACATTGGAAGAACTGAAGAACGACATAAGAAATTAAATCAGTAACTTGACAGTGCCCGAACTACAGCGTGTCAATCTAAATGTGTTTACTCGGTATAATGCCTGTTTAACTGCGGGAGGACAACATTTCCAGCATTTTCTATAAGGTAAGAAACAGTTCAAGGACGGGTGGCAGGCAGGGTGAATTGCGGAAGGAAGAGACAGCACTGCGTGTCGGGTGAAACTCCGTAAAGCCGGTCCGGTTTTATATTGGAAGCCCGTTACATTATATAATGGGAATGGACAGCTAACGACAAATGAGGGATATTTTGAGCAACAATAATCACAAATAGGAATGAGATCCACAAAGAAATTAAACATAGGCTCAATTCTGGAAATTTATGCTATTATGTATTACAGGGGCTCTTTTCTTCCCAGCTCTTTTAAAACAAATGTTAAACTGAAAATATATAAAACAGTTATTCTCCCAGTTATATTATATGGATGCGGAACATGGACTCTTACTTTAAGGGAGGAAAGGAGATTACAAGTATTTGAGAATAAAGTTCTTAGGAAAATTTTTGGACTAAAAAGAGATGAATTGACAGGTGAATGGATGTAATCTACATAATAGTGAGCTACATGATATGTATAGGAAGCCAGATATAATAAAAACAATTAAGTCTCGTAGACTGCGATGGACAGAACATGTGGCACGTATGGGGAATGAAAGACGTGCATGGAAGCTTCTTGTAGGAAAACCAGAGGGAAAACGCCCAGTTGGTAGACCAAGAATGAGGTGGGAGAATAACATTAACTATGATTTGAGGGAAGTAGATTATACAGGGATGATTGGAAAACATTAGCTCAGGATAGGGATGTATGAGGAGCTTATGTCCGCAAGGCCATGAACCCACGGGTTCGATAGTGTCAGTGAGTTAGTTAGTGAATTTGTGCTTTAAATTCATAATCTATTCTAGGGCATTTTCCAATTGATAGAATCCTGAATTATGCCTAGAAGGTCCTTGGTTACAAGCCGGCCACTCGCCTCACATCCACACGTGTTAATCATAGAGTTAGACTATCATCTAGCCAGTGTAGGGGTGATATGTGGTCAGCATATCGGGTCCTCCAGCCGTTATAGCTGGTCTTCTCAATCTTGTGTCGCTACTTATTGTAGCTACCCAAATGCCTCACGATACTGGGTGGGTACCGGTCCCAAACTGGCCGAAATACCAGGAGTAAATGTCTTCCCCCATGCAGACCCGAACCAGCGCAAGTCCCGTAGCTTGCCTTGACCACTCGTATTCAAGTGCATGATCTATGCCAGTCATTTTTCAACTGATAACAATGAGTTATGCTAATAGGATGTTACTTTAGTATGCATTATAACTAGAGATCCGTGAAATTTCCGAGTCGCGATAACGCGAAATGCTCTAGTTTTGTCATTTTCTTGTACCAGTTCTTAACTCCACTCCCCATAACCTCAAAAAAAAAAGCATTTATGAATCGCGAAAAAACGACGAATCCTACGATAACGCGAAATAACACCGAAATTTCAAAATTTCAACGAATTCCGGAGATTTTTTGTTCTATTCGCGAAATTTTCATAATGCATTTTTAAACACTGTTTTCGGATTCCATCTTATTTTTAACTGCCATATCTGATGTATGGTATTTTCATGTATGAGTGTAGATGTGTATTACTGTGTAATGTAATCTAGACATATATCGTATCAAAATTATTAATGAGTTGGGTATTTAATTTTTGGGTTTATACTAAAAAAATCTATTATAATATCATTAAACATAGAGAACTGATTGGTTCTCTAAACCGATCATTGTATGATTGATCCGTAAGTTAAGCTATCATTTAAGATTTTATGTCATCATCTGTATCAACAGCTATATGTTGTTAATTTACTGACATCTCAATTTCATATTACATTAACATTGCTTTAAATGTTCTTACGTTTATTTCTATTTTTTATTCATGGAAAAATAATGTACGTACGGCCATACAGGCCCGTGAGCAATATAAATGCAAATGCAGTTTCTTTGCTTTTTTTTAAGTCAATAAATTCAATTACTACTTGTGTACAGGGAGGAGAATAGGATATGTGCATATTTAAATATTTGTTTGTGATATAAGAAGGTTTGTGATGAAAAGGGAGAAGGCAAATCCCGTTCCGGCACTTGCTCCACTCTTATCAAAAGCACCAAACGGGAGGTCAGGCTTAATGTCCCCTCTGACGGGCGAATCGCTGTCAACTATACTACATTCCTTCTCAACTTATATACTGCGGAAGGCTTTGTGATTTATTCCAGGCGTCTGGTGCACAATTCCAGCGATTGCAAATTGAAATTGATTAAAAATTACCATATGCCCTATCTAGTCCTGAGATTAAAAATTTTGTAATTAAATTTTCCAAGAACCCTTTGAGTATCGAGCCAGGACCCGCTAATCAGCAAGAGGCATTCTAATATATGATATAGCGAGGTTGACTCTATAAAAGTAACATATTAGTTATTGAAATATAATTCACCTAGTCAATTATTGGTCTTAATTGGAAGCGATACTGTATGTTTCAAACTCAGCAGCGGAGTTAAAAATATATCCCAAATAAAATGCTACCCCCTTAAAAATAAAACCATTTTGTTTTTCTCGTACATTCTATGTGAATCGACCCACTATTGGTTAATTATTAGTATTTTTAACGACGTCATTTAACCATTAGGTTAATTATTCTCGCATTTCAATTTGGGAGTGAAAGGACCGACAAACTTTGCCCAGATGCTTGATATTTCACGATTGAGGTTCTATAAGTGTCTCTATGGCATCGAATCCACAACTTTTCTTTCCTTCCGAAGGAAGCCTGGCACAGAATTTTTTCGCCCCTTAATTAAATTGAACCAGGTTGGGCTTAAATCCGCGAACATCGAAACCAGAAGAGAGCTTGATAACCACTAAATCACCAGTTGTGACAAAATAAATGTTGTTATAAGAAATGGTGAATATACAGTAAAACTTGTTTAATCCGGAACGTGAATAATGCGGAAACCTGTCCAATGTGAACAAATGTATTGGTCCCGGCGAAATAATAGTAATTTTACGTGTATTTATTCTGCATAAAATGGAATCTGTCCAACGCGGAAACGGAAGGCCTTTTCTACACAATTCATGGAAAAAATTTATAAAGCGGAAAGGTGTATATATATATATATATGTCTATATATATATATATATATATATATATATATATATATATTTATTTATTTATTAACCATCAGCAGTTTTCCTTTTACTGAAGGCAGGTGCCAAGACGGCTTTTCAAACCAAATGTACAAATAAATATCAAAACAAAATAAACCTAATTGTCACTGACCCTAAAGTTCATTGTTAAAAGCTGTTATCGTATTTTAAATGCCGACATACACTTTGACAAATGCCTCCATCGCCACTATCGGTATATTATTGTTTCAACTTGTTCGTTGCAATAATTTTGATTGAATAACAAGTGTCTCGTGTGCTTTTTGTTTCCCAATTTAATAATGTCGGGTAAGAAGGAAAGAAAAATAATTAGTACCGAAGAGAAAAAAAAGTAGTGTTGCCGCTTAAAGT
Source organism: Diploptera punctata (assembly GCA_030220185.1). Lineage (NCBI taxonomy): Eukaryota > Metazoa > Arthropoda > Insecta > Blattodea > Blaberidae > Diploptera > Diploptera punctata. The sequence goes on along the minus strand of JASPKZ010006835.1, from coordinate 1,177,553 downwards.
AAAAATAAAAATGCTTGACCGTTTATACGCGTTGGCGAATCGTTGTGAATCGTTTGCGTCTATATCATGCTGTTTCAATGTTAATGAATCAAGAAATCAGAAGACAAAATAAGGAATTATATCGCAGATTTCACAGCTGAATATTAATTTTAATTGAAATATACCTTTTAAAGCGGCAAAACAGGGAAAAAATACTAAGTTCTTTAAGTCCTTGCCTAAACCTGACAGTAATAATTAATATAAATTGTTGAAAATCTCTCATTAATTTATTTTATTTTGATAATTTTTATTATATTTTGTTACCTTGTAACGTATCCCCCATATATCCATACAAATTACCATTCCATATTCCCGGTTTCTGTATTCGCGGCATATTTTGCCGAACATATCCCACGCGAATAAGGAAGGAGCTTTTACTATATAGATTCTACCTGGTATAGATTCGGCCCCATTGCACACCAGTTATGCGAAACACAGATACCTGTCTTGCAAATAACAATTGCGCTGTAAAATCTTAAATTAGTTAAGTTCTGACTGAGACTGATCTTTCAAAGGTAGCGTTCTGAATTTACGGAATAAAGATGGCTGAAACGTATGTATCATTCTCATTAAGCGAAAAAGTGAAAGTGATTGAAGATAAATCTCCAAACATTTCCGGACCGATGCTCCAAAGTCAAGCTCTAACTCTTGTTAAATCCCTAGGGGAATAACGATATCAAGGAGTCTTCAGGTTGGCTGGACAGTTTTAAAAGACGACACAATATAGTGACAAATGAAATTTGCGGGGAATCAAAGAATGTGGACGAAAAAGCCGAAACTGCATACTTGAATTTCAGGATATGCGCCTAAGAGACATTTTTAACGCTGACGAAATGGGACTGTTTTTTCACGCGTTACCGTCGAAGTCTCTCATACATACTATACTTCACTTTTCAACGGCAGCGGAACTACAATTAATCCAAGGTATAAAACGACATATACGACACTCTATAATCGATGATTATTAATAAGTTTTTGTTTTTTATAATGCGGAATTTTTTTTCCAATGTGGAAAATATGGTCCCATTCTATTCCGGTTTAAGCAATGTTTATTGTACTAGGTAATTATAATGTATTACCCAATACGGATTTGTAAATGAAGACAATGCAAGGATATATAAATTTCAGTTAGTTCATTTTTCCTATATGCTATGAAACTGGGTATTTGGAACCAATAATATATGGTTAAATAATAATCCATTTTTGTAAATATATTTGGCTGTTGTAACAAATGGGATAGCTGAAAATTTAAAATAAATATTTAATCATTGTTGACTGTAGATTTATTTGATACAAATATTTAAAAACGTAAAGTTTTAAATATTCTATAAACATTTAATGCGAATGTCTTGATTGTTTTTGGTTGAAAGGCATGATGGTGTATTTGGAAATAAAAAGTTGTAGACTTTCATTTAAACTATATTAAATATTTAAATGAGAGCCAATAAAATTGATGATTTAGGTTGCATGACATTTGAAATAAATATATGTGATTATGGAGTTTAATCAGAATCAGTGTCTGCTTCGATGTTCTTCGAGGCTTTATGCTTATCATATGTCACTTACGTCATCTGTAAGAAATATGCATAACTAAGTCAGATTGGTCAAGAGACCGCAAGAAAGGGGTGGGCAAGACCCTTCTTGGGTTGTAAGAGCCGTAAGAAGGAAGGAAAGAAAAAGAAGGGAATATATATATTTTGTTTCTCCATTTGTATTCAGTGTACAGAAATTCAAATGCATGATTTTTTAAATATCTCATTTGCATTATGAAATATCAAGTTTTCCTTAAAAATGAGGAAAATATTTTATTTACAATTAAGCAACTTTTTGTAAAATAATAATTTTTAAAAAAATATGAAACTCACAAGAAATATCTTCATCACAACATTATGTATAGTGTATTAAATACGTGTATAAAAATTGAGCAAGTAGGTATAAAACAGTGTTTAATACAAATTTCACCCTTCGCCTCCCTTAACTCCTCTTATGTATTTCATTTCATCCACTCAGTAAATAATTCATAGTCCTTCTCGTACATTGGTTAAATTTTTCAGATAACTTATCACTCAAAACTCCTTTAGCATTCTCCAACGCTGCCTGTGGTAACATCTTATTCAAATATGTGTGACGTAATTATGTATAACAATTCTTCATGGAAAACAAGTTCCTAGAAACGTTTTGTTAATCACTAATACATTTAAAAATCAACTACAGTTTTGTATTCTTTGGAAAATATATCATATATTCATGTGAATACCTTTGTATCCACTCTCGAGAACTAAGTCACGAGATCCTAAGCATCCTCTCTTGGATAAAAGTAGTCTTACTTACGTATACAATAACATACTCTCAATTTTAATATCTTACACGTGTTTCGTTTATAATTTAGTGGTGAAATTTTAATTTATTGAATATAATAATATATATGTCAATGGCCATACCATGTTGAAAATACCGGTTCCCGTCCGATCACCACAGTCAAGCAACATTGGGCGTGGTTAGTACTTGGATGGGTGACCGCTTGGGAACACCACGTGATGTTAGCAATTTTTTATGTCCCGCGCCGTAGTCGAGTCGTTAATGCAAGATGCCTTGGCGCAGAGCTACGGGACTTGCGCTGGTTCGAGTCCCCTTGGGGGAAGAAATTTCTCATGTAATTTCGGCCAGTATCGTGAGGCATTTGGGTAGCTACAATAAGTCGCGACTCCAGGTTGAGAAGATCAGCTATAACGGCTGGGGGATCCGACGTGCTGACCACAAATCACCGCTACACTGGCTAGATGATCGTTCACCTCTGTGATTAACACATGTCGATGTTAGGTCAGCAGCCGGCTGGTAGGCCAAGGGCCATCTAGGCGATATAAAATTCGAAATGTGTTTCATATGCTATATTGTATATGAAAATACAACGAACCAGTTTTTTTTCTTTCGACTTACTACAGAAATATTTCCTATTATGAATAACGTCATTAAACTAAATTCTCTGAAAAATGCTAAGATTAATAGAACATTGCGAACAAATGTGGGAAATGTATATGAAACAAATCGAGATGTTATAAAAACGAGACAAAGCTGAGTTTTTTTTCCTGTTTCCGAGATTCTGTTAAAACACTTCACGTAAATACATTGCATACTTTTTTGGAGGATGTAACATCTGTTTTGGAGATGGGTATTAATATTAATTAAAATGTAGTAATAATTTAATTTACATATTTTCTGTAAATGATTACTTTGAGAAAGGAACAGATGAAAGTCATTTCAGTATTGCGTTTTCAATTGTGCATAAAAATGTTAAATTATAAATGTTTTTCTACCTTGTATACTACAGTCTTCCTCAACTAGTATACAAGGTAAAAAACATTTATAATTTAACACTGTTATAATCTCAACGGCATAAAAAACAAATATGAACTTAAAAAGTATAGATTGTGCATAACAACCAAGTAACTCAGTATTGCACGTTCTTTTCTTTGCATAGCAACCAGGTTAGGTGTGGGAATGTCGCATTTCTAATCATGACAATAAGCTTTGTAACTACAGTGTAAGCCTACGGATTACATAGTCCAAAAAAGTGTATATATATATATATATATATATATATTGGAGAAAAGTAAGGAGGTACTTAGATATAAACCAACAAGGTATTTCCGCCGAATGTACGGGAAAACGCTCACTGTTTTTATAAAGAGAACTAAAACATGTTTGGGGAAAAGAATCTTATATACTCAACCTACGATTTAAAGAGAGATCCGGGCTTGCCTGGTTTAGGCTAGGAGCATGGAAATTTCTAAAAATTAGTGACGATCACGAAATGCGAATATGTCCAATGTGCGGGAGCTTTGAAGACGAGATACATATATTAGGAAAATGTAACGATTTGGAATATTGGAGGCGTCAGTTATTACCGGAAGGATTTCTAAATTCAAATCGTGAAAGATTGGCATGCTATAGGTCGCGCAAGGGATTTTGAACAATGTCCTTGACCGTAAATCCAATGGGAGAGCCCATCCAGACTGCTGATCTGTGAATTCGCTGTCTGCCACGTGAACAAACAAAACAGTTCCTGTGTACAGTCAATAGAGAATTATAGTGAGACGCGGATGTGTTGATTTTAGATTTAAAACCGTAGACTTTAATTATAATATTTTGTACACTTGCTGCCTGAAGTCTTAAAATTATAGTGCAATGTGAATGTGTATTTAGTTAATTACTTAACAGTTGTGATTTTTTTTATTTACACAATGCCTCCTAACTAACTAACTCACTGACACTATCGAACCCGTAGGTTCATGGTCGCGCGGACACAAGCTCTCCATATATCCCCATCCTGAGCCAATGTTTTCCAATCATCCCCTGTATAATCTACTTCCCTCAAATCATAGTTAATATTATTCTCCCACCTCATTCTTGGTCTACCAACTGGGCGTTTCCCTCTGGTTTTCCTACAAAAAGCTTCCATGCACGTCTTTAATTTCCCATTCGTGCCACGTGTCCTGCCCATCGCAATCTACGATAAAGATTACCCATATTAATTAATCTTTGTAGTGAGATTTTAAAAATGTTTAGCAGTGACTGTATTTGATATTCGCTAGCGAGGGAGTTAGGAATGACGTGTGGTGATACTTCCTATTGGCTGAAACCTACATCTGGTTAGTACAGGACTCGCATCTAAGCTCCCATTACAAATTTCATTGTTCAGGAACTATTGCTAGGGTTATACGAGTTAATGATAAATCCAGAAACTTGGATAAACTTCGATAAATTTCTGGACAAAAAGCGGAAAATGAGAACAACACTCATTCATGAATAAATACATGTTATCAAAATGAAATACCATGAATTCTTAATAATATAATTAATGTATAATTATTATTGTATTATTATGTAATTGTAATATTATTGTGTTTTCATTATGTAATTGTAATATTATTGTTTTATTTGTATTTTTTCTTTATACTATTGCCAAATATTACTTTATTGTAACGGACTATCATCAACACGTATGGCTTATTGCCCTTGCGACCCATATTTGTAAATAACATTGTCTATATCTTACTTGTAGTCTAATAAAGCCCTATTACTACTATATGTGTATAACTCTTATTCTTCCACTTTACTTCGAATGTATGAGAAACACGGACTCTTACTTTTAGAGAGTAAAAACCAGTGGGAGAGCGCCCATGAGATGGGAGAATAACATTAATCATATTTGAGTCAGGTGCATTATATAATTTTAGAATATGTTACGAGAGTTGGGACAACTGAAGTGCTTATGTCCGCGTACCTTGGCTCTTCGTGTTCGACATTGCAAATGAATTAGAACTTGTAAGTAGAATAACTGCCACTACTCAAATTAGATGCTTCTGTGTTTGTTCCTGTAGTACGTTACCACGATTCATTGCGACACCAACGTATTATAGTACGTGAGATCTAAGTGTGTGATTGACAGCTTATTCGTATTTGGCTGCTGGCCGATAATTTATTATTATCCGATGCAAAGTAATTCCAACTGAATGTTGCATCATCCCTGTATCATATCTTGTATCGAGACATACTTTTGGACATAGAAAGCAAGACACAGCTAGTGCGATTTATAAATGTGAACCATATAATTATTCTCAATCAGTATATTCCATGACACATGCAAAAACAAAAAAATGCTGAAAGCAGTTAATGTCATTACAATAGTTGGCAGAATGATCGCTAATACAGTAAAACTTGCTCAAAGCAGAATCGCATGGGACCATTTTTTTCCACATTGGACAAAATTCCGCATTAAAAAATTATTAATAATGTTACATTATAGAGTACCGTATACGTCTTTTTATGTACCTTGGATTAATTGCCGTTCAAAAGTGAAGTATAGTATGTATGAGCGACTTCGACGGTAACGCGTGAAAAAACAGTCCCATTTCGTCAGCGTTAAAATGTCTCTTAGGGGCGTATCCTGAAATTCAAGTATGCAGTTTCGGTTTTCGCTCAGTAACTAAATTTTCATCCACATTTTTTGATTCCCTGCAGATTTCATTCCTCGCTGCATTGTGTCGTCCTTTAAAATTGTCCAGCCAACCTGAAGATTCCTTGAAATCGTTATTACCTTAGGAATTGAACAAAAGCTAGAGCTTGACTTTCGGAAATGTTTGGAGATTTATCTTCAGTCTCTTTCACTTTTTCGCTTAATGAGAATGATACATACGTTTCAGCCATCTTTATTCAGCAAAATCAGAACGCTACCTGTGAAGCATCGGTCTCAGTCAGAACTTAACTAATTTAAGATTTTACAGCGTAGTTATTTGCAAGACAGTATCTGTGTTATGCATAACGGGTGTGCAATGAGGCCAACTCTATGCAGGTAGAATCTATGTAGTAAAAGCTCCTTATCCGCAAATATGCCGCGAATGCAGAAACCGCGAATATGGAATGGTAATTTGTATGGGTATATATGGAATATGTTCCAAGGTTACAGAATAAAATTTAAATTATCGAAATAAAATAAATTAATGAGAGATTTCCAACAATTTATATTCATTGTTACTGTCAGGCTTAGGCAAGGGTTTAAAGAACTTAGTATTTTTTCCTGTTTTGCCGCTTTTAAAAGGTCTTTCAATTAACATTGATATTCAGCTGTGAATTCTGCGATATAATTCCTTGTTTTGTCTTCGGATTTCTTTATTCATTTACATTGAAACAGCCAAACGACTCGCCAACGCGTATAAACGGTCAAGCATTTTCATTTTTACTTTAAGCGGTAACACTGTTTTTTTCTCTTCGGTACTAATTAGTTTTCTTTCCTTTTACTCGACGTTATAAGCTGGAAACAAATCACAAGACACACGTGTTATTCATTCAAAATTACTGCCACGAACAAGTTGAAATAATAATATATCCATCGTGGCGATGGAGGCATTTATCAAAGTACATATCGGCATGTGAAATACGTCAACAGCTTTTAACAATGGACTTTAGGGTCAGTGACAATAGGTTTGTTTTGTTTTGATATTTATTTGTCCATCTGATTTGAATCATTATTTGTAAAAGCCGCCTTGACACCTACCTTCAGAAAAAAATAAATAACACTGCTGATGATTAATAAGTATAATATACCTTTCCGCTTTATAATTTTTTTCATAAATTGTGTAGAAATATCCTTCCGTTTCCGCGTTGGACAGATTCCGTTTAATACAAAATAAATACAAGTAAAATTAGTATTATTTCCCGGGACAATAAATTTATTCACATTGGACAGATTTCCGCATTATTCACGTTCCGGATTAAACAAGTTTTACTGTATTACAACATATTAATGGATTATGGATTATGAGAAAGAAAACATTAGTATTTGTCAATTGTCTGGCTATTTTTTAGGTTTAAGTATCTAGTATTAATGGGATGATAGAACGCATTTCCTAAATTACTTCGGCACTGTCACAATTAATATCAGCGACTCCAAAGACTATGAATTGGACAGAGAAATATGTCATTTCTATCATTTATTCGTCTTCAAATCCTCAACCCGGTAAGGGTTTAAGGATACAATTTTGGTCCTGAATGTCAATAGGGCTGTAACCAACCAGATTAGCGAATACGAAAATCTTGGGTTAGACATAAATCTCGGACAAATAGGATATTATAATTTTTCACCTCGTCCCACCCTCCGTGTAGAAGGGGCCTGGAGTTGGACTTTATAGGGTGTCTGGCTATTCTTCTCGGCTACACCGGAATCAATGTATTTGCCCCAAGAAAGCTTTTTTTTTTTTTTGCACTATTCTCGGTCAATTTGGTTATTTTACTTTCCACTATTTCTCATTGTAGGATCAAACATGGAATTAAATGGCATCTGAACTGTCACCAATCATCTCAAATACCTCGAAAACTAGATTTGACCCAATCTGCATCACTGTTTGCATTTTTTCAACCCTTTTCAACCACTCACCCAATAGTGCTGCTTGGAGTCAATCTTGGGCTTAAAAACATATATATAGGGTGTGACCAAACAGCTATGCGATTCCGAAAATATGGATTTGTTTCTAGTCTCGGTTCCCCTTTTAATTTAAATTTCACCCTTTTCAGTCGTTCAACCCATTTATATGTTCTGGAGACCAAAAACACGAGCTTAAATCTCGTCGGCACTGTCACGAGTCAGATTAGATTTCACCATAAGGGGTCTCTTATCTTCTCACATAACCTTTTACAAATTATACGGTAGGGCATGTTTATAATAAATAAATAAATAAATAAATAAATAAATAAATATATATATATCTGTGGCTTGGAGCTGAAAGGACCAATGTCAAAAATTACACATTTGAGAAAATTGCATTCAAAGTTTCTTTACCAATAATTCGTTTAATTACAACTGACATAAAGTAAACATTTTATTTATCGACTTTACCTGAGACGTTGACATTGGTCATTTTAGCATACTGTATTACAGATAGCAAACAGAGAAATTCAATGTAGCTAATGCTTAACATAAATTAGGGAAATATTGGCATTAGCCCCATTACTACAAGCCACAGATATATACATGTGCCAACCGCTGTGATCTCGAGGTAGCATGCTGCTTTCGATTCCTGGTCGGGACAGGCTCCTTCGTGAAGTTTTTTCGGGGTTTGTCCTCACCTACAAGACAAATGTGTAAGCTTAGGGCCCAACAGTCCGAGAAAATCATCCGGCCGTCATCATCCTTATCATTATCATCATCCTTCACCGGTGTGGAAAGCAACGGGAAGCTATCACACCTATAATTCCCTAGTAAAGCTGAAAAGCACACCATGAAAACGCTATTATTGCAGTGAAAGACCTGCCCTCGGACAGAATTACTATGGATGGGATGGATATATACATATGTGTGTTTGTGTGTGTGTGTGTGTGTGTGTGTTTTCGTATGTACTTAGTTTAGTTGAAATTACTTCATGCCTTCTAGAATTAAGCTAAAGAATATATCGGTCGTTTTCGATATGTATATATATTCATTTCAAACCCATTTCAATCGTATATGAGTGCTAGGTGACATTTACCCCGTATAGCCACTTTTAAGATTGTGATTCCATTGAACTTTCTCTAGTCGTTCGAGAATTATGCTGGCACAGACACATACATACATACATACCTACATACATACATACATACATACATACATACATACATACATACATACATACATACATACATACATACATACATACATACATACATACATACATACATACATACATACATTCGTTTTTTTAAGTAATGGATAAACCCTTTTAACATAATATTTTATGTGGTCATAATAATAATAATAATAATAATAATAATAATAATAATAATAATACTTTATTTATTCTGGCAGAGTTAAGGCCATAAGGCCCTCTCTTCCACTCAACCAGCACAAATACAAATAAATATTTGACAAATATAGATATACACTATACTAATTATAAACAGTTAAAGATACAATAAATGTAGCTATGTAAATGTCATGTACAATCAACATTTTATAGGGTAATAACAATAATGATACGATAATAATAATAATAATAATAATAATAATATAAATATGATACATTATACGGGAAACACCAATTAATATATATACCTTACACTGGATAATAATGAAGTCGAGTTTAGAGCAAATATAAATTTAGATTTCTTTTAAAAGATGCCAATGTCCGGCAGCCCCTTATTTCTTGTGGTAGAGAATTCCAGTTGCGAGAAGTGAAGATGGTATATGACATGGAGTGATGTGATGTCATATGTTGCGGTATATTAAGCAAGAGACTATATTGTGATCTTGTGTTTAAGTTATGGTTTGAGGATAGATACTGGAAACGGGATGAAAAATAATTGGGAATCGAGGTATGTAGGATCTTAAATAGAAGAATTAGACAGTGCGATTTTCTTTTCTCTTTTAGATGTAGCTATGACAATTCGTGGAATAATGGAGAAATGTGATCGTATTTTCGAACATTAAATATGATTGACCATACAAGAAAAAATCAAGGATTTACATGGATGAGTGATCCTTAACAAGACACCTGTCAGACAACACGAATATTTAAGACAAGAATCGTCACTCACTGATAAATTCAAACTTAACAAGGCGAATTAGGTGGGTTTTTATGATGGCCAGATGGAGTTCATGGATATTTGAGTCTTGAAAGTCCCTGGACTTCATCTTAATATTAATATCTTTATAAATATTTTGTTAGGTCTATTATTCAGATGTTAATTGGTACAAATACTTAAAACTTTGTTCCTCGGTAGATAAATTGGACACCTCTCTTTCTGAAACTCGCCAGCCTTACTGACCTGCCTTTACACATTTGGTAATTAATTATTCTTCGTTATTCTACCCTTGCGGCTTCGGCCACTTTTAAACCATTTAGGTCTGGTAATGATTTTGTAACTCTTTAACTTTCCTAAGTATATAGAATAATCCGTTAAGCCATGCCATCAACTTCGGGAAGTTAGTATTTGAGATATTTGAAACAAAGTTTAATAACATTATTTTTCTTCGTTTTTTGCTTACTTTTCGAAAAATAAAATGTTATATATATTCAATAGTGTATTTTAGATAAATTATTGAAATATGTTTAGACAATTATATAGAAGCAACATCTGGTAATCAATTAACTAATTATTTTTTCACATTAAATTATCATACAGTTATCCCAAGTAAGTTTTTTTTTCTTCAAAGGGTAAAAAATAATGATAAATATGCAATAGTATTAATTTTCTTCTTTGTAGAAAAAAAAGACGTTTTTTGAATAATTTGCTGTAAATTGATATAAAAATATTAATTATTTTAATAACATCATATTTCGCTATTCTCTTAATTTGATTGACTTTTCGCGAAATTACGCAATACCCTGTCTAAACGTCGATTTTTTAACATTTTTTGTAGAATAGTATTCAAAACAAGTAAAATTGTGTTGTACAGTTTGGTTCCAAATTTATCAAAATTACTTACCAGAAATTAATTACCCGTATGTGTCTTTGCGTAAAATAAATGGAAAAGTTATTTTTGATCAGCATGTATAACAGGATACTAAGCAGGATGATTTACACACAACACTAATGTTAGTTATGGAACCAAGTGCATTAGAGATTGAAATGTCGATAGAAAAATTGAAGATGTGTAAAGCATCTGGTTAAGATGGAATACCAGCAGAACTCCTAAAATCAGAGGGAGAAAAATAGATGAACAAGATATGTTAGTCATTTAGTACGATTTGGGAAAAAGCTCTTCTAAATGAATGGAAAGAATCGATTATCGTACCAATCTACATAAGAAAGGTGATAGAATTAATTGCAACAACTACAAGGACATCTCATTACTTACAACGTCGTACAAAAATTCTAACAAATATCGAAACTTACTCTCTTTATTGACGAAATAATAATTGATCATCAATGTGGATTTAGAAGAAACAGGCATACAGCAGATCAGATTTTAGAAAGGAAATTATAATATAATGACACTGTACATCAACTATATATAGACTTCATAAAAGTATACGATTCGATATTAAGAGGAAGTTATATAGTATCCTGACGGAGTTTGGAATTTCTAGAAGGTTACACATGTTATAAGGTTTTTATTTTTCATTTCATACATCTCAATGATGGATAAATCATATTTGAAGAGACATATTGTACGCTCAGACCGGGGCTCGAACCCAGGATCTTTGGCTTTCCGGGCCAATGCTCTACCTACTGAGCTATCCGAGCGAGTAGCCCCGGTCTCAGCGTAAGTTTCTTCTCTTTAAATATGATTTTCCTTCATTGAGATGTATAAAATGAATAATAAAAGAATCGAAAAAAGCCGTACTGGTGTTATAATGTAATGTAATATAAAAATTCCCAAATAAATGTCTTCTTAATAAAGACCCACATTTTTAATGCCTCTATAATGACCGGGACCTATCCCAGACTCTGGAAAATGGCTCTAGTTCGTCCTACACCGAAATCAAACACTCCCACAACACTCGATTATAGACCAATTAGTATTCTTCCCTGTTTATCTAAAGCACTGGAACACATAATACACTCACAGTTAACAGACTACCTCACCACACACGACTTACTTGATGAACATCAGTCTGGTTTTAGAACAGGACATCACACAAGTACTGCACTACTTGACATTGTAGAGGACATAAGAGACTCAATGGACAAAAGCAAACTCACCGCAATAGTCCTACTCGACTACAGCAAAGCCTTTGACACAGTAGATATAGACTTAATGCTAGCGAGACTAAAGACACTACATCTGTCGGAAAACTGCCTTGATTGGTTTGCATCTTACCTCACTAATCGTCAGCAATCAGTTTCTGTTAATAATCGCATTTCTTCCTGGCGCTTGGTGAGGAAAGGGGTACCTCAAGGCGGCGTCCTCGCTCCTCTTCTCTTCTCGATTTATATTAATGACGTGACCAAGAAACTACAAAACTGCAAGCATCATCTTTACGACGCCGACGACCTACAGATTTACACACACTTTAGGCCTGACGAATTAATGAATATATTGACAAAGTAAACACTGACCTCAGGCATATATCTTTATGGTCCAGACAATATGGGCTGAAACTAAATGTAAACAAAACGCAAGCAATAATTATCGGACATCCAAGGCTATTACACCTCATAAACAATGGCAATATGCCGGCTGTCATATTAGGTAATGAACAAATTCCTTATACCGACGTCGTTAAAAACTTGGGATTTTACTTAGATTCTAATTTAAAATGGCATGAGCAAGTAAAACAAACATCTAAAAGGATCTTCTCCATAATGCATTCCCTAAAGCGACTTAAACATTTTCTTCCTACAACTCTTAAAAGAATTTTAATCCAAACTTTAGTGTTGCCGCATTTTGACTACTGTGACGTTCTACTAACTGACATAGGTGACGGGTTGTCGGACAACCTGCAGCGTGTCCATAATATGTGTATCAGATTCATATTTAATGTTCGAAAATACGATCACATTTCTCCATTATTCCACGAATTGTCATGGCTACATCTAAAAGAGAGAAGAAAATCGCACTGTCTAATTCTCCTATTTAAGATCCTACATACCTCGATTCCCAATTATTTATCATCCCGTTTCCAGTATCTATCCTCAAACCATAACTTAAACACAAGATCACAACATAGTCTCTTACTTAATATACCGCAACATAGGACATCACATCACTCCATGTCATATACCATCTCCACTTCTCGCAACTGGAATTCCCTACCACAAGAAATAAGGGGCTGCCGGACATTGACATCTTTTAAAAGAAATCTAAATTTATATTTGCTCTAAACTCGACTTCATTATTATCCAGTGTAAGATATATATATTAATTGGTGTTTCCCGTATAATGTATCAAATTTATATTATTATTATTATTATTACTATTATTATTATTATCGTATCATTATTGTTATTACCCTATGAAATGTTGTTTGTACATGACATTTACATTGCTACATTTATTGTATCTTTAACTGTTTATAATTAGTACAGTGTATATCTATATTTGTCGAATATTTATTTGTATTTGTGCTGGTTGAGTGGAAGAGAGGGCCTTATGGCCTTAACTCTGCCAGAATAAATAAAGTATTATTATTATTATTATTATTATTATTATTATTATTATTATTATTATTATTATTATTATTATAAGCCGACATTTGCAAAAGATAGATACGATGGTTTCATAGCATTTCTTGCGAGGGAATTAACAACTTATATAAGAGAAATATTTGCGTTTAGATCGAAACTAGCTCGGATAACTCAGTCGGTAGAGCATTGGCCCGGAAAGCCAAAGGTCCTGGGTTCGAATCCGAGTCTGAGCGTAAACGTTTTCTGTTCAAATTTGGATTATATTATAAGGTGTCTCAGTGGCCCAAAGAACAGGGTGCGTGTAGGCAAACAGTTTTTGGATACCTTTGAAATTCACAATAGATTAATACAAGGAGATGCACTATCTCCTCTACTATTCAGTTTTGTGCTAGAGCATGCTTTCAAATCTTCAGAGTTTGAAGAAGGCCTACAACTCTATTAGGGCAGATACTGAGGGACAATACGCACAATCTGTTGAGCAACACTAAAACATTGGAATGGGAAGTAAATATAAATAGAACTAAATGCATTTTCACACATACAAATACACTATATAATTTAAATATACGTTAATTACAAATGGGGAAAATGTTGATGAAGTTGCTGAATTCAAATATCTAGGAACCGTAATTATAATTAGGAATGAGATGCATACAGATATTAAACATAGGCTCAATTCTAGAAATGCTCGTTTATTATGCATTGCAGGGACTCTTGTCATCCCAAATTCTCTCGAAAAACGTTAAAATGAAACTGTATAAAAATCGTATTCTCCCAGTTATATTATAAAGATGCAAAACGTGGATTCTTGAGAATAAATTTTACGGAATGTTTTGGACCAAAGAGAGATGAACAAAGAATAGACAAAACTACATAATAGTGAGCTACATCATCTTTGTAGGAAACCAGATATAATAATAACAACAATTAAGCCTCGTCAACTGCGATGTTCAGGACATGTGACACGAATGGGAAATGCAATAGGGGCATGTAAGTTTCTTGTTGGTAAACCAGAGGGAAAACTCTCAGTTGGTAGACCAAGAATGAGGTGCGAGATTAATATTAACCATGATTTGATTGAAGTAGATTATACAAGGTATATATGGGGAAAATGTATATTATGATGGGAATGTATGGAGAGCTTATGTCCGCGCGTTCATGAACTTACGGGTTTGTTAGTGCCAATGAGTTGGTATTTATGTTCTGTTTATTTTACTTTCGGGGTACGCCGTAGCGTAGTGGTTAAGGCACTGCGCTACAAACCGGAAGGTCGAGGGTTCGAGTCCCGGTGGGTCAGGATTTTTAAACTGACCCAAACATTCTGGCGGCTCTATGGCCCTGGGGTCGACTCAGCCATTAACGAAAATGAGTACCAAACTCTTGTTTTGGAGGTAAAGGTGACCGTTACGCTCGGCTGACATTAAGTGTCGATTGTCCAGAAACAGTAGGAGCCTTAACCTCCTACTACCTCAAGGGTCTTCTGAGGCCTATAACCGGATCATCTTACCTACCTATATTTATTTTCATTATTTTATGAAGGACTGTTAAAGCAATGATCATGTTCAGATGTTTTCTTGTTATTATTTTTAAGAGACAATTCATTGAAATAAAAATACAATTAAATCTTGTGCTGAGAATTCATCTTCATGACAGCAAACACAAATATGTTGGACTGCTTTAACAGATCGTTTTTTGTCCTTTATAAAACACATTGAAATGGAGTGAGAGATGTTTGAAGCAAAACTTGTGGAGAATGTTTTATTAGTTTTGAATGGAAATTGAA
This sequence comes from Diploptera punctata, assembly GCA_030220185.1. Lineage (NCBI taxonomy): Eukaryota > Metazoa > Arthropoda > Insecta > Blattodea > Blaberidae > Diploptera > Diploptera punctata. Next base: position 1,162,129 of record JASPKZ010006835.1, on the reverse strand, counting down.
TTATCCCGTGTGGGATAGAGGTTTCCGTGTGATTACTTACTCGCATACACATACCAATGTTTTTCTTCACACACACACACACACACACACACACACACACACACACACACACACACACACACACACACACAGACTGACGTAGAAAAACTTGCGTAGTGAGGGACTAACTTTATGATCTCAAAGTTGCTTCCCATCCACAATTCAATTTGTGACCCATGACCTCAATCTAATTCTTCTATAAAAACATCGAATGTTCCACCAATTAAAGAACCAATTAAGTTATAGTATAATTAAGCTTTCTGTTCTTGATCAAAATATTGGCTTTGCAATTAAAACGAATAGGCTTACTTAAAACGGATGCTTATTTATATGACATTGGCTTCAGCATTATTTTAAGCAAGGAAAAAATTAACTATGAGCCTGAGGAGTTCAATTATTTCCAGTAATAAATGTATAACGTAATTAATACTTTAGTCTACTGTTTACTTATTTCCTCGGTGGTCTAGTGGTTAGATTCCTTCCCCGAGTCACGATGGTTGCTGGTTCAATCTCGACCGGGGTCAGTGCGTTGTTTAGCATGGAAAAATCCAAACGACGTAGTCTTCCTGGAAGATCTTTCAGCCGTGGGTCCGGAGTCTGAAGATTTTCGAGCTCGTGAAGAATTAGAGCTTCTCACCAAAATTTATTAGGCCTTTCCCATCACTGGTGAGCTAAATGATCTTTATGAGAAAGCAGATGTAATAATAACAGGCAAGTCTCGTAGAATGTGTTGGCAGGACAATGTAACACAAATGATGATTGAAAGAGAGGCATGGATTTTCCATTTAGGAAGGCCAAAAGGAAAACGCCCAATAGATAGACCTGGAATGACATGAGAAAATAACATTTACCATGATTTGAGAGACATAAATTATACAGAGTATGATTGGAAAACATTAACTCTGAATAGGGATATATGGAGAGCTTATGTCCGCACGGCCATGAACCTACGGGTTCGATAGTGCCAATGAGTCAGTTTTCCATCCAAATAATAGCTTAGTTCCTAGGAATTGCCACTTTGAGGCGATGAGCTTAGAATTTGTCACTCGATGACATATGTAGGGAAATATGGGTAACTTAATTAGTTTGGTTAAGTAACTCCGCGAGGGAGCGTACTTAGCCTGCTTGGGTAGAGATAGACAATATTTCCATGATTTGTTTATTGCTAGTTTTGTTATACTGCTACTATATCCTATTATTGTTTTATTTCGCTGATTTATGCTAATATTACTACTGTTACTGTGAATACAATTGTTATTATTATTATTTTTTATTATTATTATTGTTATTATTGTTATTATTATTATTATCATTATTATTATTAATATCGAGTAAGAAATGAAAAAAATATATATTTCTTTGCCTATACTCAACTTTACCTAACTCACTGGCACTATCGAACCCATAGGTTCATGGCCGCACGGACATAAGCTCTCCATACATCCCTATCCTGAGCTAATGTTTATCAATCATTCCCTGTATAATCTACTTCCCTCAAATCATGGTTAATGTTATTCTCCCACCTCATTCTTGGTCTACCAACTGGCCGTTTTCCCTCTGGTTTTCCTACAAGAATCTTCCATACATGTCTTTCATTCACCATTCGTGCAACATGTCCTGCCCATCGAAGTCTACGAGACTTAATTGTTTTTATTATATTTGGCTTCCTCCATATAGTTCACTGTTAAGAAGACTTCTCCATTCACCTGTCTTTTCATCTCCTTTGGTCCAAAAATGTTCCTAAGAACTTTATTCTCAAATACTCGTAATCTTCTTTCCTCTCTTAAAGTAAGAGTCCATGTTTCGCAACCGTATAATATAACTGGTAGAATAACAGTTTTATATATTTTCAGTTTAACGTTTTTTGAAAGGAGTTGGGACGTCAAGAGTCTCTGTAATGTATAATAGCACGCATTTCCAGAGTTGAGCCTATATTTAATTTCTTAGTGCATATCATTCGTATTTGTGATTATTGTTCCTAGATATCTAAATTCAGGCCCATCCTAAAAAATCCCTCATTTGTCATTAGCTGTCCATTCCATTATAAAATGTATTCTTATGTATGATCATATATTTAGTTTCATTGATATTTACTTCCAGTCCCAACTTCTTAGTGTTACTCAATAGTGTGTGCGTGTTGGCCTTTGTATCTCCTCGCTATCTCCCAATAGTACTACATCGTCAGCATAAACTAACAGCTTATTAATACCATCGAGTTGTAGGCCTTCTTCATCCTCTAAAGATTTGATGGCACGCTCTAGTACACAATCAAATAGTAGACGAGATAGTGCTCGTTTAAAAAAAAGAACGTTAAACTGAAAATATATAAAACTAATATTCTACCAATTATATGGATGCAAAACATGGGCTCTTACTTTGAGTGAGGAATGGAGATTGCGGGTATTTCAGAATAAAGTTCGTAGGAAAAGTTTTGGACCAAAGAGAGATGAACAGACAGGTGAATGGAGAAGTCTACTTAACAGTGAGCTATATGGTGGAAGCCAAATATAATAAAAACAATTAAGATCTTAACTTTTCTCTCAAATTCTTCCTATAGGGCCGATCGGCTCTTAGCTGTAGTGAAAGCAACTGATCTAAGGATGGACACCAGAAAAAAAATCCCTGGTCCTCCAGGTTGGGTGTTGATACGGTAGGCCAGCTCCCTCCCATCAGAAAAAAATTGCAATGCTAAAAAACCTAATAGAGAAAAGCCGGTCAGAGATGGACCGACAAAACTGGCTATTAGGAATCGGACGATGTCAAAGACATTAATCAACCGATGATCTATCTATCTGTCTCGTAGACTGCGATGGGCAGGACATGTGGCACGAATGGGGATTAAAAGATGTGCATGAAACCTTATTGTACGAAGACCAGTTGGTTGCCCAAGAATGAGGCGGGAGAATAAACTTTGATTTGAGGGAATTAACTATGATACAGGGAATGATTGGTAATCATTAGCCCAGGATAAGGGTTGTATGGAGAGCATATGTCCGCGCGGCCATGAATCTACGGGTTCGATAGTTAGCTAGTGAGGTAGAGTTAGCGGAGATAATGCATCTCCTTGCTTCACTCCATTGTGGATTTCAAAAGTTATCGAAAACTGTTTGCCTGCACGCACCGTACTCTTTGTGTCATTTAGACACATTCGTTTAAGTCTATCTTTTTAGGAATTCCGAACTCCAGCTACTATATAACTTCCAAACATCAAAAAATAAAAACTTTAAGATACAATTGGGTTATACGAGAATGGACGGAAATAATATGTGAAGGTTACTTAAGGTTATTTTTTATACTATTATCATTTCCAGAAATAACTTAAATGAACATGTAATTTACAATGCAGTTTGCACGAACTACACAAATTAATCTGAAACGCTACTGGAAAAGGTATATACGTAGATAGGACGTCCGGCTCTAACATGACAGGATCATCAACAACGAATGAGTACGGAAACAGGCCTTTAGTCCAATCTATGAAGATTAAGATCATCATCATCATCACTCCAGGGATTAGGCAATTGCCCGTTCCGACTTCATAATGCATCAGCCCAACGTCTTCCAGGTCTTCCAACATCACGTCTTCCTCTTGCTTGATAATTTCTTGCTAATAATGGATATCTCTCCTTACTCATTCCATCCATGTGATCAATCCATTTCTGTCTGTAATTCGTGACTTTATCCAATAAAGGCTGTACTTTCAATCATTCTCTTATATCCTCATTTCTCATTCTATCAAGTCTTGTACATCCTTTAACTTGTCTTAGGAACCTCATCTCCGCCGTCTGTATTCTATCCTTCTGTCTTTTCACTGGAGTCCAAGTTTCACATCCATACAATATTGTGGGAACCGCCATAACATTATACATTTTTATCTTGGTTTCTTTTCTAATTTTATTTTTGAATGTTCTCTGTATTGTTCCACACACCGTCTGAAATTTATTTATTTTGGAGTCAATATCTCTTTCCACATTGTAGCCAACATCACAGCCCAAATATTTGAAACTAGACACCTGTTCTATACTTTGATTTTCTAAAATAATTTTGGATCTCACTGGATCTCTTCCTCTAAAAGCCATGGTCTTCGCTTTCCTTACAGAAATCTTTAGATCGTATAATTTACATATTTCATTTAATGCATGCATTGATTTCTGTAAGTCGTCTTCATTTTTCTGTATTATGATTATATCGTCAGCAAATAGAAGATTATCTATGAAGATTAAGATGCTAGTGATATCAGTATAACAAATTCCTTTAATAAAATTTAAAATCTGACAGCATAACAATGAGATGGGCACGTAGCTTAACAATCTCCTAGAATATCATAGTACTGTATAATATATCTTCAAATACGTACATCTATTCCATTGTGACATTTGCATAATAACCTCACTTCCTGATCCGTCTTGTTTCTCCATTGAAGGTATGTCCTTATAAATATTTTACAAGTCATCTAAGGTTGCATGTTACCTGACTATCAGGTCCGGAGTTCGAACAAACTAATCTATATATGTTTTTTTTTATTTTAGATGGCTGTGAGAGGAGGTAATATTAAATTAGTTAGTGGACCAAATTTCAGAAAGCAATACTAAATTAGTTAGTGGACCAAATTTCAGAAAGCAATACTAATTCTTTTTTGGAGTAAAGGTGTCGAAAAGTCAAACTTATCATAGTGTTTTAATTGTCTAATTGAGGCGTTAAATCTCCCCTTGGCGATTTTCGATCGGGATTAGCCTACCTGTGAGCTCCAGGTTCTACCATCTGTATTCTCTTCATTACCTTACACACAATGTACGCACGCATTAACATTCTTCTTACATTATTTTCTCTGTTTATAGTACAAGTACATATCTCCTTCATATGGTAGCCTATCGAAGTGGCACTTAAATTAAAAATAGATTTCATAAACGAGATCTGCCCGCTGAACATGGAACGCATAGCATATAAAATTGTAATGGACAATAAATAAATGTTTGATGAGATGTGCTGTATACCATATGCGTTACGGGAATTCTTGTGATGTTAAGAAATCTAATATATAAATAAATAATAGTTTTAAAAAACTAAAACAACACGCTTTATAAGAAAACCGAACTAAAAAAAGGAAAAATAAGTTTTATTTCCAACACGCTTGGGAAAGAATTAAAGTGGTCAACAAAAAAAATCATCTCCAACACATCTCGAATAAAACTACAGTTACCTACAAATTAAAAATATTTTACCATCAGAAGCGTGGGGTGCTCTATATCAATTAATATGTTTGATAATAAACAGATATTGATAAAAGTAAAATCGTTAAGAAGAAAACGTCCCACGCTTTTGATGGTAAAATTATTTTGTTTTGATTACTCTAGTTTTATTCTAGATGTGTTGGAAATTATATTTTTGTTGACCACTTTAATTTTATCCCAAGCGTATTGATAATGAAAATTATTTTTCATTTATTAGTTCGGTTTTATAATAAAGCGTGTTGTTTTAGTTCTTTTAAACTATTATTTATGTTTTATTTTTTAGTTTGGTTTTCTAATAAAGCGTGTTGTTTTAGTTTTTTTAACTATTTTTTTTAATTTTAGTTTAATTGATTGTCATAAACCGGAATCCCTTGAAAATTTAATTTCTTAATAGATAGATCATCGGTTGATTAATGTCTTTGATATCGTCCGATTCCTAATAGCCAATTTTGTCGGTCCATCCAATCTCCTGGTTGATGATGTTTCTCCTTCATATATAAACATATTCCCTGACTCCAGGAGGTTTTAGGTCTTCCTCTGCTTCGTCTTCCCTCAGGTTTCCATTCCAAAACAGATTTTGGTAGTCGATCATCTTCCATTCGCTGGACATGTCCGTACCATCTTAATTGCGGAGTTTTAATATAATCTATAATAGTGTCTTCAGTCTTCATTTTCTCCCTTATAACTGAGTTCCTAATTTTTTCTCTTCTTGAAATTCTTGCAGCCCTTCGCATAAAATCCATTTCCGTTGCCAAAAGTTACTTATGTTTTTGTTGTTAGTGCCATAGTTCTGCTCCATAAGTAATTATGCTTTTAACAATTGTATGATATATATTCATTTTATTTTTATTACTTACATTTTTATCCCACAATATTCCTTTGAGGCAATTACAAATTTTCCTTTATTATTTCTATTTCTTATTTCCTCTTCATAACTCTCATTTTTATTTATTTTAATTCCTAAATATGTGATCTCACTACAAAGATTTTATTGTTTCTCCAGTCTCCAAAATTAAATGTTCTGGTTCACCAATTGATAAATATTTTGTTTTTTTCATGTTAAAATTTAAACCCCATTTTTCATATTCATTTCTTAATACTCTTCTAAAAAAAGATCCTCCAGGCCGGATTTGAACCAGCGACCTATGGTTTACTGAAATTACATACCACTATAGTCCACCGCTCTACCAACTGAGCTCTTACAACGATTGACTAAAAAGTCGATAAGTCCGCAACCTATTATACCAGTTTTTATTTTTTTTTTATTTTCTGGTGATACTGGCCAGGATTTTAGAAAACAATTGATATTATTATATTGTCATTTTTAAGAAATGCATAGGGGAAAGCTCTCAGTAGGGAGACCAAGATTGGGATGAAAAAATAATCCATGATTTGAGGGAAAGTTAGGCAAATATTACATCAGCATGTGGTTATATGAAGAGCTTATATCCACATGCCACGTATACCGGGTTCGAGAGTGCCAATGAGTTAATTAGAGTTAATGTTGATTCGAAAATAATTCGCTGTATTAATTGATTTAATTTAAACACGTTTAATAGTCGAGATTTTTAATTCGTATAAAACAACAATTTGCATTTTAACATAAATATTTGAGTACTTAATTTAGAGACCTGTATGTTATTCTGTTAATTAGTGCCTTTGATTCTATCTAAAGTAAATGTTATTCCGTTAAATAGTGAATTGAGTGTTTGGAATTTTGGTAACACTTTGTTTACCTCACAACCAATGTGTCACATTACGCGAATTTTAATACTTTTTCGAAATTGTTTATATATGCCATTAGTCTGCAAAGTAAGTATATCACAATAGTTATGTACGCAACAAAGGAAGTAAGTAGTACATTACAAGCTGAGGACGTGTTTGAGCCGAGCTTTAGCGAGAGCTAGCAAATAAGATCAACAATAGTAATGTTCTTACTTCCCAAACTGCGTATATAATTTTGTTCAATAAAATTCTTGCCTGTAGGGGGAGACCGCCTAAATCTCTGTTAAGGGAAACATGGACTTACAAGATACAATATATATATATATATATATTCCAAGTGGGTTTCGTGGTGGACGAAACGGAACTTGTGCAGGTTTTTCTCGGATGTTTCTCCCGTTTTCCCCTACCACAATCTAATTCCATCATTTCACCACACTCAGCTCATCCATTTCGTTTCATTTCGTTCATCTGCCCCCGTGATGGTGCGTCAGGCGTGGTCTGCCGGCACCCTTTTCATTCACAGACCTCTATTTAAGGGGCTCATTTCATCTCATACCTCGACCCCGACCTTGAGTTTGACATGAGTTGAGGATATTTATTTATTTATATTTCGTGTGAATTTATATATTGGATTGAATATTTCAATTGTTTGATAGCAAGGGAATGGTGATAAAGCAACTGGAATTGTTTGTTGTTGTCTGAATTAGTGACAGACACTTTAAATAAAAGTTTCTGACTGCATGTTAATTGCAGATATGGTTAATTGTGATGTAGAGGAAGCGGCGAATGCTGAGTTTCATTTTCTATTATCGTTCGAAAAATATATATGAAAAAGTATACAGAATATTTAAGGAGTGGTTTAAATTTAAAAAAAAAGTTAACATTATTAGCTAAGTCAAAATAAATAAAAATAAAACAAAGATTATAGTAGCTTTGTAAATTTCGTGATACTGGGGGTCACTGGTCCCATTCCGTTTTGCATTTCATAACAATTTTTTCCCCTCCATGGGGACTCAAACCATTTTCATTCTCATAGTTCCGCCCCAAGGCATTGTCAAGTGACCCCAGTCTAGGCGTAAATTTTTCTCTTCAGCTTTAAGTTGTAATTCAGTGAGAAATATTACATTTATAATAATAAAAACATTCAAACAAGCAAAAAAAAGTTTCTTCCCTAGGGAAGTACGTTCAGCAATTACATGCCGTTGTCAAATGGATACCAAGGCCTCTCTTGTAAATTCAACCTAGCATCGTGAGGCATTTGGGTAGCTACAATAAATAGCGACTCCAGGTAGAGAAGACCAGCTATAACGGCTGGGGGATCCACATGCCACCCATACCCTCTGTGATTAACAGTGTGGATGCGAGGACAGCAGCCGGCTGGTAGGCCAAGGGCATTCTAGGCCTGTCGCGCTTGGAGTGTTATTTACATTATTTCTTTAGTGATTTATCAGGAATCACATGATGAACACGTAATAGAAATGCACAGGCTATTGATACATTTGAAGATCTGAAGATACAAGACGAAATGTTGCATGCTAAAGTATAAATAAGTAAGAAAAAACCCTACCATGGTCACTCAAAAATAGAATTTAAAAAAATCCATTCCGCGACAGGCCTAGACGGCCCTTAACCTACCAGCCGGCTGCCGGTCTCACATCCATATGTTTCAATCACAGAGATAGATGATCATCTAACCAATGTAGGGGTGGCATTTGGTCACTATGACGAGTCCCCAGCCGTTATAGCTGGTTTTCTCAACCTGGAACCACTACTTACTGCAGTTACCCAAATGCCTCACGATACTGGGTGGGTACCGATCCCATAATGGCCGAAATACCATGAGAAAAATGTCTTCCTCCATGGAGACTCGAACCAGCGCAAGTCCCGTAGCCACTCAAAAATAGGGTTTTGGTAAAATTAGCGAAAATTATTTCTTAGTTAAATTATAAATGAGGTAACAAAAGAACAACAGGCCAGGGGAAAATTACTAAAAATAACTGCACTTGTAAACAAGAGTATTAGTCAGCCAATAACTGCAAGTACTGTAGTTGTCATGCCTATTCGGAGCTATTGTAGCACGACCTTAATTATTATTAAGAGTAGGCCTATGACGAATAAACAGGAGAATGGAGAAGATTACATAACAGTGAGTTTGGTCTTTATGGGGAAACAAAAGTAATAAGAACAATTAAGTATCGTAGCCTGCGATAGGCAGGAATGGGGAATTCAAGAGGGGCATGGAACTCCTTGCAGGACAACCAGAGGAAAAGCGCCCAGTATGTAGGACAAGAATGATGTGGGAGAACATTAATGATGGTTTGAGGAAGATAAATTATACAGGGTATGATTGGAAAACATTAGCTCAGTATAGCGGTGTATGGAGAACTTATGTCCGCGCGGCAATGAACTTGCGGAAACTATAGTGCCAGTGAGTTAATTATTTTAAACTATATATTGTAAGATCTTTTGTAAGTAGGCCTACTTGTGAAAGAGATATTATTAACAGAGTAAATTGTGCAAGGAGGGTGATTAGATCCCTGAATAGTATTTTATGGAATAGGAATCTGGCCAGAAAAAAATACATTGTAACTAACTAATTCACTGGCATTATTGAACCCATAGGTTCATGGCCGCGCGGACTTAAGCTCTCGATACATCCCTATCCTGAGATGTTTTCCAATCATCCCCTGTATAATCTAACTGCCTCAAATCATAGTTAATTTTATTCTCCCACCTCATTCTTGGTCTACCAACTGGGCGTTTTCCTTCTGGCTTTCCTATAAGTTGCTTCTAAGCACGTCTTTCATTTCCCATTTGTGCTACGTGTCCTGCCCATCGCAGTCTACGAGACTTAACTGTTCTTATTAGATCTGGCTTCTTATAAAGACCATGTACTTCACTGTTATGCAGTCTTCTCCATTCACCTGTCTGTTCATCTCTCTTTGGTCCAAATTTTTTCCTAAGAACTTTATTCTCAAATACTCATAATCTCCTTTCCTCCCTTAAAGTAAGAGTCCATCTTTCGCATCCGTATAATATAACTGGTAGAATAATATTTTATATATTTTCAGTTTAAGGTTTTTTGAAAGGAGTTGGGACGTCAAGAGACCCTGTAATGCATAATAGCACGCATTTCCAGTATTGAGCCTATGTTTAATTCATTTGTGCATCTCATTCCTGTTTGATTATTGTTCCTAGGTATATGAATTCTGCCACTCCCTCAAAAGTTCCCTCATTTGTCATTAGCTGTCCATTTCCATTATATAATGCATTTCTATGTGTGGCCATATATTTATTTTTATTGATATTTACTTCCAGTCCCAATTTCGTAGTGTTACTGAGTAGTATGTGCGTGTTGACCTTTAGTATCTTCTCGCTATCGCCCAATAACACTGCATCATCAACATAAACTAACAGCGTATTAATACCTTTGAGTTGTAGGTCTTCTTCATCCTATAAAAATTTGGTGGCCTACTCTACTACAAAATTAAATAGTAGAGGAGATAGTGCATCTCCTTGCTTCAACCCATTGCGGATTTTAAAAGTATCCGAAAACTGTTTGTCTACATGCACCCTACTCTTTGTGCCAACAATAATAAAATATATACTTACATATGGGTCAGAAATCTGGGTAGTAATTGAAAGGATGGAGAAAAGTGTCTTGGCGGAATAAATGGATGGATTACGGAGAAATGTGAGAATATTCAGGCTACAAAATATTATAAATACATATATTAGACAAGAAATTGATACACAAGAGAGAGTAATCGATAAGATAACAGGGATAGCTTTTGCTGTGGTATGGACATGTCGGATAAAACAGTGGCCTAAACGGGCTTCAGATTGGAAGGTACCAGACAGATGGAAGAGGAGGAGAAGCAGAAGAACGTGGTATGAGAGAATATGTGATGCCATGATGAAGAGGGGTATGGAAGAAGGACAATGGGAAGATAGGAATATCTGAAAAGCAGGAATTTAGGGTGAATTGCTGTAAAGTGGAAAGCCTGTGTTAAGTAATTACAGTATAAGCTCCTTATTCGCGGTGGACATGTTACGTAAATATACCGCGAATACAGAAACCGTGGATATGGAATGTTTATTTGTATGAGTAGTATATAGGGGATATGTTCCAAGGTTCCAAAATAAAATAAATATTATCAAAATAAAATCAATTTAATGAGGGATTTTGAACAATGTTTACACGCTTTATATTAGCCCGTGACAATACAATAATTTCATATTTATTTTCTAAAATCCTGGCCAAAATCGTCAGAAAATCAAAAAAAGTGTCTTTGTATTTATGTAACGGAATCTTTGAACAAGATTTTCACACACTTAGAGACATTGGATCGACTTGAAACTTTGTATACTTGTAAAGGACCCGTGACAATACAATAATTTCATATTTATGTTCTAAAATCGTGGCCAAAATCATCAGAAAATAAAAAAAAAGTCTTTGTATTTACGTAACGGAATCTTTGAACACAATTTTCACCCACTTAGAGACATTGGATCGACTTGAAACTTTGTATACTTGTAAAGGACCCGTGACAATACAATAATTTCATATTTTATTTCTAAATTCCTGGCCGGAATCATCAGAAAATCAAACAAATTAAAACTGGTATAATATATTACGGACTTGTCGATTTTTTAGTCAATCGTTGTAAGAGCTCAGTTGGTAGAGCGGTACACTCTAGTGGTATATAATTTCTGTAATCCATAGGTCGCTGAATCAAATCCGGCTGGGAGGTTTTTTTAGAAGAGTATTACTTTCAGCTGATACTACAATAGAATCGAATTTAAAGATATTTACATTTTTATCTTATTCTGTAAAATATTAAAACTAAAAAATAAATAATAGTTCTAAAAAACTAAAACAACACGCTTTATTAGAAAACCGAACTAAAAAAATGAAAAATAATTTTAATTTCCAACATGCTTGGGATAAATAATTTTACCATCAAAAGCGTGGGGTGCTTATTATGATTTTTACATTTTCTTCTTAGAGATTTTACTTTTACCAATATATATTTATTATCAAATATTAATTGATAAAGAGCACCCCACGCTTTTGATGGTAAAATTATTTATCCCAAGCATGTTGGAAATTAAAATTATTTTTCATTTTTTTAGTTCTGTTTTCTAATAAAGCGTGTTGTTTTAGTTTTTTAAAACTTCTATTTGTTTTATTAATTATTATTGTCAGGCTTTGACAAGGGCTTAGAGAGCTCATTGTTATTTTCCTGTTTTACCGCTTTTAAAAGGTATTTCAATTCAGTTTGATATTCAGATGTGAATAGAGCGATAGAATTATTTATTCTTTGTCTTCGGATTTCTTGATTAATCGTACTGTTGTTTCGTTATTATTGAAACAACCTGTCGGTCAATTATTTTTATTTTTACTTTAAGCTGCTACACTATTTTTTTTCCCATTCGGAATTAATTTTTCCTTCCTTTTACTCGACATTATAAATTGGGAACAAAGCAGAAGAGACACGTGTTATTGCATCTACATTATTGCAAAAAATTACAAGTTGAAACATAAAACACCGATCGTGGCGAGGAAGGTATCATCAACGGACATAGCTGCACGTGAAATACGGTGGCGGCGGCTTTTAACAATGAACTTTAGGCTTAGTGACAATCAAGTTTGTTTTACTTTGTTATTTGTACATTTGGTTTGAATTCGCTCTTTGTAAAAATCGCCTTGGTACGTGCCTTCAGTAAAAAAAAAAAAGTTGTCGATGCGTTAATAATGGATACTAATCCTTCTGATATGCCGACTGGATCCGCGAATAAATAATATTTAGCCGCGAATTCAGAAACTGTGTCGCAAGTTTTTAACCCGCGAATAACGAAAACGCGAGTAACGGAACAGTGAATGAGATTTTACTGTATGTTGTAAGAATCTATCAAAATAACGTAATAAAGTGCGATCACTCAGATAGAATTCCAAAGAGAACCTCACAATTGTGACAATTCCATTTTTTAAACTGTTAATTTTTTTTTTCATGAGTAACTTACAATATTATTTTGTTCGGATTGAGTTTATTTTCGGATACATATTTATTTTATATGTCGCCTAAAATGAATAAACTTGTTTGATATTTTATTAATTGAGTAAGCTTTTGAATTAAAATTTTACAAAATTATGGCAGTGCTTGTCTTAACATATGCAAGTGATAATTGGACTCTTAACCGTTCAGACAGAAGATAAATAGAAACTGCAGAAATTAAGTTCTTACGTTCAGTAGCAGGTGTGATAATTTCGGACAGAAAAAGAAATGAAGATAATAGAAAACACTTCAGTATTTTTAATTTAGTAAATAGAATTGACAATATGAGAAACAACTGGTATGAACATATTAAGAGAATGCCTACAGATAGAATCCCCGAGCATTTATTAAAGTACAAACCAATAGGACGTAGAAGTGCCGGACACCCATTTACTAGGTGGGATCATTCATTAAATCCCACTTGATGTGAAAACAGGTTAAAAGGCCTAATTTCATGAAGTAGAAGAAGTAAGCTTTTTACATATAGCCTATATATTCATCATCATCATCCGGTATCGTGGCAGCTACCGCCGTCTTCCGGAAACCAAACGCAATTCCTCTCTGTCCATTCATTGATCTTCCTCCAATCCTCTGATATTCATAGCTGCTTGTACCCCCTTCTATCTAAGTTTTCTTCGGTCTTCCCCTCTTTCTCCTTTCTATTGGGATCCATTCCATAACAATTTTAGGCAATCTTTGCTCTGGCATTCTTTTGACGTGGCGATACTTCTGTAATTTTTTTCTATAATGTCTATGATGTCCGGCTCCTCTTGTACACCCATAATTTCCCTTATTTCTTTATTTCATATTCTAACCATTCTAGATTTTCCATTTTTCATATTTATTTATATTTAACTTTTCTTAATACTTTGCTTGTATATTCTGTTTCAAAATATTACATTTAATTTTGAAATTACTGTATTTATTTGTGAAGCTGTGATTAATCCCAAGAGCTTATAATATACTTTGCAAAACTGTACGTTGTGAAGAGTGAAGACCCTTCATAACAGCGCTCTGAATTATTAATGATCAATTAGTGCTATGATTGATGTACACTCCGGAGTTTCTACAGACATTGCATTTATATTTCAAAGAACTTAATAAATGTTAATAACTTACTTACTTACTCACTGGCACTATCGAACCCGCAGGTTCATGGCCGCACGGACATAAGCTATCCATACATCCCTATCCTGAGCTAATGCTTTCCAATCATTCCCTGTATAATCTACTTCCCTCAAATCATATTTAATGTTGTTCTCCCACCTCATTCTTGGTCTACCAACTGGGCGTTTTCCTTCCGGCTTTCCTACAAGAAGTTTCCATGCACGTCTTTCATTCCCCATACGCGCAACATGTCCTGCCCATCGCAGTCTACGGGACTTAACTGTTCTTATTATATCTGGCTTCCTATAAAGACCATGTAGTTCATTGTTATGTAGTCTTCTCCATTCACCTGTCTGTTCATCTCTCTTTGGTCCAAAAATTTTCCTAAGAACTTTATTCTCAAATACTCGTAATCTCCTTTCCTCCCTTAAAGTAAGAGTCCATGTTTCGCACCCATATAATATAACTGGTAGAATAATAGTTTTATATATTTTCAGCTTAACGTTTTTTGAAAGGAGTTGGGACATCAAAAGTCTCTGCAATGCATAATAGCATGCATTTCCAGAATTGAGCCTATGTTTAATTTCTTTGTGCATCTCATTCCTATTTGTGATTATTGTTCCTAGGTATTTGAACTCAGCCAATTCCTCAAAATTTCCCTCATTTGTCATTAGCTGTCCATTTCCATTATATAATGTATTTCTACGTGTGACCATATATTTAGTTTTACTGATATTTACTTCCAGTCCTAATTTCTTAGTGTTACTCAATAGTGTGTGCGTGTTGGCCTTTAGTATCTCCTCGCTATCGGCCAGTAGTACTACATCATCAGCATAAACTAACAGCTTATTAATACCATTGAGTTGTAGGCCTTCCTCATTCTCTAAAGATTTAATGGCATGCTCTAGTACAAAATTAAATAGTAGAGGAGATAGTGCATCTCCTTGCTTCAACCCATTCTGGATTTCAAAAGTGTCTGAAAACTGTTTGCCTACACGCACCCTACTCGTTGAGCCATTTAGACACATTCGTATAAGTCTAACTAACTTTTTAGGAATTCCGAACTCCAGCAGGATACTATAGGGGAGACACGGATAATTTGGCAGTATGGGTAATTTGGCAGTATTTTATTGTGAAATTATTTCCAACGTATCGTAACGTATTTGACGTAGTTTTAATGATTGCCACAAGATGTCAGGAACGCTTGGACCTGTGTGATTTTTTTTAGAACTATTTGAGCACCCTCTACCGAGATGGAGACGATCTACATTAGAGTTCGAGGTATCTACAGAGTTGTAGCAAGACTGTTTGTCGTTGGTAGCAAAGTTTTATTTTTCGCTGTAGTGGAAGGTGTTATTTCAGTGTGCAATATTTCAAGTTGTTCAGAAAACTCCACTGAATCAGGTAAGTTAAAACAAGTTTCATTATTGTCAATTGTTGGAGAGTAAAATCCTAGATTCTGAGGTGGTTTTCTTAGCATTTTTTGGTTGATTATTCTACTTTGAGGAACCAATGGAAAGCAAATCCCGTCACTTCCTGCCATCTGACGTTAAAAACAGACATTATCTCCACATTTTTGCACTCGGATATTATGCTACAGAGTTTACTTTCAATTGTTGTGCTTGGTATGTTGCAGATATGTCAGGGGAAAGGGGTAAATATGCCAAGTACTCCAGGGATGATTTAAAAAATTCAGTAGAAAAAGTATTGAAGGAAGGCTGGTCCGTTTACAAAGCTTCCAAAGAGTTTAATGTCCCTTTTAATACTCTGAAGAGATATTTGAGTATTTCGTCAGGACCCAATGACATTCCAGATGTGAAAATGGGACGACCTATTGTTCTGAGTGTCGAGGAAGAGCAGAATCTAGTGGGTTATATTTGCAAAATGCAGAAACTAGGATTTGGATTGACGGCTACCGACGTACGAAAGCAAGCTTTCAACATCGTGTCCACTAGTGGACGAAAAAATCCGTTCAACCTTGAGGAAGGCTTAGCTGGATGGGACTGGTGGTACTCATTTCGTGATCGGTATGGACTTGCAATGAGGTTACCCGAAAATCTCTCCGTTAACAGAGCTGCAGCAACAAATAGAATCTTTATTGACGAGTTTTATGACAAGCTCTACTCCTCAATGGGGAAACACAATCTGCTGGATAAGCCGAATCGTATTTGGAACCTGGACGAAGCTGGCTTCTCTTATGTGACGAAGCCTGGAAAAATTGTGTCCCCGAAAGGTCTGAAACGTGTGTATCAGCAGGCTCCGGCAGAACGAGGTGAACTACCACGCTTCTGCTAACTGCCAATGCTAGTGGCCAAGCAGGGCCTTATATGATCATTTGAAGGGTCAGAGACTGAGCAACGAATTGAAAGTCAATGCTCCAGCCAATTCCATGGTCTGTGTGTCAAAAAATGGCTGGATTAATTCAGAACTTTTCCTTCAGTTCCTGAAATATTTGTAGAATCTATTCCCGCTGCCAGACCTGTAATCCTCATTATGGACTCCCATGCAAGCCACGTATCCATGGAAGCTCTGAAATTCAGGGAGGAGAATGACCTGATTTTGTAACCTATCCTGCACACACGACTCACTTGCTGCAGCCTCTTGACGTCTGTGTATTCGGCCCCATGAAGCAGCATGGAGGAAGCAGGTGAAGGAGTTCATGAAGAAACATGGACGAAAGCCCGTGAGAAATGATTTTTATGAACTATTTCTACCTGCGTTTGATGATGCAATCTCAGTAAAGAACATCAAAAGTGGGTTTCGTACCACAGGAATTTATCCATTCAATAAAAATGTTTTGCCTGATCAAACATACGAAGCAGGGTTGCTACATAAGATACAAGGGATCTCCAAGATGAGGTTTTCCCCATGCCTCAACCATTTCAATGTGTTCGACAGAGGCAATCAGCTGCAGCAAATTGTCGTGTATTTGATTCTGCAACACCTGGGTCATCCACCAGTAATTCTGAACAAATTACGGTGGCCGAACCTCTTGATCCGGTACCTGAACCTCAAGGTCCGATTCCCGAACCTCAGGATCCGGTACCTGAATCTGAGCAAACAGTGCCTAAGCGAAAAAGACGACTGCATTTCACTGAGAAAAAGTCCATCGAAAACAGCAACTCAGACTCTTGCGGAATATGTGGTGGCTTTTTCTCAAACGACAAGAGCGGGGAAACCTGGATTCAGTGCCTAAACTGTCAGAAATGGTACCATGAAGAGTGTGAAGGCATGAGACGATACAGAAAAAAATTCAAGTGCAATGAGTGTAAATTACAAAATTAATAGGAACAAACTACACTTTTAACACAATACTGCCAAATTAAACTTATAGTATTGCCAAATTATACTTAACTATTGCCAAATTATACTTATATTCAGTGATGGAATAAAATGCATTTTTATATTTATTTCAAAAAAGATGATGCGGCCAAAATTTGCACATTTTATTGATTAGAACCTGACATATATTTTACAGTAATTGCGATCGAATTTCGATAATAATAAGTTACCTAAAATCAATAAAATGTGCAAATTATTGCCAAATTACCCTTGTCTCCCCTATAACTTCTCCCTCTTAATTGAATCATATGCTTTTTTGAAGTCTACATATAGTTGATGTACAGTACCATTATATTCCCATTTCTTTTCTAAAATCTGTCTTATACTAAAAATCTGATCTGTTGTAGACCTGTTTCTTCTAAATGCACATTGATGATCTCCTAGAATGTCATCAATATAGGGAGTAAGTCTGCTTACTAATATATTTGTTAGAATTTTGTACGAAGTTGAAAGTAATGAGATGCCCCTATAGTTGTTGCAATCAGTTTTATCTCCTTTCTTATAAATTGGTACGATAATTGATTCCTTCCATTCATCTGGAAGAGCTTCTTTTTCCCAAATCATAGTAAGCAACCAGCGTATCTTAATAACTTATTAAACTAATTTGATTTTAATAATTATGCATTTCAAATGCAAATACAAACTTGCTATACGCATCTTTGGAACCTGAAACCGACCTTAATCTTCCTTTTATGTTGCAGTCCTGAAAGGACTCGTACGGCATAAAAAAAAGAAACTCATTCATCTGTTCCCAGGCTGTCCCAACGATGTTGTACTATTTGGTTGGTACTTTAAAATTTATACTTATACTGAAGGTGACAAAATGAGGTATTCAATCAATCTGAAAGAAGTGGGAAAGGTTTCTTACATCACATAGGAAAATTGAAGTTAGAAATATTAAAAGAGTGTAAATAAAGAAAACGTATATTTTAGAAAATCCATCCTCCATTCTATTCATTTTTAGAGATAAACCTCGATTCATAAAAGCAACATCTAAAATTTGATTGTTAATTAAAAAAAAGTACCCGATTTTAGTGTATTCTCCGGGGAAGATCATAATTTAAGCTAAAGTTTTAGTTCAACTACTCAAGTACCAGTTTGGTACCTACAATAGGAATCGACTCCAGCTATAGCGGCTGGGGGACCCGACATGCTGACCACATGTCACCCCTACACTGGCTAGATGATCGTCCACCTGTGTGATTGAGTGGATCTGAAGCCAGCAAACGGATGGTAGTCCAAGGGCCTTCTAGACCTGTCGAGCCTGGAGTAAAGCATCTATAAAATGTAGTCCTAATTATATAATTAACTTTCTTGCACTATCGATCCCGGAGATTCAAAACCGTCTTCCTACATCTATATCCAGAACTATATTTTGGAATGATTTTTATATAATAATTCACCATCAAATAATGAATAAAACTCCGTGTACACAAGTGAACTACTATTGACAATTCCACCAGACAGAGAACATTTCCATTTTCATATCTTACAGAAAATGACATAAAGAAAGCTCTCAAACGAATAAAAACAAAAGCAGAAGGTACTGACCGTATAAATATCACTCTACTTAACAAAATAATCGACGTTATACTACCTACCATAACTCATGTTTTCAACTCCTAACTACAAACCTCTATATATCCCACATTATGGAAGCAAGCAATTGTACGCCCACTCCCGAAAGTAAAAACTCCCTTAACTCCTAACGATTTTCGACCCATTAGTATTTTACCTACCCTTTCAAAAGCTTTGGAACGATTAGTCCACAAACAACTGACTGACTACCTAACTGAACACGACCTTTTAGATCAATACCAATCAGGCTTTAGGATAGGACACAATACAAATACTGCTCTACTAAATATATGTGAAGACATACGCGAAGCATCTGATAATCGAAAACTTACTATTCTTACACTACTTGACTTTAGTAAAGCATTTGACACGGTAGACTTGGACTTATTGTTGCTTAAACTAAAAAACCTCTCACTTTCTGACAGTGTCACGCAATGGTTCAACTCCTACCTTCGTGAGCGCCAGCAATATGTTGTAGGAAATTCTACATTACGCTCTTCTTGGACCTACCGTAAAGCTGGAGTTCCACAGGGCTCGGTGCTCGGCCCATTGCTTTTTTCAATCTATATAAACGACATATCTGACTCCCTAAAACATTGCAAACATCATTTATTTGCGGACGACATGCAGATCTACCTTCACTCAGACAAATATTCTTTAAATGCCGCGGTAACCAAAATTAATGAGGACCTTGACTCGCTAACGGCGTGGACAGAGAAATATGGACTTGAATTAAATCCTAGAAAGACACAAGCAATCATTGTGGGCCATCAGAGACTATTATCCTCAATTAACACAAATGCAGTATTCCATGTGTCACTTAATGGGGTTCAGATCCCTTATAGTGAGACAGTAAAAAATCTAGGAGTGTTTATGGATAAACATTTAATTTGGAATAAACAAATAAATAACATTTGCAAAACTATCTTCTCAATAATACACTCATTAAATCGTATAAGAAATTGTTTACCGTTTTCTCTAAGAAAAATGCTAGTAGAAACACTCGCAATGCCCCATTTTGATTATTGTGATACTCTTTTTACTGACCTAAATACTGTTCTTACCCAAAGACTTCAACGTGTTCACAATTCTTGCATACGTTTTATTTGTGGTATACGTAGATTTGATCACGTTACACCATCCCTGGAACAATTGTCATGGCTTCGTCTTCAAGATCGTAGAACCATCCATTCCCTATGCCTACTCTATAACATATTACACACATCTTTACCTTATTATTTATCACACACACGCTTCACTAAACTCTCTGATACACATAACTTAGATACCCGATCCCTTGAGCACAGTGTCCTTTATATCCCTCCTCATCATACTACCTATTATTCGAAATCTTTTACAGTTTCTCTTGCTAGAACATGGAATTCACTTCCACCCTATGTCAGAGACTGCCAAACTTTACCATCTTTCAGAAATAAATTGAAAATAAAATCACTAACAGAAACAACTCACTAATACTACTTTTTAAGAATTAATAATGCGTTTTTGCATTATTTAATAAAAATAGACTTAGGATTTGTTAATATATTTACCTAATGCCTTGTATAAAAAGCGTAGATTAATTCATTGTAGTGTTTTTTTTGTCTCTTCTTTTTATGCATAGTAGATTCGAGCTGTTATTCCTTTTTTATTCATTGTATCATTAATTTAATTTTAATTGTATTTAGTTTCATTCTATTATTAGACATTAATTTCATTATTATTCAATATGACAGATAATGAATTGTTCAATAACTATTATTGTAACTTTTTTTTGTATTCATATGTAACATGTTTGTCCTGTCTAATATGACTACTATTGTAATTTTTTTGTATTCATGTGTAACATATGTTTGTCCTGTTTTATATGACTATTATTGTATTTTTTTTTTGTATTCATATGTAACATATGCTTGTTCTGGTGAGTGGAAGAGAAGGCCACATGGCCTTAACTCCACCAGGCTAAATAAATAAATAAATAAATAAATAAATAAATAAATAAAATACAGTATCATATTTTAAACTACTACTACGTCGGTTTGGATAATTGTACTTACTTACTCCCTGGCACTATCGAACCCGTAGGTTCATGGCCGCGCGGACGTAAGCTCTTCATACATCCCTATCCCGAGCTAATGATTTCCAATCATTCCCTGTATAATCTACTTCCCTCAAATCATAATTAATTTTATTCTCCCACCTCATTCTTGGTATACCAACTGGCCGTTTTTCCTCCGGCTTTCCTAAAGAAGCTTCCAAGCAAGTCTTTCATTCCCCATACGTGCAACATGTCTTGCCCATCGCAGTCTACGAGACTTAACTGTTCTTATTACATCTGGCTTCCTATAAAGACCATGTAGTTCATTGTTATGTAGTCTTCTCCATTCACCTGTCTGTTCATCTCTCTTTGGTCCAAAATATTTCCTAAGTACTTTATTCTCAAATACTTGTAATCTCCTTTCCTCCCTTAAAGTAAGAGTCCATGTTTCCCACCCATTTAATATAACTGGTAGAATAATAGTTTTATATATTTTCAGTTTAACGTTTTTTGAAAGGAGTTGGGACATCAAAAGTCTCTGTAATGCATAATAGCACGCATTTCCAGAATTGAGCCTATGTTTAATTTCTTTTGCATCTCATTCCTATCTGTGATTATTGTTCCTAGGTATTTGAATTCAGCCACTTCCTCAAAATTTCCCTAATTTGTCATTAGCTTTCCATCTCCATTATACAATGTATTTCTACGTGAGACCATATACTTAGTTTTATTGATATTTACTTCCAGTCCTAATTTCTTAGTGTTGCTCAATAGTGTGTGCGTGTTGTCCTTTAGTATCTCCTCGCTATCTCGGCCAATAGTACTACATTATCATAAGTAATGCCACGAGTGATTTCCAAATTATCGATAAATTCACGACTCACGAAGTGAGGAGTGAATTTATCTAGAGAATTTGGAAATCAAGAGTGGCATTTGTTAGGACTATTTAACGAATAAAATAAAGCTGTTTACTCACAAATCATTATTTAACTACAGTTATTTAAAAATATTTTTATATTTAAAGTAAACGGTGATGTTTGAAAACTAATGAGAAACGATAGGTAGCCTACGCTTCTACTGCTTCTTTTGTTTATCACTGCAACCAGATCATACTATTTATTGCCAAAGGAACGCAATATTGTAAGAATGCTCTCTAGTGGAGAAAAAATGAAACACATCAATCTGTATATTAATTCATTTTTGATGTCGTATACATTTAAGAAAGTGCAAACAGTGGTTTCTTTTTTTGGTGGTATAATCAATTGCTACAAATGTTGACATGTAAGCACTATTATATACAATCTGGTAGCCGTATTTGTTATAGGCTCAGTCACTGCAAAATAAACGGTCAGACCTGTTCAGAATATTAAAAAAGAGGAGCTTTGCTTAATATATGATAATCCTAACGTTGATAATTATTTCGTGAAACACGTCTCTGATTGGTTGTAATACAGAAATCATTGAAACGTGATTGGTCATTGACTCCCATTTGGGGCATGAGTTAAATAGTCAGCATAAACTAACAGCTTATTAATACCATTGAGTTGTAAGCCTTCCTCATTCTCTAAAGATTTAATGGCATGCTGTAGTACAAAATTAAATAGTAGAGGAGATAGTGCATCT
Organism: Diploptera punctata; assembly: GCA_030220185.1. Lineage (NCBI taxonomy): Eukaryota > Metazoa > Arthropoda > Insecta > Blattodea > Blaberidae > Diploptera > Diploptera punctata. The sequence continues at coordinate 1,139,390 of JASPKZ010006835.1, read as the reverse complement.
CCTTGCTTCAACCCATTCTGGATTTCAAAAGTGTCCGAAAACTGTTTGCCTACACGCACCCTACTCTTTGTGCCATTTAGACACATTCGTATAAGTCTAACTAACTTTTTAGGAATTCCAAACTCCAGCAGGATACTATATAACTTCTCCCTCTTAATTGAATCATATGCTTTTTTGAAGTCTACATATAGTTGACGTACAGTACCATTATATTCCCATTTCTTTTTCAAAATCTGTCTTATACTAAAAATCTGATCTGTTGTAGACCTGTTTCTTCTAAATGCACATTGATGATCTCCTAGAATGTCATCAATATAGGGAGTAAGTCTGCTTACTAATATATTTGTTAGAATTTTGTACGAAGTTGAAAGTAATGAGATGCCCCTGTAGTTGTTGCAATCAGTTTTATCCGCTTTCTTATAAATTGGTATGATAATTGATTCTTTCCATTCATCTGGAAGAGCTTCTTTTACCCAAATCATACTAAGCAACCAGCATATCTTTTCCGTCAATTTTTCTCCCCCTGATTTTATCAGTTCTGCTGGGATCTCATCTGAACCTGATGCTTTATACATCTTCAATTTTTCAATCACCATTTCAACCTCTAATACACTTGGTTCTGCAACTAGCATTTCTGCTGTCTGTAAATTATCCTCCTCAATGTCCTGTTCTGTATGTACATTTAATAGCTGATTAAAGTAACATTTCCATCTATTTAATATACTTATGGAATCTGCAATCATATGCCCATTTTCATTCCGAATTATGTTTGTTCTAGCCTGAAACCTTTTCTTCTCTATACTAATTCCCTGATATAATTCTCTAATGTTCCTATTTTTTTGCATTCATTTCAAGATCATTAATCTTCTCTCTCATATATTCCCTCTTTTTACTCTTTAGTAACTTGGTGGTTTCCCGTCTATTACTACCCAATTGCTCTAAATTTACCTCATTTGGCTCATGTAACCATTTCATTTTTGCTAGCTTTCTTTTCTATACAATGTCGGCATATTCCTCATCAAACCATTTCTTGTTTTGCCTCTTTTTTAAACAACCAATGCTTTCTGCTGCTGACAATTTAATAGTATCTCTTATAGCCTCCCGTTCTTTATTTATGTCAGTTTCTTCTTCGTTTGCCACATTGTCATCTGAAGATTCCAATACTTCAAATGTATTGGCAATTTTGATTTGGTATTCTTGTCGCATTTCATTATTTTTCAAGTTTTTTAATTCAAATTTTACAGAATCATCTTTAGCGTTTATTCCTCTCATAAGCGATAGCCGTTGTCTGAATTTTCACTCTGACCAGAAGATGATCCGAATTGCAGTCTGTCCGTCTAATTGATCTAACATCGATGATGCTACTCTGCCAGTGTTTATCCACTAATATACATGATCTATCTGGTTCCGAGTTTCTCCATCTGGGGACGTCCAGGTGTATTTATGAATATCCTTATGCTGAAATGTTGTGCTCTTAACAATGAGATTCTTTGATGTGGCAAATGTGACTAATCTAATCCCGTTGTCGTTACTATCTTCATGAAGACTGAATTTGCCTATTGTTGGTTTGAATATATCTTCCCGCCCCACTTTTGCATTAAAATCTCCTAAGACAATTTTCATATGATATCGTGAAATGCTATCAAATAAGCATTCCAATTCTTTTTAGAACTCATCCCTGATCTTGTCATCTTTATCTTCCGTGGGGGCATGTACATTTACAATTATAAAATCATGTTGTTTACCTATGTATGATATCCTATCACTGACAAACTTAATATCGGATAAGATCCTCCTTCGGACTAAACACCCGTTCCAAATTCAGGTCTTTCTGCGCCCCCATAGTATAATGCAAAGCTTCCTGATTCCTGCCTACCTTCTCCTGGCCACCTAACTTCCTGTAAAGCGACTATATCCAAGGGCGATTTATCTAATTCCCGCGTTAATATCTCTAGTGCCCCGCTATTGTATAAAGTCCTAACATTCCATGTTCCTAGGAACATGTCCCTGTGTTTGAGCCTTTGGCATTGGCTCCCTGAAGTAGTCGCCGCCCGGGCAACCGAATGGAGGACTATTTGACCTCCGGAAAATTTTACCGCAGTTGAACCCATGTCCGTATTTCTTGACGGTTGTATTTTTACGGTGAAAGATCGTCACTCTTTCGACCAAGTTACTTTTTTCGTCTGGCTTATCACCTTCGACCAGTCCGGCATGGGTAACCATATCGGCAGCAATGCTACCGCCGGCATAACTCTCAGGATCATTTAAGGACCAAGTCACTCCACCACGACAAGGTAAGATACAATGGACGGCTTTGGATAATCGTATCTAAACGAAATTGGTGACAATCAAAAGAGAAACTCAAGGTTTTTTGCTATACCTCATAGACATTGAATGTGGCCCAACGAATGACACTGCAGACATCGAGGCGATATTCTTATTCATGCAACGCACCATCCAACATATGTGAAGAAATAGACTGGATGGCAGCAATGGTACGAAGCTGGACTTTTTGCAGGCTTTGAGGCAATAGGGGTGCATAGAGAGGATCCTTTATGTAACCCCATAAGAAGAAGTCACAGACCGTCAAGTCAGGTGACCTAGGCGGCCACTTGTAGAAAACATTATCATCTCCGGCACGTCCAATCCATCTTCCTGGAAGCTGGCCATTCGGATGCTCCCGAACATACAAATGTCAATGTGAAGGTGCTCCATCTTCCTGGAAAATATATTTATTGCCTTCTTGTTGTTCCAGTTGTGGAAATAACCATTCAGTGAGCATATCAAGATAATTTGCACTGTTGACAGTGGCCTCTATAAAAAAAATGGGCCATAGACTTTACGTTTCGGTACGGCAAAGAGACATTCACTTTAGGGAAGTCTTTTTTCAACTTCCACAATAGTATTTGGATTCTCACTCCCCCAAATCCTAACATTATGCCTGTTCACTTTTTCCACTAACGTGGAAAGTTGCCTCGTCACTGAAAGTTATTTTTTTCTGACAGTTCTTCATTTTCCTCCATTAGTGCCATGAAATGCTCAGATAAATCTAATCGCTTTGCATGGTCAACAGATTTCAACTAATTGGTGATTGTAGGGGTGGAACTTCAGTCGTGCACGAATGATCTTATATACAGTGGATTTGGGGATATTTATCTGTTGACTAGCTCTACGGACAGGCTTCTTGGGACTACGCACATATGCCTCCCGCACTTAATCCACAATTCCTGCGTCGACAGATGGTCTCCCTGAATGGCCTTTCCTTTGAATAAATATGCAGCCACGATCCACAGTATCACGGTACCACTTTATATTGACTCGTGTGTAGGAAACCTTCGCCTAAAAGCACACTGGACCAGCACCGGACTCTGAATGGTGTGATATTCTAAAACACACCAACTACGTTCTTAAAACTTATTTAATAACTTCTTTAATAATAACAGAATTTCAAAAGCACAGCAAACATTCACATTTAACCTGTTTACTAAATATCCAACAATGAACCCATATCGAGCATAAAAAACATAATTAAATTTAGTTTAGTTTCTGTATTGTTGTCCATTATTCTCCATTGTTAACATTGTCAACATGCACAAAACGTTTTGAGTTTCTGTTTTGATTGTCACCAATTTTATTTAGATATGATTATCTAAAGCGATGCAGTAGTAGTTTAAAGTGTGACACGTTGTTTTTGTGCTCTTTCCGTCCGGTTTTCCTACGTGCTCCTACTCCATTCACCATTCGAGTACAACATGCACTTTTCTTCCCTGGTAAGAGGCTATTATTATTACGTCTTTTTCCCATAAAGATCACGTAGATCACTCTTGTGAAGTTTTCTTTATCCACCTGTCCGTTCGTCTCGCATGGGTCAAAATATTTTCCTAAGCACTTTATTCTCAGATAGTCGGTTGTCTTATCTCCTTTATTAAATCGGGAGAGCACATTTCCTATCGATATAGGCCTAATATAACTGAAATTATCACAAAAACCTTTTTTAAAGAGAATTTCTAATGATAAGGGTCCTTTCAGTGTATAATAGTATGTATTTTCAGATTTTAGAATTGTTTATTTCATATCTTCTCAATGCTCTTTCTAATGTTTATTTCTATGAAGATAACATAGGAGTCTATGTACCGTCTTTCTTACTGTACACATTAAATAGCTTATATCTGGAAGAAGTGTACCCTCTAGCTTGTGAAAACCCAACTTAAAAAATGAATAATTTATTTCGATTTGCGGTCATATATCTCTATGGTGGAGAAAAATATAGTGTTGAAATAATCGTTCCAAGAAGGTTTTTTTTTTTAGTTCTCCAATAATTAATTATGAAAATAAATCAAACGTGTCGAAAATATTTACTTATCCTAATGTCTGGAAATGAACATATAACCTTTATTATAAAACGGACAAATTGACTTTTGTGTTTATTTGTATTACAAAATGAGCAGACGCAAATAGAGTGAAACCATTGACACAGACTCGAGTGCGAATAACAATTTGAAACCTCGCTTGGGACCACTTGTGTAACAGCTTTTATACTGTTACCACATTACAAAGCACTCTAAATTATAATTAATCCGTAAGTTAATTTGAAAATTCAACTATTGCATAATGTTTTTAACTCTTTCTTATTTGAATAGATCTGACCCAAAAACTGAACATTTGTGCTTATATGAATAATCTTCCGCGTTAGAATGGCATTTTGTCACATTAACAAAAAATACAGTTTTAGATATAAGGCTGACAAATATCAGGAAACTTTAAGTCCCGAACGGTCCCCGAACATCTTCTGGACATCATAATAACCATTCTCATATTTGCCATATTTAGTATGAATGTGTGTGAGTGGTGTGTTTCGTCGTAATGTTGTGTTGTCTCGGAGGAGGCCCTGACATTCAGCTGATCACTCATTCGGGGGAGGCTCACCTTGTCCTTTGTGATCAAAAGTATATATATAATCCATGGTTAAAAATCCCTCTCCCGACAGGCCGTGTCACTGCAAGGACCGGGTGGCTATTGCCGTAAAAGTTGGCTTAAACTGCGTTAAAGGAATGGAATAAATGTAAGACTAGCAAAATGTGGATGGCTGTGTTCGTTTCGAGAATAGAATGTTGTATCAAAACTTGAATTGGATCATTATTCTGCTTGTTTTTCCCCTATAATTCCCTTTGCGTTTATAGTATTACTGCACCTCACCAACAGCATTATATTGATGATAGAGAATACAGAGCAAATCATTATTTGTTAAGAAGCATTTACACCAAACATGTCGTTAATGCATCTAATCATTACCCCATATAATCAAGTCCTAGTCAGTTGTTTTGTGCATCATATTCCTTACCAGTTCTTTTAAAGTAATCCCACTATAGGCCTCAAGAGGTCCTTCGGGTAGTAGGAGGTTAAGGCTCCCACTTTTTTTGGACAATCGACACTTGATGTCAGCCGGGTTGTCAGCCCTGCGTGACGGCCGCCTTTACCCCCAGAACAAGCGTCTGGTACTCATTTCCGTTAGAGTCTGAGTCGACTCCAGGGTCATAGTGCCGCCAGAAGGTTTGGGTCAGTTTAAAAATCCTGACCCCTCCGGGGCTTGAACCCTCGACCCTCTGGCTTGTAGCGCAGTGCCTTAACCACTACGCTACGGCGTACCCCCCATTCCTTACCAGTAATTCATCTATATGTGAAGGTATTCGTAACTTAGACTGAAAATTCTCTGACGTAACTGGGTGGCAATGAGCTACGGCGAGAATTAAGGATATCGAGAGGTTCATCGCATCTAGGAGCAACGGTATCCTAAGAGGAGATAGTGCATTTGCCTTCCAGAATCGGGAAAACTTCGTCCTCAGCATGTTGGCTGTGGAAGTGAAAGAGTTTGAATATAATGTGATTGAAATATTTAATCAGGCACCTTAAAACCAGCACGAGAGCTACTAACCCATGATATGTGAGTAAGTCACCTGTACATTTGGAAGTTATTGAAGGTATACAACCTACGTGTGAGATGGTTTAGGCACTAGGGTCACGAGATTTTGCACACCATATGCCATGTTGACGGTGTTTCTTAAACACAATATTATTAATCTGTCTTCCCACACACGTTTTATTCACAGATGAGGCCCATTTTAAGCCTGGCGGTTATTTTAGTATCTGAATTATTGAACGAAAACACCAATAAAATATTTTCCATGAACATCTTGACGGAAATCGTTTGTTTATTTGCTGGAATGTGTAATTCCATCAGCAAAGGATCACACTTGCAGATTCACTGAACAATTACCGCTTGCTGTGCGCAATTACATCTAGTTCCAGCACAATGGAGCCCTATCAAACTTCAGTATTAATGCATGAACACAAATAACCACCTGGTTTTGGAGAAAACTGGACTGGACGGGCAGTACCCGTCGCGTGGCTAGGGCGTTAACCTAAATTAACATTTCTTTAATTTCCCTTTGAGGAACATCAAAACTCGACTTTCCACCAGAACTCAACTGGTTACCGAATAACTGTTTGAACACACATTTTAAACTCTCAAAACATATATTTCAATAAAATGCGTCAAATAAGGTTAGGCTGAGAATTCTTGATTAGCTGTTAAGTGTTTAAACGTCTACATGTTTATATTTTGATAATCAACTAAAGGAAAAATAAAAGGTTTTGTAAGAAAACACAATAATTTTTTACTAATATTTTTATTTTTTAAATAGTAATGCTTGGTATTTTTATGACCAGGGGCTCTAATCATGATCAGTTCTAATATTTTTTGTTTAGTTTGGAGGTAAGAAGTATATCAATTATGTATTAATCAAAGTTATCCTAATAATGATAATCAAATAAATGTTTTAATTAAATGTCGTAATTAAAAGTGGCTCAAATAAATGTATAAATAAGAACAAATGTAAACCTAACCCTCGTCACATTTCGAACACTTACAAATATTTCTCTAACATTTATCTTGTCGATTCACCTTTCTCTATTGTGTCAATTCCAGAATCTAAAATCATAAAGTCAGATAGAGACAAAAATAAATACAAACTTTTCTTGAAAATATAGCAATTTCCGATCCTTGGTCTTATAGGGCTATTTCGTATTTTTTCCTCAATGTAAATCACACTTGAGTCTCTACCAATAAACTCTTCTTAGAATATGAAACAAACAGGATTTGAAAAATTATCATTCTTTGTATTATTATATTATGGCTATATAAACTAAAATATATGTATGAATTGTTAGATGAAGCTAAATCAAGAACAAATGCGTAACTTGTTTTCTATCTATGGTGACACAAACTAACAAAGATCTAAATGTTGGCAAATCTAATAGGCAAAATAGCATTCCTAACATTCGCAAACAACTATATAGCAAAAACGATAGTTTAACAGAAGCCATTAATTGGCCTTATTGGTCTATATAGGCCTTATTTGGGATGATGCGTTATGTAGTTTATATACCTTAACAAAAGAAAATCCTCTTTATATGACCTATCCTTTCTAAAAGTTTGTCTGTGAGGTTCTATATCATTCTATATATCACTACACAACAAACAGTAGCAAACCATAATAAAATATATTCAAATTTGTATGGCTTTACAACACATCCAAGCATTGACTTGTTCATTTATATTACGCTTAAGAGGCTTCTGAACCAAATTTGTTGACCCTTTCCTGCCCAGATTTAGTTAAACATTATATATATATATATATATATTAATACGTGAAGAAAAACTTTGTATCCCTTTTTAAACAGATTGCGCGCACGGAGGAGTGTGATATTTGGTATAATTAAAGTTCATATAGAGAAGGAGTGCAGAAAAATAAAATGTATGCATAATATGTGTTACAAATAAATTAAATGTAACAACATGAAATAAATTGTCTCTAAGGAATTTATGTGTATAACTCATTCATTTGTGTACTCATTCATTTGTTTATGTTCACACTGAAAGTCCATTGTTTACTTTGTACATACATTGTACATTTTGTCTAATAGGTATTTATATATCATATTATTTGATATTATATTGTATTGCATTGAATATTGTGCAGCAGCAATGTGAATTGACTTACTCTCGCGTATTTATTATTAGTAGTTTAAAAAAGTGAGTACATTTTATTATTTAAATTAAACCCTGTCTATTCTTGGTTTCAGTAATTTCATTACATATATATATTTTTTTACATTTTGATATTCGCACCAACTTCCATTATGCCATTTTTCTGTGTTTCACAACTAAACTCAGCATCTACTATTAAAATAAAGCGAGATAGTTATTGTCCAAAGCGAAATCCAACAATTAGAAGTGGAGGTTTACCTGAAATCCGAAATTAAAAACTGACTAGCAACCGCCATGTTTGGTTTGTCTTAGCACACACCATACAATTTAATTAACCTTTAATATTTCATGTATTCAGGCGTAGCAACGCACGACAGATATTAAGCTAGTATATATATGGTATAATAAGAAAAAATAAATGCCTGGACGGGATTCAAATCCGGATCTCTGAGTCTGTACCTCAGCGTGATATCCATTACACCACCAGGCGAATCCAATTCAAACACATTTTTCCTTATATATGTATTATATTCTCCATTATACGCTGATGATTTGCAAATTTACATTCACTCCCATCCTGACGATGTACATGACACACTAGACAAATTAAATAGTGACCTAGACTCAATTTCCCAATGGTCGAAGAAACATGGACTTAATCTAAATACTGACAAGACACAGTGCATAATTATAGGACATCGGCGAATCCAAAGCATTATAAATTACGAAAATATCCCTACCATTCTCATAAATGACAAAAATATCCCCTACAGCTCAGTAGTAAAAAATTTGGGTATCTATATGGACCAACACCTAGACTGGAAAATCCAGGTGAATAATACCTGCAAGAAAGTGTTCTCAATTCTTCACTCCCTAAATAGTTTTAAAAACTTCCTTCCTACAAAATTAAAACAAATACTTGTACAGACTCTTATAATGCCACACTTCGACTACTGCGACATATTACTGACTAATCTGACAACTGATCTATCTGACAGACTACAGCGTGCTCATAATGCGTCCATTCGATTTATATTCAATCTCCGTCGTTATGACCACATGTCTCCTTCATTTCAGGCCTTATCATGGCTACGCCTAAATGACAGAAGAACTTTACATTCACATACCTTACTATTCCAAATTCTGCACACATATTTAACAACACGTTTTCAACATTTATCGGCTCATCACAATTTAGGAACAAGATCACAAGACTCTTCTTTACTTTTGATACCACAACACAGGACCTCTCTGTACTCTGAATCTTACAATATCTATGGCTAGAGCATGGAACTCACTTCCCAGTCATGTCAGGGACTGTCAATCGCTATCATTATTTAAATCCAAATTAACTGATATCTTAAGTTCGACACAATGAAAACATTAACTACATAACAACTATATAGAGCATTCTATTAATAATCATGTAGGAAGCTACTTACTTTATTTTATATAATTTTAATTTTATTATATTCTATGTTTTTGTTAGCATTAGCTAGTATTAGATCCATCATCATTGTATTTTGTTTAGTCTGTATTTTAATATCTTAAAATTGTAATATGTACGTAATTTTTGTATAATTTTACTATTCGCTGGTTGAGTGGAAGAGAAGGCCTTATGGCCTTAACTCTGCCAGCTAAAATAAATCATTATTATTATTATTATTATTATTATTATTATTATTATTATTATTATTACTAGATGTCGCGAGAACTCGGTCTTCACTGCCTTCTAGTAGCTGACTATAACAAGTAAGCAAATTAAAAGAGAATATTTTTTTTATTTTATAGCAGTGACGCTTTATCGATGTTATAATTAAATATTTAACATTGAGCAATGCAAGCTTATTATGGCATGATATATATAGAATAGAATAGAATATGGAATTTATTGCCTTTTTTCAGAATAAAGAAAATGCATATGCATTTACATTGCGCACGGGCCTGCTTGGCCGTACGTGCATTATTTTTCCATGAATAAAAAAATAAAACTAATAATATAAACAAATACCTACAAATACACCTGTATCAAAAAACAATAACAGGCTACATATAAGTAAAATCTATGTCTGCACTAAATCAAAATAATACATATCTACATTCATCCACATTCCGTACATTAATATTAAAAAAAAAATGCTAGAAAACAAATTAGAAAAAAAAAAGCACACACACATACACCCACACATATACACACCGCACGCTCATACCCCCCTCCCCCCGTCACTGCAGACATTAAGTGCACTATCAGACTAATATATATATATATATATATATATATATATATATATATATATTACATATATGTATATATTACACGATAAGAAAGATAAATACATGTACGGGATTCGAACCAGCAATTATTTAAAAATATCTAGTTTGAGTTTTTATTTGAGCTTTTTTCACATGTATAGTGATGAATGACTCTCCACTGATTTCCTAACGAAAGAATATGTTAAAAATGTATCGATTATCTTCAAAACATTTTTATTCTATCAATTTATAGTGTTCTACATTCAACAATATTCAACAAACATATTACGATATTACATTAAATGTCATATATATAAGTATCTTTACCTTGTCGTGGTGGAGTGGCTTCCTAATTCGGGAGATCCTCTATGCCCTTGTGTGTAATCCAGAGTTTAAAATCCTTCTCCCCACAGGTCGTGCCACTGAAAGGTCTGGTGGTGTGTAGCAGGAAAAAATTACTTATAAGGTGAGATGTTAAACTGAATTAAACGAAGAAAGAATAAATAAATAATATTCAAATTTCTTTTACAATCCATAATTAACAAATACAATAAATACCTTCATTTTGATAAATACACTTACTTACTTACTTACTTACTCACTGGCACTATCGAACCCGTAGGTTCATGGCCGCGCGGACATAAGCTCTCCATACATCCCTATCCTGAGCTAATGCTTTCCAATCATTCCCTGTATAATCTACTTCCCTCAAATCATAGTTAATGTTGTTCTCCCACCTCATTCTTGGTCTACCAACTGGGCGTTTTCCCTCTGGCTTTCCTACAAGAAGTTTCCATGCACGTCTTTCATTCCCCATACGCGCAACATGTCCTGCCCATCGCAGTCTACGAGACTTAACTGTTCTTATTATATCTGGCTTCCTATAAAGACCATGTAGTTCATTGTTATGTAGTCTTCTCCATTCACCTGTCTGTTCATCTCTCTTTGGTCCAAAAATTTTCCTAAGAACTTTATTCTCAAATACTCGTAATCTCCTTTCCTCCCTTAAAGTAAGAGTCCATGTTTCGCACCCATATAATATAACTGGTAGAATAATAGTTTTATATATTTTCAGCTTAACGTTTTTTGAAAGGAGTTGGGACATCAAAAGTCTCTGCAATGCATAATAGCATGCATTTCCAGAATTGAGCCTATGTTTAATTTCTTTGTGCATCTCATTCCTATTTGTGATTATTGTTCCTAGGTATTTGAATTCAGCCACTTCCTCAAAATTTCCCTCATTTGTCATTAGCTGTCCATTTCCATTATATACTGAATTTCTACGTGTGACCATATATTTAGTTTTACTGATATTTACTTCCAGTCCTAATTTCTTAGTGTTACTCAATAGTGTGTGCGTGTTGGCCTTTAGTATCTCCTCGCTATCGGCCAGTAGTACTACATCATCAGCATAAACTAACAGCTTATTAATACCATTCAGTTGTAAGCCTTCCTCATTCTCTAAAGATTTAATGGCATGCTCTAGTACAAAATTAAATAGTAGAGGAGATAGTGCATCTCCTTGCTTCAACCCATTCTGGATTTCAAAAGTGTCTGAAAACTGTTTGCCTACACGCACCCTACTCTTTGAGCCATTTAGACACATTCGTATAAGTCTAACTAACTTTTTAGGAATTCCGAACTCCAGCAGGATACTATATAACTTCTCCCTCTTAATTGAATCATATGCTTTTTTGAAGTCTACATATAGTTGATGTACAGTACCATTATATTCCCATTTCTTCTCTAAAATCTGTCTTATACTGAAAATCTGATCTGTTGTAGACCTGTTTCTTCTAAATGCACATTGATGATCTCCTAGAATGTCATCAATATAGGGAGTAAGTCTGCTTACTAATATATTTGTTAGAATTTTGTACGAAGTTGAAAGTAATGAGATGCCCCTGTAGTTGTTGCAATCAGTTTTATCTCCTTTCTTATAAATTGGTACGATAATTGATTCCTTCCATTCATCTGGAAGAGCTTCTTTTTCCCAAATCATACTAAGCAACCAGCGTATCTTGTCCATCAATTTTTCTCCCCCTGATTTTATCAGTTCTGCTGGGATCTCATCTGAACCTGATGCTTTATACATCTTCAATTTTTCAATCGCCATTTCAACCTCTAATGCACTTGGCTCTGCGACTAGCATTTCTGCTGTCTGTAACTTATCCTCCTCAATGTCCTGTTCTGTATGTACATTTAATAGCTGATTAAAGTAACTTTTCCATCTATTTAATATACTCCTAGAATCTGCAATCATATCCCCATTTTCATTCCGAATTATGTTTGTTCTAGCCTGAAACCCTTTCTTCTCTATACTAATTCCCTGATATAATTCTCTAATGTTCCTATTTTTTGCATTCATTTCAAGATCATTAATCTTCTCTCTCAAATATTCCCTCTTTTTACTCTTTAGTAACTTGGTGGTTTCCCGTCTAACACTACCCAATTGCTCTAAATTTACCTCATTTGGCTCGTGTAACCATTTCATTTTTGCTAGCTTTCTTTTCTTTACAATGTCGGCACATTCCTCATCAAACCATTTCTTGTTTTGCCTCTTTTTTAAACAACCAATGCTTTCTGATGCTGACAATTTAATAGTATCTCTTATAGCCTCCCATTCTTTATTTATATCAGTTTCTTCTTCGTTTGCCACATTGTCATCTGAAGATTCCAGTACTTCAAATCTATTAGCAATTTTGATTTGGTATTCTTGCCGCATTTCATCATTTTTCAAGTTTTTTAATTCATATTTTACAGAATCATCTTTAGCGTTTGTTCCTCTCATAAGCGATAGCCGTTGTCTGATTTTCACTCTGACCAGATGATGATCCGAATTGCAGTCTGTCCCTCTAACTGATCTAACATCAATGATGCTACTGTGCCAGCGTTTATCCACTAATACATGATCTATCTGGTTCCGAGTTTCTCCATCTGGGGACGTCCAGGTGTATTTATGAATATCCTTATGCTGAAATGTTGTGCTCTTAACAATGAGATTCTTTGATGTGGCAAATGTGACTAATCTAACCCCGTTGTCGTTACTATCTTCATGAAGACTGAATTTGCCTATTGTTGGTTTGAATATATCTTCCCGCCCCACTTTTGCATTAAAATCTCCTAAGACAATTTTCATATGATATCGTGAAAGGCTATCAAATAAGCATTCTAATTCTTCATAGAACTCATCCTTGATCTTGTCATCTTTATCTTCTGTGGGGGCATGTACATTTACAATTATAAAATCATGTCGTTTACCCTTTAGAATTATGTATGATATCCTATCACTAACAAACTTAATATCTCGGATAGCGGATAGGATCCTCCTTCTGACTAAAAAACCCGTTCCAAATGCAGGTCTTTCTGCACCCCCATAGTATAATGCAAAGCTTCCTGATTCCTGACTACCTTCTCCTGGCCACCTAACTTCCTGTAAAGCGACTATATCCAAGGGCGATTTATCCAATTCCCGCGTTAATATCTCTAGTGCCCCGCTATTGTATAAAGTCCTAACATTCCATGTTCCTAGGAACATGTCCCTGTGTTTGAGCCTTTGGCATGGGTTCCCTGAAGTAGTCCCCGCCCGGAGAACCGAATGGGGGACTATTTGACCTCCGGAAAATTTTACCCCAGATGAACCCATGTCCGCATTTCTTGACGGTTGTATTTTTACGGTGAAAGATCGTCACTCTTTCGCCCAAGGTACTTTTTTCGTCTGGCTTATCACCTTCGACCAGTCCGGCATGGGTAACCCTATCGGCAGCAATGCTACCGCCGGCATAGCTCTCAGGATCATTTAAGCACACAAGCCACTCCACCACGACAAGGTAAAGATACCATGGAGGGAATAGTAATAATAATAATAGTAATAATAGTAATAATAATAATAGTAATAATAATAGTAATAATAGTAATAATAATAATAATAGTAATAATAATAATAATAGTAATAATAATAATAATAGTAATAATAGTAATAATAGTAATAATAGCAATAATAGTAATAATAGTAATATTAATAACAGTAATATTAATAGTATTAATAATATTCTCATCGTCATCATTATACTGACTATTTAACTCGTGCCCCAAATGGCAGTCAGTCAGTCACCAATCACATTTCAATGAATTTTGATTTACAACCAATCACAGTCTTTTTCACCTCAATTTTATCATTTGCAGTTTATCAAGTGGCTCCCAGAATGTATATATATATATATATATATATATATATATATATATTGTGCACGAATGTAAACAGATTCTGATTGCGAGATATAATAGAAAAACATTCGTAGCAATTGATTATACTACAAAAAACCACTGTTTGCACTTTCTTAAACGTATTATTTCCCAGGAATAAACGTTGCAGAAAAGTATAATTGATATATTTACATCATAGGATATCAGAAATTAATTAAAACCCTGTAATGATGTGTTTCATATTTTTCTCCACTAGGGTGCATTCTTAAAATATTGCGATTCTATTTGGCAATAAATATGATCTGGTTGCAATGATAAACAAACGAATCATAACGTTTCTCATTTGTTTTCAAACATCTCCATTTACATTAAATATATAAATATTTTAAAATAGCTGTATTTAAATAATGATTTGTGAGTAAACAGCGTAGTTTCATGCCATTCTTGATTTCCAAATTCTCTAGATAAATTCACTCTTCACTTCGCGAGTCTGGAATTTATCGATAATTTGGAAATCACTCGTGGCATTACTTATGATAATGGTAGTAATAATGATGACGTAATACTAGTAATAATAATAACCGATTAATACATTCATAAATATCATTTAAATCAAAGTTAGACAAAATATTATTCTAATTTATTTTAAATTATTCTGATTTCCTATGACAGGAAATTCCAGGTGTGTATGGTAGAGATATTGATATGAAATGTTGGGATATCCTATGTTGTTTCTCAAGCTAGATATTAACTCATCATCATCATCATCAACAATAAGGATTAGGCCCAATGGCCTGTTCCGATCTCATTATAGGTCGAATTGGTCCTTCCATCTCTCCAATGGTCTTCCCAACGTTCTTCTCCCTTTTGGTTTATAATTATACATTCTTCTTGGTATGCGCTGTTCATTCATGCGTAATACGTGCTGAAGATAAGCATTTTGTTAATATGTTATTCTTTCACAGAGATTAAATATATTAAGTTCTGTTCTTATATCTTCGTTTTTCTTTTTATCGGTCCTTTGGTATCCTGCTATTGCTCTCAACATCTTCATTTCAGCAGCCTCTATTTGTTTTCTATCTGCCTTTGTTAATGTCCAGGTTTCACATCCATATATATAAGAGATGGAACTGCCAATACTTTGTAAAACTTCAAAATAGTTTATTTTCTAGTCTTATTCAATAAAGTGCGTTTAATTGTGCCACATAGATAATTGAATCGTTCTATTTCAGTGTGTTTATCTAAATTTCTGTCATTGCCTAAATGACAACCCAAATAATTAAAATTCTGAATTTGGTCTATAATTACATTGTTTATCACTATTTTTGTTCTTATTGCACATTTTCCTTTCAGAGCTAATATTTTTGTTTTAGATGTAGATATTCGTAAATTGTATTTTAGAGAGGTATTATTTAATGTATAAAGGAATTGTTGCAGAGCATTTTCTGATGCTGTCATTATTACTTGGTCGTCTGCAAAAAGCAGAGCTGTCAATACTCTATTTATATTAATTTGTTCTTGCCATTCATTTATGACATGGTCCAAGTATAAATTAAATAATACTAGTGACAGTGGACACCCTTGTCTTACTCCCAGGTTTATTTCTATGTTTTGTCTACTAATTTTATCTCTGCAGTCTATTTTAAAATTTGTTTCTATATATAAACTCTGAATGGCTCTTATAAGGTGTTGAGGAATTCCTTTCATTTCTAGTGCGTTCTATAATTTATTTATATTAACTCGTGTGTTTAAATTAAGCAAAATGAGAATAGGTTTTGATGAGGAATCTGCTGACAACATAAAGAAAAAAAACTAGTAAGAATGAATTGGCTACACGAGCCAATTTAGAAATATAGAGTAACATCAGACGGAAAATCGGTAGATTTTTCTTCTTATTATTTATCTGAGTTTAACTTATCACCTTTACATGTATTTTTTATACGCCACGCACCACGACCCATACAGTCGGACAACCTGTCGGTAGAGGTGTTTTAAACTGTGGATGACGTATATTTTTTTACCATACAAGGACATGGAGGGCGTACCCGAATAAGTGATCGGCTCAATGTCTGTAGCTCCATCGAAACAACACAACATTAAGACGCACATCATTCACACACATATTCATACTAAGCATGGAAATTTCTAAAAGTTAGCGACTATGTGCATTGTGCGGGAGCTTTAAAGACGAGGTACCTATATTAAGAAAATGTAACGATTTAGAATATTGGAGGCGTCAGTTATTACCGAAAAGATTTCTAAATTCAAATCGTGAAAGATTGGCATACTATGAGTTAATGGTAAATCCAGAAAATTGGATAAACTTGGGTAAATATCTGGACAAAACGCGGAAAATAACACTCATTCATAAATATATAAATATGTTATCAAAATGTAATACCATTAATTCTTAATAATTCTACATAACCTAATTAATGTATAATATTATAGTATTATTATTCTAACTGCAATATTAATGCGTTAATAAAATAAAATTTAAAATCTTATATTATTTTCACATTTATTAAAATACAAATTGGTAACAGCTGTTTCAGTACTTTTCACCTTCTTTAGACGAATTTTATCATGATTACAAATTAATTTTCTTACTATAATCTGTAATCATGATAAAGTTTTTATGAAGAAGGTGCAAAGTACCGAAACAGCTGTTACTAATTTTTATTTTAATAAATATGAAAAATCATATAAAACTTTAAGTTTTATTTTATTAGCATACAAATGGATTTTCATCAAGTAAACGCCAAATCGATTGATTACTTAATATTATTGTGTTTTATTTTTTTGTGTTACGTTATATTATTACCAAACGTAGCGTAGCGTAGTGGTTAAGGCACTGAGCTACAAGCCAGAGGGTCGAGGGTTCAAGTCCCGTTGGGGTCAGGATTTTTAAACTGACCCAAACCCTCTGGCGGCACTATGGCCCTGGGGTCGACTCAGCCTCTAACGGAAATGAGTACCAGATGCTTGTTCTGGGGGTAAAGGCGGCCGTCGCGCAGGGCTGATAACCCGGCTGATATAAAGTGCCGATTGTCTAGAAAAAGTGGGAGCCTTAACTTCCTACTACCCCAAGGGCCTCCGGGCCTGTTGTGGGATCACTTTACTTTTATTGCTTTATTTAACGGGCTGTCAACAGCACGTACGGCTTACTGCTCGTGAGACCCATATTTGTAAATAACATTGTATGTATCTTACTTTTAGTCTAATAAAGCCCTACTATTACTACTACAACTACTACTACTACTACTACTAAACATGGAAGAAATTATGTTTTTAAAGAGTAAAAAGAGATAATATTTGAGTGGGAATATTAATGATCTCAAAATGTCTGCAATAAATAGGAACATCAGATAATTATTTCAGGGAACTAGAATAGAAAGGAAAGGTTTTCATGCTAGAGCAAATTCCATTAGAAATTAAAATGGGGATTGCAGATTCCAAGTGTGTATTAATAGATGGAAAAATTACTTGAATCAGCTATTAAATGTACACGCAAAAAAATATATTGAATAAGATGATTTACAGTCAGTAGAACCAAGAGCAATAGATGCCAAAATTAAAGATGTATAAAGCATCAGGTTGAGATGTGCTCCCAGCAGAACTGATAAAATCACGGGAAGAAAAAATTGATGGATAAGATACATTGGTTGCTTAGTATGATTTGGGAAGAAGAGGCTCTTCTAAATGAATGGAAAATAATATATTATCATACCAGTCTATAACAGAGGAGATAAAACTGACGTCAACAATTACAAAAGCATCTCATTACTTTTGCATTTGTACAAAACTTCTAACAAATGCATTAGTAAGAAGAATTACTCCCTATATTTACAACGTAATAGGAGATCATTAATGTGGATTTAGAACAAACATCGGTATACAGTTCATCAGATTTTTATTATAAGACAGGTTTTATAAGAGACATCGGAATATTATGACATTCTACATCAACTATATGCTGACTACAGGAAAACATATGATTCAGTTAAGAGGTATCCTGCTGAAATTCTAAATTCCTGAAATTAGACTTATTCGAATGTGTCCAAGTGACAGAAAGAGTAGGGTGTGGATAGGGAAACAGTATTCAGATATTTTGAAATTCACAGTGGGATAAAGCAATCAGATGCACTATTTCTTCTACTATTCAATTTTGTATTAGAGCGTACCATAAAATATTTATATGATAAAGAAGGCGTACAACGCAATGGTATTAAGAGCTGCTAGTATATGTTGATGTAGTATTATTAGGCGATAGCGAGGAGGGGCAAAGGCCCAATATGCGCGTTCTATTTATTAACACAAATGAATTGTTTTGGAAGTAAACATAAAAAATCTAAATATGTGGTCACACACAGAAACTTATTATGTAATGGAAATGTATAGTTAATGATAAATGAAGGACATATTGAAGTGGCTGAATTCAGATACCTAGGAACATTAATTAGAAACAAGAAATTATATGCAATAACAAATTGAACATAGGCTCCATTCTGGAAATTATTACGCATTACACGGACTTTTGTCATCCTAATTTCTCTCAAAGAAGCGTTAAACTGAAAATCCATACAACTGTTATATACTCAGTTGTACTATGTCTTCACTTTTTCTATATGATACATTGTATTCCAGGTAATTAAAATTGCTCACTTGTTCTATTACTTTATTCTCTAATTGAAGTTTTACTCTTAGTGGCTCATATCCTCGAAAAACTAAAACTTTTGTTTCTAGAGAAGATATTTTCAAGTTGTATGTTTCACATATTTTACTTAATTTGTAAATTGCTCGTTGTAAGCCATCTTCTGTCTCAGATATCACAATCTGATCGTCTGCAAAAAGTAAAGTATCTAAAAAATTATATATATATATATATATATATATATATATATATATATATATATATATGTATATATATATGTTACTAAATCTAAATTTGCGCACGAGTTCTGTAAAAGCATATCTGGGATGTTATTAAAGTGGCCTGTTTTATGTGCTGCAACAAAATAGTCACTGGAGCGTGTATACAATGGTGCCACTTCCAGTTCAAATGGATCTTTCTTGTAATAATCCTGTCAGCCTAACTACAGACGTGCCAGTGAGGCGAACGCTAATTATTGAACACTGTACAATCTATCTTCTCTATAATTCAGAAAATCTCTCTGATAACAACACTTCATCTACACTTACATGTTGTTATCTACGCGATACATAATTAACTTATTATCGTGAAATTGCATTGTATAAAATAATGTGTCAAAGCTATTGAGGGATCTGGAATTGTATAACCTGCATGCACTGTCCTGATAACGGACTCGGGGCCATTTAAAAACTGTGGTAACAATTTAATGTAATTCAAAGTGTTTCAAATATACAGTGTCATTATTTTTGCGATGTACCGAGAACGTTAGTCCCTCACGGCGCGGCGGACTGGAAGCAACTCAATTCAAGCTCATTGTATTTCCTAACTTCTTAGTTTCATGTGATAGACCTAGCGGTCTGTTACGGTCTCAATCCAACGTTGGAAGGGTCTACCCATGCCTGGTGGCTGATAATTTAAGATTTGACGTGGTATTCTTGTTCTGATCATTCTTCTTACTTGAGATTTCCAGTTGTTTCCGTATTTTTGCATATATTCCATGATTGAATCTGTTTGTAATTCTTTGAGAATCTCAGAATTCTTTTTATGGTAAGTTCTTGAGTAACCTGCAGTACGTCTCATAAATTTCATTTCTGCCGCAGCCGCAGTTAGTCTTCGTTCATCTACACTGCGAATTGTTCAGGCCTCACTGCCGTAACATAATATGGATCTGGCCAGTGTTTTATAAATTCTAGTTCGTACTGTGTTCGGTTTGAAAATACGTATTATTTACAATTCCTGTTACTCTGTTAAATTGTATAACTTTTTTACTAAAATATTTTTCCTTTTCGTATGTAACTTGGTATCGGAGGTAGCTAAATGTGCTAGTTTTAACTTAAATTACAATAATCATCTACCTTTATTACTGATGACGCAATATGTTACTTTTAGTTCAGTTTTCTTAACAGGATTTCACAATTTATCATATAAAATGACTACTTAATTGTCATGAAGAAGCTATGTAGACCCCGTTCCAGTCTCTATATGCAAAGTAGTAGAACCAGGACTGATGAGTTAGGAAGGCGCGCTAACCTTTACACCGCTGTGGCGTAGATCATCTTCATCATTAACTTGTAGAATCACGAGTCTTGTTTTAAGGAAAGATAGGTAATAGCTCGTAGTAGTATTTTATATGTTCCATTTTATATGCTCCCTTTTATATTCTCCTTAACTGCTAAGATAACACACAACAACAAAGAATTACTCGCAGGCTCGAAATGTATCAATAACTATGTTTTCGGACTCGCAGAAGACAAAAATGATATTAGTTTTTTCCAATCACCTAACCGGAGTCAGATATTTCGACGACAACCTTTAGCAGAAGTGATCATTTCCGTGAGAGTCGCAGGCGCTATTGTCTCTCAAACTGGTCACCCTTATTTTTCTTTTGCGCGGTTTTATTACTCTTAGGGGTTATTAAACCCTCAGGAATACACAAGTATACAAAATTTCCTGATTGCCACTGTCAAATACGTGAAGTAATGGCTTGTAATACCTCGTTCTGTGCAGTTCGTCTTACAGTACATCATTGTGATTATGAAGTGTCGATATATGGATTATTGTGTATCATTATAAAGAAATTGAATTAAAACAATCTACTGTAATATATTTTAATACGTAAGTTTTAGTGTTTTTATAATTTCGCAATCTCTCGCCGCTTAAGAATTCTCCTAATTTATTCTGTTACATATGTGGAGAGTATTGTACAAAATCTCAGCGTAGAACTAGTTACAAAGGCGTACAACTTATATTTCGGGACCTGTAGTAACTTTGGAGATAGTGATAAATATTGGGCCCCCAATTTTTTCTGTACAATCTGCCAAAGGATTTTAATATGGTGGTTAAAAGGTTTGCATTCGTGCATGCCATTTGCCATTCCAATGTTGTGGAGGGAACCTACGGACCACATCACTAACTTATTTCTATATGGTCAATATATCTGGTTTCACTTTAAAAAATAAGCATTCTCTTCAGTATCCAAATTTGCAGTCAGCAATGCGACCTGTTAAACATAGTGATTCTTCACCGAACTTGGGCGACGTTAGTGATGAACATGGCGAAAGGTTCCACGAAGGCAGTTTAGAAATGGAAAGGCGTTATAAAGGGAAATCAGTGACCAACATGCTTGCTGATTACTGCTGGA
This sequence comes from Diploptera punctata, assembly GCA_030220185.1. Lineage (NCBI taxonomy): Eukaryota > Metazoa > Arthropoda > Insecta > Blattodea > Blaberidae > Diploptera > Diploptera punctata. The sequence goes on along the minus strand of JASPKZ010006835.1, from coordinate 1,117,589 downwards.
AACATATCACAGGCGTTTCGGAGCCATCTTATCGGCGTAAGTCATCCAGGAAGAAGTTATGAAAGGTGAGATTTTTGCTACAATGTAAGCATGTGTTGTAACGTAACTACTTATTTATCCTTCTTAGAAAATAATATTTTAACTTTTTGGATCTTATATGATTTGGTTTTACATAGATCAATTGCTTCTAGCAATATTATTGCAAAAAAATTGAAACTAAGTGCAGATGAGCAATAATATGCGAAATATAACGAAAAAAATTCAACACGTCCTCGCAAAAACCTGTTAGGTGATAGAGAAAAACGGACTTCACATTCGAAATCAGCGCATGCTAATTAACTAAAATCACCTATTTTCATTTCTGCGAGCGACAAAAAGTTCAAATTTGTTGTTGTGTGTAATTTTCATCGACATTTAAATTTGTCATGAAAGAGACAACTCGTTTTGTCCACATGCCTCTTATCTCAAGCTTGAGGTTATTGTACGTACCGTAAATCTACGACTCCAGACCTACGGCTTTACTTCCCTTTCGAAAAAGCCATACTCTAGATGTTTACTTGCCGAAAAAATACACCGACCCGGGCGATTTTGAATATCCTAACCACAAAACCAAAAAATGATCATGTTGACTATAGTCCGCCGATACTTAAAAATGTGTTTTTTGATCAATCCAACCCAGTTTGGATTGCTATGTCTATAAAGCTGGTATGAGAGGATTATTTTATAAGGTGAGTATCTCTATTCGTGTAGTTATTTCAATTGCTATTTTTAAATTGACTTTTTTGTTGTCAATAAGTTGGATATATTCCTTTTCTTCTTTCAGTCTTAATACACTTTGGGCCTGTTAATCTTAATTCGAGTCCAGCCATATTTTGAGATGTCTTCAGGGGCAATTTCTTCCTCTTCCAAGCTTATTAATATCTAACATACTTCATTATATTTTTCTTCTTCGTTCTGCTAATGTGCACATTACATTCCCTTCTCCGATTGGTGATCCATTCTCCAATACCGGTAGCTTAAATTACGCACTGCTTTCTTGCGAGTATGTTCTCATTAATTTTAAGGTCAAATCTAATTTCACGCGTAACTTTTCTAAGAATATTCAAGTTTTGCTGTTTGAGTTATTTTTCTTGTTTTTGTTGCTTCTATTATTGTTTTAGATACGTAGTAAAAATGATTCTTACTACAGTCTTGTATATTCTAGAACAAGTCTCCTGTCTTAAACTATTTATTTTCCCTAATTATACATTTTAAGAATTCTGATAAGGGAACTGTCAACCATTACATGCCGAAATCTACCTTAAATTTTCTCCCGGAGAAGCGTTCTGATGTACCAAGGCCGTGCCCAAAAAATAATCTGCCGTTTTTAACTGTAAGGCTCTAAAATCCAGCGCCAATTGTATCATTTGAACTACAAGGAAGTATTACAACTCCTCACTGGATGTATTGGATAACCCTCACTACCTGCACCCGCCTCACTTCCCTCCGCTCTAAAATCTTGCAGGCAGTCCATCTGCTATGCACAGTGAGTTTCCATTGCTGGATTCTGGCTTCAATTTCTGTGTCTTGCAGTTATATACGGCAAATTTGCTTTTGGGCATGGTCTTAGTACATATTACGAACTGTTTGCTTTTCTTAGGGTTTAAAGGACCTTCGGGACTTCGAATTTTGGTAGCAAGAGGTTCTAGCCGAGCGTTAGTATGTGGATGCATTAGTTATAAAGGCATACGTGTTTTTGAACATAAATAAATGGATTCTTAATTTTAACTATTTTATTTCTAGAGGATAATGATTACAATAACCCTAAGTATTTTAACCCTAAATATCTATTCTAAGCTTATATAAAGAAAACCTAGATTCTAACTTTCTTGGGGATTGAGGGAGGGAGATGTGGGTTTTATAAATCTACCCTAATTTACATTTTAATAATTATTTAATAACTCTTATACTTTGACAAATAGTATCAAAATATTTAAGATACTTGAATTCTCTTTCTAATTGTCCTAGAAAATTTATTATGAAAAATGGTATGCAGACTTACCCATCAGAACGCTTAGCAGACAGACAGGAGTCCCCTATATTGCCAGGGTTATATACTAAACGTATGACCTACATATCCAACTAACTGTGTTAAACATTCCGTTAGTCTAAATGCAGAGATTTTACAGTTAGCCTTGCAATCTTCGTCCTACCATAATCAAAATTCTCTCCTGAAATATATGTCTAAGTGCTTTATTTCAACAAGTGTTTTATTTAAATAATTAAAATAATCTATGTAAAATACCCCATGTATTCATAACAGTACATCACAACGCTTCTGTGCGAGAAATTTCAAGGTAGGTTTCGCCATGTAATTGCTGATAGTTCCCTTGTGAGACTTGCAGCTTTATTCATATTATCATGTTACTTATATTGCAGTATTTCATTAAATGTATTTGTTATTTCTGATTATAAATAATTAAATTTAATCACTTTTTAATAATATTTGTTTATAATCCTTGTTTACAGCACTGGTTATATGTTGATTATTTATCATCTATTTTTATTAGCAGGTGTTTTCATAATATATTTCTCATAGCTCAGTCTAAATTGATGGAGTAATCTCTGTAAATTATCTTCAATGAGCACTGAACCATCTGTACATTAAATGAATTTATTCATTACTCATTCTATAGTACTTTCTATATTGTATATTTTTTTTATTATTTCATTCATGACCAGATTAAAATCCTAGCAAGTCCCTCTCTTATACTTCTTTTCGCAGGTATTTCTTCTAAAAGCTTTCCTTCTATTTTTATTTTATTGAGATTTTCTTCATAAACACTGGCTATTTTATTAATAGTATATTACGATGCAAGGTTGGGAAGTGGTTTTCAGAGAATCGAGGAAAAATGTTTAAAAACATAATAAATAATAGTAAAATAATAACATATCTGTTGGAAATATTTGCTTTCATTATAAACAATTAACTAAAGTTAATAGTATGAGCAATGTTTATTAGTTGAAACAACAGGAGGCCTTGAGAACAATTATTGATAACATGGCCGCAAATACGTATTTATTGTTTTATATTGTTTCAAATAAAGTTCAGTTCATTTAAAATGCAGTGATTTGTTTTGTATAATGTATATTAACACTACCTTTTGGGTATTTTCTGTATATACATTGTACGTTGTATACACAGAGGGCAGTTCTTTTTACTTCCCGCACGTGGGTGTAAATGCAATATTAGAGTATAGTTATTTAGATTGGTAATCCCGAAATGTAGGAAGTTGAACTTTCAATCATGGTCGCCATTTCTGTAATCACGACAAAACGCACTATCGCGCAAAAATAATTCAGCTACTTCGATATATTAATTTAATTTAATACACAAGTGATCTTCTTGGTGATCAAATATTAAAATATATATAGAGTCAATATGCCCATTTCACCAATTAATGTTTAAAAAGGTCAACAAGTTTCCACAGCCAAGCTGTCATTCTCAAGACCAGATATTGACTCAATATCTGGTCTTGAGAATGACAGCTTGGCTGTGGAAACTTGTTGATCTTTTTAAACATTAATTGGTGAAATAGGCATATTGACTGTATATATATTTTAATATTAATTTAATGTATTATAAAATATGATATGTAAAAGCTAGAGCAAAAACTTCATTTGAACATTAAACTTTTTTAGGAGGTTTAATTTATGATTAAATTAAGAGTCGACAAGAAAGTACTGGATATGAAGCCGCAAAGACTCTGAAATCGCCATCTACTTAGACCACTAGATATAGGGAGAGGTATGAGACATCTTAATTAATAATATTCATTTGAACAATTTCGTTTGTCGCTTATATTTGCTTATATTACATTAATGTTATATTGTGTACCAGAAAATATGGTATAAGTATTTAAATGTTAAATAACATCGATTACTGCTTATAAAAGTGGTGGTGTGAAATTCTCAAACCTACATACTTCTTAATGAAGTCGGCCGTTGGCGTTGGTAGTGACACCTACCTGGCAGCGGACGAAACGAGAATTATAGAATTGCATATGTGGAAAGAATTGTTAATGTTTATACCATGTCTAGAATGGTGTAGTGGGTTGCACACTCGTATGTAGAACGAGAGGTCCACGGTTCGATTCTTGGTTCAGACATTAATTTTTCTTTTCACAATATCACTATAATATTATATTTAAATATTTATGTAGCTTTTTAGCTTAATGGTTGATACATAAAAATCACACTTTTTATTTTGATGGAGGTATTGTAAACATTATTACTATTATTGGGTTTATGTTATTTGAAGAGTACAGGGAAATATTCAGGTAGGTTAAATCGCTTTTTTTGCCTAAATCGATTTTGAGATACCATTAGATTCTCCATGGAAAGGCATATCTTTTAAAAGTATAAAACATTAAAATAAACAGTCATTGGTTTATTTGCATTTAACTTATTTATTATCCGAAATTTATAAACTCTATTTAACCTTAGGTACATTAGAATTATAGTTTCTGTCAAAATTGTGATTCATTACATAATTTTATCTAAAACTAAAGTTTTTAATGAACTTTATTTATAAAAATATTAGGAAGTTTGTAGTTACTTTCTGTAAAAAGCACTTCTGTAATCGGTGGTTCACTTAAACAGGCGGTGTTATTTATACCTTGCCCGCTTTTAGAGTGATCCTAACATCAACAAACGCAATCGTATCCTTCCGCCTATCGCGCCACAATTACTGTCATGTTTGACAGGAAAATGACGACACAGCATCAGAAAACTCGACACTTTCAGCCATTTGGTTTCATGAGAATCGACGGAAGCATGTCTCAAATGCATTACTCATAAGTAATAAACTATTTTAAGTTGTAATGATTGATTAGGTATATTTTAGGATATTTTATATGTTTTGAATATTATTATTTTCATTCACGAAGAATAACAAGTATATTCAGAGGACATATTTTTAATTTAATCTACTTTTTTGCGTACTTATTCCTTCTACAACGTTTGTTTGTGTCCATAACGAATGAAAAGCGAGCAGGTCACATGCTTTTTTGTTTTTTTTGTTTTGATGAGGACCACTTTTAGAGCGGACAGCCTGTAGAAGACAGGTGATTTCGAATATTTAGTTCCAGAACAAAGGACAATCAAAGATAATAATATTATGTTCAACACTTTTGTTGCTTATATGTTATTTTGACATGTATTATGTATGATGTATTATTTAAAGTGCTTTTTTGGGTTCAAAAGAAAGTGACTTATTTGGTTATTTCCCTGTACTCTTAATTTGAAAACGCTTTTACGTATTCAAGCAAATGGAATTTATATGTTAGATATGTGCTAATTGCCAAATCATTACATTGGAGTCGTCGTGAATTTACGAATCAACATAGCGTTGATATTTGTAGATGAAATGATATTAGTTTACGTACTGTTCAACAGAGTTAGGTACAATTCCAGGTGAAGAGCAATTAAAGTAGTTGCAGCTTAAATTTAATTGCTACTCAGTAACATTTAAAAACACACTTTGTGCTATTCACAGTTTTTAAATGTTTAATAATTAACGGCTCAAGTAGTCTAAATGGCATTTGTAACATCCGTCCACTTTGTACAAATGCAACGTAATTTAAACGTAAAGCAGGACATTGATATTTGCTTTGAAGTTGAACGCTTCAATGTAACTTTGTGTTTAGTTGTGTTTGTTATCTAAATGTATCTATCAAACATTTTCCTGTATGAAATAATTTATTTTAATAATATCCTTGTTTAGATTATAGAAACGGGAGTTCTTATGCTTACTATTTAAGCATTCATTAAAATTAATTAGATGCACTTTTGAATAATTAGCCTCTAGAGAAATTCAAAAACCAGCGTCCGAGTTTAATTTAATTTCTGATATTAAAATAAAAAAATATATTTAAGTACCTTATTTCACAGGAAATGTTTTAAAGGTGTTTATAAAGCATTTATCCACATCAAGTAAAGTTATAATTAACTATTCTAATTACTGTGACCATTAACTTATAAAGGTTCAATTATTTTATGAAAAATAGCTTTTATTTTAGCTATATAAATTTTACTCATGCATCAAGTTTTAAAAGAAACTCGGTTTTTGCGAAGTATTTGGATTATGTTTATAGGAAAGAATGCTTGAAGGAAAAAATAAAATATGTAGAAATAGATTGAACAATTAGAATAATACATTTTGTCTTAATTAATAAATTTAGTTTGATTTAAGGTGAGACGGTAGGCACTATCCCATCAGTGTTAAAAACATATTAATTTGAGACCCATTTTCTCAGGAACTACTAAATGGATTGTAATGAAATTTTTACAGCATATTAAATGAGGCTTGTAAAAATCACCGAACCTCAGTCTAACTTGTATCTAAAATTTATGTTCTATATATTTTGTTTGCCATTAGTTTTTTTATTTTTTATTTACGAAGTAACTTTTAAAAAATCATATGTGAGTTTGTAGACAAGATCATCATGATTGTGATTCCACAGCTTTGGTACAACTACGTTTACTGCCTGTAAAAATGTCATGTAAATATCTCTAACAGTTCCTGAGATAATGGGGCAAATGTTCGAAATTTTTCACTTTCGAGAAAACAATATTTAAATATAATGATATTACAGGCTGACAGCTGTCAATTAAAAAAATATTTTACGCACTTATACTTGGCGTTCAGTAAAAAATAATATACAGAAATGTTAAGAAAAGAACAGATCATATAATTATGAAAAAACCAAAACTTTATTTTTTTTTTCAAATTTTGGCCTACCATCTTATCTTAACTTCAATATTTAGATGATACGTTCTATAGGCCTACTCCTATAGTATATTTACTACAATTAATTTAGAGGTGATGAAGTTGTTCATGATAATGAAAATTCAATGTAGAATTTGCCTCGGGGACTGAGTAATTCTGTACGGCACAGAATGTTGAACACAGAACCTCCGCATGCGAACCAAAAGTACAACCTTCTAAATCAACTTCCTATGTAATTGTGTATTAAACCTCAACTGCGAGAAATTAATAACTTTTAATTTGTGCATGCGTGTTTGTTTATTCATTTATGAAATGTTATTTTTTGTTCCCTTATTTCAGGAGGTTTTACTGTAAAATATTTATTTTGTTACTGTTTCTCGTATGAATAATTACAAAATATTTCAGTCTAGTGGGTAAATTTTGAATAAATATTTAATTCTCCTACGCTTGGTCTATTGATTGCATTAAAGTGGATATATCATTCCTTGTTTCTGTATCACAATACGTGATCTTGCTATAAATGTCTCGTTCTGACACGTACTATTTGAAGATCAGTAACTTCGAACAATAATGTAATTGTAAACTCTCGGCTTATTAAATGTTAACCCTCAACTGGTAGGGTGGGGTCAGAATGACCCAGGCTATTATTTGGAAACGCTCCTTCTCATATACCTAAAACATTTTCTATCTGAAACTCTGTGTACTCTATCCTCCGTCTGTTCCCGAACCTTGGGCGAAGTGGAAGCTTCATTGTGTTTTTACATTTTTGTGTTATTTCAGTTTTTTTAACGTCTTGCGCTTCTCGGGTCACTTTGACCCCAGCCTACCTTAAACGTAACTATTTTTTCATTTAGCAGAAGAATGATTTTTTTCATTATTATTTCAGGGTACACTTGTATTCATTTCTGAACTTATTTTTTATGGTGAACGATGTATAAAAACCCAACTAGTGAAGAGTTAACTAGCATTTTGAATGAATCAGATGATGAATATGAGAATGAAGTTGATGACAATTTTGTTATTGAGAGTGAACACGACACTGATAGTGAACAAAGTGGCAATTCTGATGATGATGATGATGTGGATGGCAATCCTGATGTTGACGATACAGCTTTCATGTAAGGTAAAGATACATACAAGTGGAGTCATGATCTCGTTTTACGAGGACGCACCGCTCAACCCAATATCATTACATATCTTTCTGGAATTCGCGGAGATACTAAGGAATCCCCCACTTCAGAAACAGAACTTTCTTGGAGTTTTCTTCTTACAGATGACATTCTAGATATTATTGTAAGACACACAAATGATGAAATAGAGAGGAAAAGAAGCAATTATTCCAACCTCGGAAAAGAGGTAGATACATTACGAGGGACAGTTGGTTTTCGTCTATAGACGTGGCTGATGAATTGAAGAATAGAGGATTAACCTATGTGGGAACGGTTAGGTAAATAAGAGACAAATTCCTCCAGAATTTCTTCCACAGAAGAAGAGAACTGTAGGTTCATCTGTATGTTCCAAAAAAGAACAAAGCTGTCATTCTGAATTCCACTATACATCACACCAAATGTATCGATAGCGATACACAAAATACGAAAATAATACAATTCCATAACATGACCAAAGGTAGAGTTGATTCCTTGGATCAGAAAGTTTCAACCTATTCTACTGCTCTAAGGACGAGACGATGGCCAATGGTGATATTTGTTAGCCATAATGGATATCGCTACAGTAAATGGTCATATACTTATGACAAGCAGAAAAGAGGCAAAATCCATTACCAGGCGTCAATTCATTATTGCTCTCGGAAAATCACTTGTCATTCTGAACCTGTTCGCAGAAGTAGCATCAAGGAATTGCCTCGTGAACTCCGTCAGATGATTGAGAAAGTTGGTGGTATATCGGGCCCAAGCACAGAAAAGGAAGCAAGGCCTACCGTGACTCCAGGAAAAATGAAAATATGTTCTACCTGCCCTCGTGGTCGGAATGGGAAGCTGGAAGAAATTGTGAAATGTGTATGAAACTGCTATGTGCAGGATGTACTAAAAAAATCTGTCCTGTCTGTTTTTGAATAATATTGTCAATTTAGGTATATGATGAATGGAGTTACTACTCAGTTGGAATTATGATTTGTCTCCTGATTAGAGTGATAGGATAATTTATTACAATTATTTTTTTATAGTCCTAGAGTGATTATTGAGATTTACCCCAAGTTTCAAATTCCAGTTCTTTGTTCTTCTGTTTTGTTACTAAATGATAATAATTAATTAGATTTAATATTGTTATTCTTGTGTATTTGATCTTAGTTTACTATATTAGTGTAATTCCTACATGCTGTTTATTATATAGTCAATGTATATGTCTGAATGTGCAATCTGTGTCTAAAATATATTTTTTAATGTACTCCAAGAAAAATAAATTAAATTCTGTTATTTAGACGTGATGTACTTAGTTAAAATTAGGTGTGAAGAGGTTGTAATTTATTAGGTTAATATATTATGTCAGATATAATCAAATAATAAATTCCAAAAGTATGCATTTCCTTTATTATATTATCAGGGTCATAATGACCCCACCCTACCAGTTATGTAACAGAAATTTCACCCTACCAGTTGAGGGTTAAGGCTATTTGCACCTAAGAAAAATCTCCAGTAAGTATTCCTGATTAGTAATAAAGCTAAATCAATATTCTGAACTAAACCTGTATTTTCTGTATTAGGCTATATACAATCCAAAATTAAAGTATGCAAACAAATTACACTTCTATAACTATTTTATATACTACTAGCTAATACCCGGCATGTGCTGCTACGCCTAAATAAACGAATATTAATGTGTTTTTATGTTTAGTTAAATAAGTAAAAGGAAAAAATAACTATAAATTTACAATATAATTATTTTTAGATACCCCGTGCTGATTACTCGGCGTTCACGGGAATCTACGTATCCCGATCTTCTTGGCATAAATGAAATGAAAGACGAAAATTAATGTGTTTTTATGTTTAGTTGAATAAATGAAAAGAAACATTTATATCGTAATTATTTTTAGATAACCCGTGCTGATTAGCCAGCGTTGCCCGGGAATCTACTTATCCCAATCTTCTTTGCATTACGAAAGACAAAAATGATTGTGAGTTATTCGTGAAAGATAAACATATGCTCTCGCCGACTTTTTTGTAGAGTTTTTTTTTTTTAGAAATTCAATCTGTGTACATTAATTTTGTGTATATATTATGGTTCAGGCAGCGTAAGCCATTTAAGCGTCAAAAAGCTACTTTTTTTCAATTTTTCACTGCTAAGGGCTATTTTATGGGTGAGGGGGATGAGTATTACAACCCTCGTATAGCCTATAACCTTCCCGGGATTCTCCTGAACATTTTGCAAAAATCCCTATTACAATCGGATGAACGGTATGGCAGCACGTAAATTACGGACAAACATTAAATTTCATATGTTAGATTATAACAATGAGTGACGCTTTAGGTCGTTTTCACTAGCAAGAAAACCTAAATATTCCAACAAAACAAGTTATCAGAACATAAAATACAGGTGCATAAAACGTAAAATGCACTTTAATGATGATTTCGTAAAGTTACATAAATAAACTTCCCTTGACTTTTCTGGAAGTATATTAATAGTTGCATCTTGGACTGCTCTTAAAATGTTTCCTTACGAACCGTGAAAATCGCCTTCTCCGGTCATTTCTACTTTCAATTCACATGTGAAACTTACTTACTTACTTACTTACTTACTTACTTACTCACTGGCACTATCGAACCCGTAGGTTCATGGCCGCGCGGACATAAGCTCTCCATACATCCCTATCCTGAGCTAATGCTTTCCAATCATTCCCTGTATAATCTACTTCCCTCAAATCATAGTTAATGTTGTTCTCCCACCTCATTCTTGGTCTACCAACTGGGCGTTTTCCTTCTGGCTTTCCTACAAGAAGTTTCCATGCACGTCTTTCATTCCCCATACGGGCAACATGTCCTGCCCATCGCAGTCTACGGGACTTAACTGTTCTTATTATATCTGGCTTCCTATAAAGACCATGTAGTTCATTGTTATGTAGTCTTCTCCATTCACCTGTCTGTTCATCTCTCTTTGGTCCAAAATTTTTCCTAAGAACTTTATTCTCAAATACTCGTAATCTCCTTTCCTCCCTTAAAGTAAGAGTCCATGTTTCGCACCCATATAATATAACTGGTAGAATAATAGTTTTATATATTTTCAGCTTAACGTTTTTTGAAAGGAGTTGGGACATCAAAAGTATCTGCAATGCATAATAGCATGCATTTCCAGAATTGAACCTATGTTTAATTTCTTTGTGCATCTCATTCCTATTTGTGATTATTGTTCCTAGGTATTTGAATTCAGCCAATTCCTCAAAATTTCCCTCATTTGTCATTAGCTGTCCATTTCCATTATATAATGTATTTCTACGTGTGACCATATATTTAGTTTTACTGATATTTACTTCCAGTCCTAATTTCTTAGTGTTACTCAATAGTGTGTGCGTGTTGGCCTTTAGTATCTCCTCGCTATCGGCCAGTAGTACTATATCATCAGCATAAACTAACAGCTTATTAATACCATTCAGTTGTAAGCCTTCCTCATTCTCTAAAGATTTAATGGCATGCTGTAGTACAAAATTAAATAGTAGAGGAGATAGTGCATCTCCTTGCTTCAACCCATTCTGGATTACAAAAGTGTCTGAAAACTGTTTGCCTACACGCACCCTACTCGTTGAGCCATTTAGACACATTCGTATAAGTCTAACTAACTTTTTAGGAATTCCGAACTCCAGCAGGATACTATATAACTTCTCCCTCTTAATTGAATCATATGCTTTTTTGAAGTCTACATATAGTTGATGTACAGTACCATTATATTCCCATTTCTTTTCTAAAATCTGTCTTATACTAAAAATCTGATCTGTTGTAGACCTGTTTCTTCTAAATGCACATTGATGATCTCCTAGAATGTCATCAATATAGGGAGTAAGTCTGCTTACTAATATATTTGTTAGAATTTTGTACGAAGTTGAAAGTAATGAGATGCCCCTATAGTTGTTGCAATCAGTTTTATCTCCTTTCTTATAAATTGGTACGATAATTGATTCCTTCCATTCATCTGGAAGAGTTTCTTTTTCCCAAATCATACTAAGCAACCAGCGTATCTTGTCCATCAATTTTTCTCCCCCTGATTTTATCAGTTCTGCTGGAATCTCATCTGAACCTGATGCTTTATACATCTTCAATTTTTCAATTGCCATTTCAACCTCTAATGCACTTGGCTCTGCGACTAGCATTTCTGCTGTCTGTAACTTATCCTCCTCAATGTCCTGTTCTATATGTACATTTAATAGCTGATTAAAATAACTTTTCCATCTATTTAATATACTCTTGGAATCTGCAATCATATCCCCATTTTCATTCATCCGAATTATGTTTGTTCTAGCCTGAAACCCTTTCTTCTCTATACTAATTCCCTGATATAATTCTCTAATGTTCCTATTTTTTGCATTAATTTCAAGATCATTAATCTTCTCTCTCAAATATTCCCTCTTCTTACTCTTTAGTAACTTGGTGGTTTCCCGTCTAACACTACCCAATTGCTCTAAATGTACCTCATTTGGCTCGTGTAACCATTCACATGTGAAACTAGTACCCAAAATTGCAGAATATAACAATGTTTGTTGATTACTCTTTTTTTCTCTCTCTCTTTAAAGCCCACATTACTCTTTCTCTAAACATATCGTTCCCGCAATAAATACATTTCATTAAATGTACTAAAATATAACATATACCAAAATACTCTGAACGCAGATAAAATATTGTGGACAATACGTCACAAAAGTAGGTTCAGTAACTCGCTGCTCCAGAACATACCCTTCGATGGCATTCTAACTTGAGCATCTAAAACTAAACATACTAAACCCCTGCTTTTGTAACGAGTTGTATAAATAACTATTATCAACAATTGATTATTTTCTTACCATTTTCAATTAGTCCACTATTCGTGCAATCACGTTTTATTTGTGGTATTAGCATAACTAATGAATACATCGCCACTGAAACAATTGTAAATGCTTCGTCTACGACATCGTTGAAGTAACCATTTCTTATCTCTAATCCATTAAAATATTACACATATTCTAACCTAATTTTTATCTCACAGTTTTTTTTATACTTTTCGATATCAGAACGTAGGCACGCTATCCTACGAGAATATTGTCCCTAATATTTATCCTTATCGCCCTGCGTAATGATTAATATCTTATACCGTATCACTTGGCAGAATATGGAATTCTGTTCATCCGTATTTAGGAATGTGTAAACTATAATATGGAAAAAAAAATTAATTATTTCGTAACAACCTAACAGAAACATTATTAAATTTAGCATTTGATTATTTATTTATTTATTTTCATTCTCAATACATAGTATTAAGATTATAAATTCTTTATGCCTATTATATATATTATTTGATAAAAAGAGAAATGAATACATTAGATCAGAACTAAAAATACACAGCATTATATACATAATGTTCACCGCTGTGGTATCGAGGTAGCGTGCCGCCTTGTCACACAGCGGGCCCGGGTTCGATCCCCGGTCGGGGCAGTTTTTTCTGGGTGAGGTTCTTATCGGGGTTTTTCCTCACCTGTAAGACAAATGTCAGGAAAACTTTACGGCCCAAACGGTCCCCTAAATCATATGATCATCATCCTTATCATTTTCATCAGCATCATCATCCTTCACCGGTGTGGAAAGCAACGGGAAACTACCACACCTATAATTCCCTAGTAAAGCTGCAAGCATAGCATGAAAATGCTATGATTGCAGTGAAGGACCTGCATTTGGGCAGAATTACTATGGATGGATATACGTAATAAGAAGACATCAAGTCAATTGGAGAAAGCAAATACGACGCATGCCAGAAACATCAATTGCCAGAAAAATGTACAACTATGATCCTCGCGGAAGCAGAAATCCAGGAACACCTATAAAATGATGGCGAGACCAGTTTGATTACAAACAACTACGACGAAGAAATGTTGGAAGACCCAGTAAAAATGAATTGACCAATATTCTGTCATGAGATTGGAACAGACCAGCAGGTTTAATCCTTGATGCTGATGATGATGACCTGTTTTGATTGGAGCTGGAACATATCGTAATGCAGATGATGATGATGGCCTATGTATGAGGTATGCCGTAATGTAGTTGGTTAAGGCAAATGCGTTACCAAACCGGAAGGTCGAGGGTTCGAGTTCCGGTGGAATCAGGATTTTTAAACTGACCCAAATGTTCTGGCACCACCATGGCCCTGGGGTCAATTCAGCCTCTATTCGAAGTGAGTACCGGTCGCTTCTTGTGGGGTGTTAAGATGGTCATCACGCAGGGCTGATATCAAGTGTCGACTGTCTAAAAAAATGGGAGTCTTTATCTCCTACTGCCCCAAGAACCTCCTAAGTATCACTTTAACGTCTTCTTCTTCCTTCCAAGTATTAGGCCAAGATCTGTTACGATCCTATAGAAAAATTTCAATACATGTAATTTATTCTCTCTATCTTCGGGATTTTACAGCTGCTGCCGTCTTCCCGTGCCAAACCTCCAAAGCCTACGGTCTTGGGCATCTTCGATGCTTAGCCCTCTAGCTTGCATTACTGTCTTCATGTTTTCCTTCCATGTTAACCTTGGTCTTCCTCTTTTCTTCTTTCTGTTAGGATGCCATTCATATAGTTGCTTCGGCCATCGCTCATCTTCCATTCTTAAAACATGTCCTAACCACTTTAATTCCTTTTCCTCAATTCTTTCAATTATGCTTTCTTCTGCTTCCATTTTGTTTCTAATTTCCTTATTTGTGACACGTTCTAATTTAGACTTTCTGGCACTTCTCTTCGTAAATAATCCATTTCTAGAGCTATTAGTCTATTCTTGTAGTACTTATTGATTGTCCATACCTCACTTCCGTACATTGCAACAGATTCCACCAATGTTTTTTACCAATATATTTTTTTGTGTCTTTCCAAATATGTTTATCCCACCATATGGAATTTAATGATGATATTATTTTGCTACTCAATTCAATTCTATGTTTTATGTTCTCTTTGCCTATACCTTCGATGTTATCCATAATCATTCCCAAATATTTAGTTTGTTTCACTTGCTTTATTTGGATTCCATCTTCCAATACTAAGTTTCTCTCTTTCATTGCTATTTATTGCCAGATATTCTGTTTTTTGTAAATTTACTGTGAGACCCCATGATTCATATGTGCTTTTTTCAACCTTTTTATCATGAATTCCATATCAAAATTGTCTTGCGCTAAAACCAGTTGATCATCGGCAAATTGTAATGTCAGCAAAAATCTATTGCCTATTGGGATCCCCATACCTTTGCAGCTTTGTTTCCATTTCGTTAATATAAATTCTACATAAATATTAAATAAAATTGGTGATAGACTGCACCCTTGTTTCAATCCCTTTGAGGTGTTTATAGGATTAGACATTATATTTCCCATTTTAACATAAGCGGAGTTATCTTTATAGGTTTGTTTAATAATTCCTATTAGGTTTCTGTCAATATTGTATTTCTCCAATACTTCCCATAATTTGTTCCTCGGAATTGAGTCATAAGCTTTCTCTAAATCTATCATTGTCAAATGGGTTTCTTCTCCAACTGCAGTCCGTTTTTCAATTAACTGTTGTATTGCAAATATATTGTCAACACATGACCTTCCTGGTCTGAATCCATTTTGATCTTCTCCTAATTTGTCTTTAACATCTTTTTGTAACTTTGTTTTTAATAACTTCGTAAATATTCTATATAATGTGTTATTTATACTTATTCCTCTGTAGTTTTTTGCGTCTCTTCTATCGCCCTTCTTGTATATTGGTACTATGTAGCTTATTTTCCATTCATCAGGAATCTTCTGTATTGCAATGCACTTATTATACAAGTCCCTCAATCTACCTATTAAATTTTTTGGGCCATATTTAATTAACTCATTTGGTATGTTTCCCGGCCCTGGTGCCTTTTTATTCTTTAGGGTTTGAATTTCTAATTCTATATCTATTGTATCAAATTCCAGGGCGTTCATTTCTATGGATGGATTTTCTGTTGTTTCCATAAACTCATTTCTAGTTTCTGACAGTAAAGCTTTGTAATGTTTTTCTGCGTCTGATTTTGCTAACAAATTTATCTTGCTGGGTCCTTGGTTGGTTTTCAGTGTTTTTAGAAATCTCCATACTTCTGATGATTGTGATCCTCCTATATAACTTTCTATTTCTTGGCATTTGCTTTTCCATAATTTGTTTTTTTTCTTCTATCACTTTCCTTTTAACTTTGGCGTTTGTTCTCTTGTATTCTATCCAATTTTCTGTTGTTTTATTTGCCAACCATTCTAAGTAGCATTTTTTCTTCTTTTTGGTTAATTCTTCAATATCATCATTCCACCAATCTTGGGTATTTTGTTTTTTATTTATTGTGCCTAATGCTTCTTTTGCTGCCGAATGTATTATTTCCTTTAATTGATTATATTCTTCTTCTATGTCTTCCTTGTAATCCAAATTCTCAATTTTAATCCTCAGTCTTTCTTTATATAAGTTTTTGATACTATCCTGATTAAATAAATACAGTTTAAATTTTTTCTTCCTGCTTCGGTTGCATTGTTGATTCCCTTGCTTCAATCATGCACTTTTTTCCCTGTAGGGAATTTGGGGATGATCTGTGCTGTGAGTAGATAGTGGTCAGAACCACAATTTGCTCCTCTTTTAACCCTTGAGTCCTTAATAAATAAGGAAGTATTTTGATTTACAATTATGTAGTCTATTATTGATTTCTGATTGAGACTAGGTCGTTCCCAAGTAAATTTATGAATATCCTTATGGTCGAAAAATGTGTTTACATATCTTTAATTTATGTTGTTTGCACATCTCTATGATTCTATTTCCATTATCGTTGACTTCTTGTTCCCCATATTTTCCTACTGCTTCATCATTGTTTCTTTCTACCCCACTTTCCCATTTAAATCTCCCATTAGTATTAATTCTTCATTATTGTACTTCGTATTTTCTCTATTTGTTCCACTAATACTGAATAGTTACTTTTCTTTCTGACTCTGTGCAGCATCATCTGTTGGTGCGTAGACTGCTAAGAACACCATTGTTCTTCCCATAAGCTTCATTTTAATCTTTAGGCATCTTTCATTAATATATTCATATTCTGTTATGTTTTTACTGTATTTCTTTTTTACAAACATTGATACTCCTGCTTTCGCTCTCTTTTGATTTATTTACACCTGACCAAAAATGTATGTAGTTTCCTAAATATGAATTTCCCGATCCTTTCTTTTTTGTTTCCGTCACTGCTGCAATATCTATATTGTTCTGGAATAATTCTCTCTCCTGCTACTTCATTAATTTTGTTTCTAATTCCTCGTACATTCCACGTGCCTATATTCAATGTCCGTTTTCGTTGCTTTTGTCTTTCATACTTTTTTCTGTCCGGCTTTGATTGATTTGGTCTTTTAGCATTTTGTTTTTTTTTTCTAATGTGTGAGGAGCTGGCCCACAGCATGAACCCCCAACCTGGAGGACCAGGAAATTTCTGTCTGGGTTTTCCTCCCATAGCCTTTGAAGATCCCTCTTCACCGCAAGGCAGCGTTTCTCTATTTCCCTTAGAGGTAGGGTTGCCTCTTCCGCCAGATCCGCCGTGATGAAGGACTCCTTCTGCGCCGACTCTGCCGTTGAGGTCTTCACCGTAACCCTGGCTAGGGGCCCTTACAGAGTACTATCAGTCGGAGCCAACTGAACCCTGGTTTTTTAACGAGGTTGTTACTCCTCCCCCTCCTCCTTTCTCATCCGGGCTTGGGACCGGCCATGGCGGAGTTACATGTAATTTATTAATTTTATTATTTATGTCTAGCCTATTTGATAGGACCTAATTTTTGTATCATTCTATTTAGCTTTGCATATTTTATTATCGACATTATTAATGATTGTTATTATTATTGTTAATAGTTTTAGTAGTAGTAGTAATAGTAGTAGTAGCAGTAGCAGTAATAGAATAGCTTAAGTGTAGCTCAGAGATAATACGTAATGTTGACATTTTTATATATTTAGGTTCAATTTAGGCCTAAATAAAAATGGGAGTTAACTGTATAAATTGAAAGAAGAATAATTGATGGTGTAACAACAATTGGTATGCTGACCTCAGTAGCCTGTAATATAAATATATTACCGTATACAGAACCAAGAAACTAATTTTCAGACGTTGTTATGAAGCATTCTATTATATGGATCCGAACCGTAACCAGTAGAAAACAGGCCAACAAACTGTTAGCAGTAGAATTGGATTTTTGGAGGCGATCGACACGAATTTCAAAACGCGATAAAATAAATAATTGTGCATTAAATAAATTAAGCTGGTCGAAAAGAACATACAGCCTCATGAAAAATAGGATGAACGCGTAGTTCCGCCTTTGGTCGCATAGACTCTAAGCCACCTGCAGTAGTAAAATTGTGTATAGAGTAAGCTGGGTGGCATCCAACTCAATACACATTTATTATTTTTTTATTTAATTTTTGCATTTTGTACAGAGACAGAACATCTAAGCTTGCAGTTTCTACTGGAGAAATTTCTCATCTCAGATTAATGGAGGTTGCCATTTTGGGATCTCTTAGGGAAGTTGTCAAGTGCATAAAGAAAACTTTTAAATTCATAGACTAAGAAAATTTAGAGATGACATAATTAGAGCTTAGTGAAGGAATTTATGGCATTTATAAAAAATGTCCTTATAATAATTTTCAGGCTATTATTATTTATTATTTATTATTATTATTATTATTATTATTATTATTATTATTATTATTATTACTATTAATATCATGTGTAGTTCTCCTAATAATAAATTGCTATGTGCTCTAGTTACTGTTACTTTTTTATATAATTATTCTATATATTCGAATTGTACAAAAGACGTATTCGGAACTACATTTAGAAATACATGGATAAGAGAGAGATAGGAGCAAAGAGAGGATGTGTTATTTGTTTATATATATATATATATATGTCTGTTTATACAATACAATGGCAGTTCATATTATTACTTACGGATCCAAAACATGGACAGTGACAACACAATAATCTGCCAGAATACAAGCTGCTGAAATGAGATTCCTGAGACAAATAACAGGATATCAAAGAACAGACGCATTTTATTGAAGACAATATGATCTACCTTAGCAGCAACCTACTTAGTCTAAAACAAAACAAAATTCCTCTATTTTTATTATTATGAGTTATTTTGTTTACGAAAACTCTTTAATAGCTAAGGTAATTAGATTCGCATTAAAATCTTGGCGTTAAAGAGCTGATAAATTCAGCCCAGAGACCTCTTTTTTTACAGGTTTGTAACGTAAATCTAAGAAACGCGACTCATGGCTTCAATTATCTCCCGAAAGAACTCATATTCAGGATTTTTTTCTCCATTGCCACCATGTTGTCTTTTATGACTTCTTAGGATGGGGCACCTGGAAGGCGGAGTTACATTACGCCGATGATATACATACATAGTGTTCTGCCCAAGAGCAGGTTTTCACTGCAAACTCAGCATTCTCCACTCTTTCCTTAACTCAGCTTTCCTTTTTTTGTATCTGCATACAAACCATCTATTTTCATTTATTTTAATATTGTCTATCATCTGATGTATTTGTTTGCCTCTTTCTTTCCGTTAACCATTCCTTCTAGGGCATCCGTCAGCAGGCAGTTTCTTCTTACGATATCCATCCATAGTAATTATGCCCGAGTGCAGGTCTTTCACTGCAACCAGAGCATGTTCATGCTATGTTTTGCAGCTTTACTAGAGAATTATAGGTGTGATAGCTTCCCGTTGATTTCCGCACCGGTGAAAGATGATGATGATAATGATAAGGATGGTCATGATGGCCGGATGATTTTCTGGGACCGTTGAACCCGACGCTTCCTGACATTTGTCTTACAGGTGAGGAAAAGCCCCGAAAAAAACTTTACCCAGGAGCCTGACCCGACTGGGAATCGAACCCGCGCCCGCCGCGTGACAAGGTAGCACGCTACCTCGATACCACAGCGGTGGACCTCTTACGATATGATGGGTGATGAATGATAATGAAATGCCAGGACAATTCAAAACATAACACCTCGACCATGAGCAACCACAGGAATAATTTCCTTTGAGGGAAAATTCGTACGATTTGATCGGGAATCGAACCCGGGACTCATAGAACAGGAATCAGAAACGCGAACCACCAGCCCATAAGACTGGTCTGTTCATGATTTTTATTCTATGAAAAAAATAATCATCTGGCAGGTTTAAGCTAGCGAATCATGGAAGCAGATGCAAATATGACAGCCATTAGACCACCAGGATCGACTCCTATATTGTGTACAGAAAATTTAGAAAGAACGTGTGCAGAAATTGACATTATGTCGCGATAGCCCAATCAGAAGTCAGTGAAAAACAATTACCATCATTCACATTAATTTGTTAACGCTGGATACAACATCAGTGACGTAGCAGATGACGTCAACATGTAGCCACCGAAGCTTATAATCTGACCCCGCTTCTATCTAATGTTTTGATGTACAAACCTCCAGGCTTAGTTATGAGATTTATAGGCTATAGTCTGACGCCATTTGTTTCGTCAATAATGTACTCTCACATTCTTATTAACAAATAAATTGGAAAGTATGCTCTTGTTTATTGATTTATGATTGGATTGTTACGAAAATAATTTTAATTTTCTGGTCTCACTCCTTCTAAAATTTAACGTATTTATATCGGAAATTCAGTTGCAAGTTCTGTAAAGGTTATCAAAATACCTTCGACGATGGATTAGCTTGTAGCGAAATTCGGAGAAGAATATATCGTACAATATAGGATGAACGATTTTTGTTTACCTAACTATATCGTCAGTGTGTTTATTACTGTGCAGTATGAAACCGATATTTACTTCAAATAAAAAATGTTCAATGTTTTTCATACGTATTCTAAATATTATTTTAAAACCCATAGACAATTTGAATATATTTTACACCAATATAAAAATGGCTATAATAATATTTTTATACTAAAGATAATTACTTTCAGTATGTTGTAAACTTTTAAAGACCAGAAATGTCTTTGTCAGTTGAGATTTTCGAAATATTTATCAGAATATTCAATTATAATATTTGAAGTTATTGGGTTCTTAAACTTTGAATAGTCCAATCATATTTGTTATATTTTATAAATAATAATAATAATAATAATAATAATAATAATAATTTCTATCTATCTTCGGGTTTTTACAGCTGCTGCCGTCTTCCCGTGCCAAACCTCCAAAGCCTGGTCTTGGGCATCTTCGATGCTTAGCCCTCTAGCTTGCATTACTGTCTTCATGTTTTCCTTCCATGTTAACCTTGGTTTTCCTCTTTTCTTCTTTCTGTTCGGATGCCATTCATATAGTTGCTTCGGCCACAACATAAATTAAAGATAGTAAATACATTTTTCGATCATAAGGATATTCATAAATTTACTTGGGAACGACCTAGTCTCAATCAGAAATAATAATAATAATAATAATAATAATAATAATAATAATAATAATAATAATAATATCCTCAATTCGTGACCAACTCAGGATCGAGTCGATGAATGAGATGAGGTGAAAGCCCCTTATATAAAAGTCTATGAATGGCAAGAGTGCCGGGGTCGACCACGCCTGACGCACCATATAAGGGGCAGATCAACGAAATGAAACGAAATGGATGGAATGAGTATGAAAAAATGGTGGAATGAAACGGGATAAACCCCTGAGAAAAACCTGCCCAAACTCCTTTTCGTCCACCATGGAGTGACCGAGACTTGATCTCGGAACCTCAGCTGTGAGAGGCGAGCGTTTAACCGCTTGCGCCACGGAGCTGCCTATTTGTTACATTTTATATTAATTATTATTAATCAATCAGAGATTACATTTTAGTCATGTGACTATCGAGAAAAGGGGTATCTTCCTTAATATGGAATACATTGCTTGTGTTGTAAACATGGCGTTAGGACACACGCCTAACGATATAAATTTTCGTTAGAGAATATTTTTGACGTCCTAAAAATAGGTAGAGTCAAGTTTGATATATTCGGCTCCCTAATTATTGGTCGAAGCATCACTCATTTTAAAGGACTATTTATCTCATATACCGATAATTTTGCCTCTTCTTGTTGATAAAATTGCGTCTTCCTGTTCGTAATAAGAGATTTCTTCGCAAGTTTACATATTTGACAAGGATATCGATTCAACAATATATGATCGACATGGCACAGCAAGAAATGCCAAAATAAAACAACTTTAAAAAATACAAACAAGTTAATTCTGTTGCTCTAAAAAATATTAAATGTTGTATAATGAATCTGCATTATTGTTAATAGTTTTTTCTCATACAACCATCTGTTATTGATTTTTCCCAAGCCCAAAGAGATATGACAGTAAAGATATGCTATTTATAACTATCGAGCCGGCTTAAAAATCGCTCGGAAGTAACATCGGAATACATAACCTCACATTTGGTAAATATTAAACGTTATAATTAGTTTTAGCTTCTGATGTATTATTCACTAAATAGTCACTCCAAATCCGACGCGAGATTGAGTTTTTCATTAGACAAAATTACTCGCGACTTTGTCGTAATGTCTTTAGAAAAACACAACCTCTTATTAGTTTACTATTGATAAAATATTTAAATATTAAGTTATTCAAGAAATAATATGAATATAAAATCTAATGGATATGCAGAAAGTGTACTTTTGGTTCAACCACAAAAAAATACGTTTAATTAAAATGTATTAATATAAAATACTTGTGATTTAAATAACTAGTATTGGTAATTTGTTTGAATTAATCATTTAATTATTTAACTGGTGCCATCGTAGATTTCCCCACGTCCTCCCTGAAGATGTCAACAGTGTTTTACCGAGCTAAGCCTTCATCTCATCCAGCTCCAGCTGAGTATCCTCCTTTATATAGAGGCTTCAAAGTGGACTCCAAAAATATTTTCCTTCAAATACGCATTCCCCCAACCCATTAAGATGTCTGCTGTTAACACGCTTGATTTATGCGCTTCACCAACTAGTTAAATTCCCCTTTTGATATGATATCCCAATCTCCAGCCTTAAACTAAAAATGAACGCCATGGCGTGACAGGCTTAGAAACCATGGATTACTAGCCAGCTTCTGGCCTAACATGTACAATCGTCATTTAGAGTGGTAAACGATCATCCAACAATACAGGGATTGACATGTGATGCACATATCGAGTACCCCAGCCGTTATAGATGGACACGCTACCTAGTTACACAATTTCCACTCAATGATGGGTGGGAGAGAAAATTTAGTTTGTGCATCTACATGTAATACTGCAGTTGTTCAATACAGAGTATAATGTAAATTAGTGTTAAGTGGGACCTATACTTTCAGCCATTAAAAATATGGCATATTTCAATTTTTTCAGCAACAATGCTGGTCACATAAATGAAATTTGGTAAGTGATATCTATATTACAATATGAGCAAGTTTGTGTACTAAAGTACAATCTGACGTCAGTCGTTATGGTTAATTAAATATTCAAAATGTCAGCTGAAATGTTTGCATTGTCTTGTCGTTTGCATGATAATTTTCCTAAATTGCAATATATTTTAATGATTCATGTTTTATTGTACTCATTAATGTTGTAGATACAAAATGTACAACTGTTGTTCAATTATATAGAGTGTAATATTTTATTTTTCATTTTGAATTGACGCATACTCATTTTTGTTAAAATTTTCATTAAAAATATTTTTTAAATAACATAATAGGTACATTACTAATTGTAGTATGTTTTGTTCATCTCTGTAAACTACATATACATGCAAAATTTCATCTCAGTATCTCGAACATTTTGAGAGTTATCTGGGAAACCGTGTTGATAAAAATTAAGTTACGGGAAACAAGCGACAAACTTACCGAATATGTAGGTACCTTCTAACATTTAAGGGCTCACTCGAGTGAAAGCATTGCACATTTTTAAACGTAACTCGAAAAGTAATAGACATATCAATGAAAATATTTCACTAATTTAAATATGAAGTTTCAATATATATGAAAAAAAATTGAAAAATGACCTTTTTGACCCTCAAAGGTGTAGGTCCCCCCTTAAACAAACGTGGATGAATGACTATAAGGAATAGTATTAACGCCACTGATATATATATATATATATATGTAGGCTACAGACAAAATTTTAACGTCGCTATGTTATTATACCATACGACATGACAAAGCACTGCTTGTTAGCTGCGAAATACCCGGGTCTCTGGCTGATTCGCATTTTTGTGCAAACCGCTCTTCCACCTCTCCCTTCAGCAAGATGAGTATACTTAACCATCCATATTAAAACAGCATTGCCCTCTCTCATCTCCCCTGTTTTACCCTAGATTGAATTATTACTGTTTTATAATGTATCGTCTGGTTTTAACATCTGGCTCTAGGCGCACCCAGCCGCTTATTTAATTTCATATGTTGAGTGAAGAAGTTGTAATGAAGGAATTGTAATGAAACCAATGACTCAAAAATAAGTTACACACACGAATTATGTTTGTAGGATTGTCAATTTGAAAGTTTTCTTCTTTCTTAAATGCCTTCCTTTACCACATCCCACTCGTGAGCGAAAAAAGCTAATGTACATTGATATTATTATTTTTATTAATATTATTATTATTATTATTATTATTATTATTATTATTATTATTATTATTATTATTATTATTATTATTATTATTATTATTATTATTATTATTAAGACGGTGGAATGAAGAACCAGAACATGCCAGAAGGCATATACCTTAAAGTGAATAATAATAATAATAATAATAATAATAATAATAATATAATAATATCATCATCATCATAGTACACTCACGAATTTAGGCCATTTGTTGACCTGTTTCGGCCTCAAGAGAAACACCATCCAAAAGTCTTTTCAGTGGACGTCCTGGTCTTCTTCTTCCTGCAGGTTGATATTTTAACATTTGTTTGGGTATTCTGTGATCTTCCATTCGATGAACGTTGCATCCATCTTGACTTATAATCAGAAATTTTGTTTTCTAAAGATTTCATGTGTAATTCTTCTAAGATGTCTTCATTTTTTTTGTGATCTAGTAGTGTGTATCCTGCAGTCCTCCGAAGGTATCTCATTTCAACATATCTAAGTCTCTGTATATCCTTCTGTTTCAACATCCATACTTCGCTACCATACAAAAGAGTTGGAAGAGCCAATAATAATAATAATAATAATAATAATAATAATATATTTAATTGGATGAGTTAAGGCCATAAAGCCTTCTATTTCACTTAACCAGTGAAAGATAATAAATAAATAAAAACAAGTATCAACTAGTGTCCAACTCAAGGTCGGATCGAGGGGTGAGATGAGATGAAACCCCAATATAGATATCTGTGTATGACGAGGGTGCCGACCGACCACCTCTGGCGCACTATCAGTCGGGGGCAGATGAACGAAATGAAATGAAATGGATTAGATGAGTATGGAGAAATTCTATTCTATAGTAATTCTGCCCCAGCCAGGTCTTTCTCTGCAATCATAGCATTTTCATGCTATGCTTTGCAGCTTTACTAAGGAATTATAGGTGTGGTAGCTTCCCGTTGCTTTTCACATCGGTGAGGGATTATGATGATAAGAATGATGATGATGGCCGGATAATTTTCGGAGACCGTTGGGCCCTAAGCTTCCTGACATTTGCCTTACAGGTGAGGAAAACCCCAGTAAAAACCTCACCCAGGAGCCTGTCCCGACCGGGAATTGAACCCGAGCCCGCTACGTGACAAAGCAGCACGCTACCTCGAGACCACAGCGGTGGACTATGGAGAAATAGTGGAATGAAATTGTCACACGGAAAAACGGAACAAAACCTGGAGAAAAACCAGCCCTAGCTCCATTTCGTCCACAACGAAACCCACATAGTGACCGAGACTCGATCTCGGGACCCCAGCGGCCAGAGGCGAGCGTCTAACCGCTTGCGTCACGGAGTCGCCTGAAAACTATTAAATACTGAAAAATATTATATAACATAAACATAATATTAGAGTCCACCGCTGTGGTCTCGAGGTAGCGTTCAGCCTAATCACGCAGCGGATCCGGGTTCGATTCCCGGTCCGAACAGGCTCCTATGTGAGGTTTTTTCGGGGTTTTTCCTCACCTGTAAGACAAATGTCAGAAAGCTTAGAGCCCAACGGTCCCCGAAAATCATCTGGTCATCATCATCATCCTTATTATCATCATCATCATTCTTCACCGATGTGAAAAGCAACGGGAAGCTACGACACCTATAATTCCCTAGTAAAGCTGCAATGCACAGTGTGCAAATGCTATGATTGCGATGAAAGACCTGCTCTCGGGCATAATTACTATGGGTGGATACTATTAGAGGTAAACTTTTAAACAAATTAAACTAAAATTAAAATAAATATAATCAATATTATTAGAGAAAAAAATCAGAAACCATCAAATTATCCCCTGAAATAACCATTACAAAATATATAGATTTAAATTTATTAAAAAAAAAGATAATGTCCGGCAGTCCGTAATCTCTTGTAATACGAAGTTACAGAATCTAGCAGTCGATACAGTACATGAATTGGAATAGTTGGAGGTTCTGTGTTGTGGGATATCAGTAGGAGGTTCTTGTGCGATCGTGTACTTAAATTGTGATTGGAATATAACATACAGAAACGAGAGCATACGTATTTTGATGTACAGGTTTTTATAATTTTGAATAGGAAAGTAAGATAATGCATATTTGTACGATCATGGAGATGAAGCCAACACAGTTCCCGCCAGTATAAAGAAATATCTATACTAGTACTCACATACACAGGTAAGGAAACATTAAAATTAGCCAACACACTAAAAAAGCTTGACAAGAATATAAATATAGCATACAGATCAGGTAATAAATTACACAATTTAATAAATAAAAATATTGAAGAAAAAAATTATTTTAACAATAAAGGCGTATACAAATTAACATGTACAGACTGTAATAAATTGTACATTGGAAAAATTAGCAGAAGCTTTAACGTTGGATTTAAAGAACATTTTAGAGATTTTGTGTATGATGGAGGAAAATCAAGTTTCGCAAAACAAATAATTCAAGCTGGACACCGCATGCATAACATCGATAACTCCCTCACAATATTACTTAGAGAAAACATACCAACGACAGTGAATATACTGGAGGAAATTTCAATTCTTAGAGAAATTGATAACCTGATTCTGAATGAGAACATATCCAGCTCACACAATCCTCTATACAAAATACTCACAACTAAGTCAGTGCTTCAACAAGGGTCAACAAGTACAGACCTAATTCGGTCTGCTGATGTTGGGACTAGTCCCGAAAGGCCTACAGAGTATTAAAACATTTTAAGTTGAGGAGACGGACCAACAAGATGACTATTGTATATTTTTTATTCATATATTCTGTTATTATGAAGAAATATGGTCATATTTACGAACATTGGTTGTATATTTGATACACATATTATAAATACGTTCCCTATGTCTCTTCTATATCAAAATCATTCCAATAGCATGTTATGTGTTCCATAAGATCTGGTTTCACCTAACCTAAATCTATTTACATGAAGGAAGTGGTCGAACTATTGAAAACTATTAGGACGATGATAGTGTACCAGTTGGAGAACACACTTCTTTGTAAGGGAACTGATACTGAGCAAAGGCTTACAGAACACACCAGCATATGAGGTACATATTAGCTATAGGGAAGAAAATTTAGTATTCTTTTCAACATCCGATATCAATGCAGCCGAATGGAAAAAGTTAAGTTTGGATTTGCGTCATGTATTAACAAAAATTGCGGTCCACGGATTTCATCATTGAATCTGCAGTCAAAAAGTTATCACCGGGCATCTGCGCAGTGCACCTGTTTTCTCTGTGTAAAGGGTTGTCATCAGTATCACATATTACCACTTATCCAAGAAAATGATAACAAGGAATTATATAAAACTTCTGGCTTATAAAAATAGGTAAAATGAAGAAATCATTAATAAATTAATTATGAAACAAGAGAGAAGAGAACTAACAAACATAACAGAATTAAGTAGGGAAATTGCTAAAAGTGATAATAAATGGGTATCATTAACATACAAAATTAGAGAAACACAAAAGCTAGCAAAAATCCTCAAAAAATGATAAAAACATAAAAAAGAACAAATAACCACTGTAGCGAATAATATGATAGGAGACATATAAACTAAGATACAACTCTAATATGCATGGATCTGAAACTAAAATGTTCCTAAATGTATTAAAAGTGTACCAAAAGATCATGAAAATCAGAAAATTACAAAGATTATGGAAATCATATCAATTTTCTTATTAAAATTAAATAAATTAATAAGTAACCAAAAATATAATATATTAGAAATATATCCAGGCAAAATTCCATCTACATTTGTCTAGAATAAAATACTGTAAAACGCTACCTGACTACACAAATAACAAATAAAAGAATATAGAGGTATTGTTAGAATTCTACCTGACTACACAAGTTACAAATAATATAGGAACACAAAAAGGGTATTGTCAAAAAAATAAAACTAATTCCATTTAGCAGTCTGTACAAATAACAAGAAATATTCATTCCTTTAAGAAAAGATAGCATTAGTTTTCTATTAAAAATATCAAAAATAATTGACCCAGTTCTTAGAAACTAATCAACGCTAATAACCAAATTACAAGATATAAGGATATAAAGAATTACTACCTGACTAATGCAGACAACAAAAGACATTCATCCACCCTTTAGAAAAGATAACAATCTCTTAATATTGACAGTTTACAAAACTGAAGAAACTGAATAACACATATCTACTAAATATCAAAGAAGCAATTAACCCAGTTCTTAGAAACTAAATTAAAGCTATTAACCAGAACCCCCCCTTCTAAGGAAACACATACTAGCAAATAAGATTATTGTAATATATATATATATATATATATATATATTCAAATTGTATCGAGTGGAATCGAAAGAAGTAGGAGGAGCTATCGTCTTTATAAACGAGAACAGATATCAAAATATTCTCACTCTCGGTCACTCTGTGATCAGTGTTGAAACATAGTAGATCTACAGACTGCGATCTCCGATTCAGTTAAAGCTCACTCTCAGTGATTCTGTATTGAGTGTTAAAACATCGTAGTTCTACAGACCGCGATCTCAGACCTAATTAAATTTAAATTCGTCCGAGAAATTGTTAAATTTAAAGTTAAACATTGGACTTCGAACATATTTGATTCAAGCACGCGTAGCCATCGAACTAGTAACGAAAGTGTATATTTTTAGTGAATAAATAATTTTTTTTGATTCGTAAAAAAAATTGAGTGTAAACTTGAACGTTGTTTCTTTTACTTATAAACGTTCATAACCCTGAGGTCTCTTGCCTACCATCGACAGCCGCTCCACCACTAAATAATATAATTTCAAATAAAATAGAGGAAAAGAATATATGTATGTGTATATGTGTATATATATATATATATATATATATATATATATATATTATAAATATATTTTTGACATTTGGCAATGAAGGCAAATATGATATGAAAAGAAAAAAGAATGCTTGAGTCGGGATTTGAACTCGAGTCTCTAAAGTCTGTACCTTTAGCGCTCTAACCAACTGAGCTACCCAAGAATTCCAAGACACACATACAATTTTCTTATACATGTAGTATTCTTAATTCACACAAGAGGTAGCCGAAAGATCTTCCGACTTCCATCTAGCGGCTAACATAACAGTTAAGCAAATTATTATGCTATAAAGTAAATATTCTCTTTAATAATTTACTTACCTGTTATGTTAGCCGCTAGATGGCAGTCGGAAGATCTTTCCGCTACCTCTAGTGTGAATTGAGAATACTACATGTATAAGAAAATTGTATGTTTGTCTTGGAATTCTTGGGTAGCTCAGTTGGTTAGAGCGCTAAAGGTACAGACTTTAGAGACTCGAGTTCAAATCCCGACTCAGGCATTCTTTTTTCTTTTCATATCATATATATATATATATATATATATATATATATATATATATATAAATATATATATATATATATATATAAATGAGTTTATAAATTCAATTGCAATAGCTGTGACAAATTTTACATTGGAAGAACTACTAGAAACTTCACGACAAGATTTAATGAACATTTTAGAGATTTCTTGAAGAATGAATGTAAATCCACTTTTTCAAAACACACAGTGGAAACAGGACATTAATTCAACACAATAGACAATGTATTATCGATCCTGCATAGAGAAAATGATACATCAAAAATCAACGTTCTCGAAGAGTTAGAAATTATCAAAGAAACCACAAACACATGTTAAATGAGAACGTACCCAGTAATGTGAACCCTTTGTATAAAATAATTACCAGCAACAGTCAGTACCAAACTGAAAGCAGAAGATGATACTTAAGTTATCGAAAGGCCTCCTACAAAACTACACTGTTGATTATTGAGGACGACTGAGATCTCAGGTACTGTTTTATATTTCTTAAAACTTTAACACGGTGACCTCACCGAAATTTCATAATGTTTAAAAATCTTGAATCACATACTTACTTGTCAGGTGTTGCAACGGGACTAACCCGTTAGGACTACACTCCGTTACTAGCGGAAAAGTTTAAATTAATCTAAATGATTCGTAAAAAAAAGAGAGATAAATCGATAGAACTAAATTTTAATAAGATCCTGAAATTACCACTAAATTATGAAACATAAGTAGTTTATTTGGTAAGGATATAGACAGAGAGTTTAAAAACAGACCAGTGGAAAACAAGTTATGTAAAGATACAAACAACTCTGCGAAACTTAAATATATTATTGACAAAGACAGTTCTAGGAACATTTCCACATAATATGAAATACAATATGAAATAAGCCCTAATTTGGGGAAATGTTTTGAAAGAAAACCTTAGAAAAAATCATATATAAACCGATGTATTTAATACACAAGTGATCTTCTTGGTGATAAAATATTAAAATATATATATACAGTCAATATGCCCATTTCACCAATTAATGTTTTAAAATGGTCAACAAGTTACCACAGCCAAGCTGTCATTCTCAAGACCAGATATTGACTGAAGACAAAATTGATAATAAATAAATAAACAAATTCAGTTAAAAACAAACTACGTCACATGACGCAATCATTCATAAGTAAACAATAAAACATAATAAAACTAACCTTCTTTTGTTTCAATTAATAAAGCATAAATTTGCAATTATGCCGTACGTTCCCTCTTTAACTAGAGGTTTGAACAAGATATTCAAAGGATTAGATACTAAATTAATTTTTACTTCCACTTTGACATTAAATAATGTACTTGGAAACCCTAAAGATAAAGTCGATTGTTTAAAAAAATCCAGTATTTATGAAATTGGATGCAATGACTGTGATATGAAATATGTTGGGCAAACCAGAAGATCCATTTTAACTAGATTTAATGAACATATTGCCCATTTTAGACTTAACAGAATTGAAAAATCTGGAGTTGCTCAGCATATTTCTGATTACGGTCATGCTATCAATAAAAGTACCCTTAGGCTGATTCGTTCGGTCATTGATTTCAAATTCCTTGACGTCCTTGAAAGTTTGGAAATTTATAAAAATAAGGATAAAATCATGAATAAAGACAAGGGCCCTATTCCGTACAGCGCCCTCTTTTCTTTAATTGAAACAAAAGATGGTTAGTTTTATTATGTTTTATTGTTTACTTATGAATGATTGCCTCATGTGACGTAGTTTGTTTTTAACTGAATTTGTTTGTTTATTTATTTATTATCAATTTTGTCTTCAGTCAATATCTGGTCTTGAGAATGACAGCTTGGCTGTGGAAACTTGTTGACCATTTTAAAACATTAAGTGGTGAAATGGGCATATTGAGTGTATATATATTTTAATATATAAACCGGTTCATTCCGAGAGAAGTTTGTTCTCGAAGACAGCAACCCAAGACTGAACTGAACGTCTACTTGCACGACATGGTTCTGGGTTTTGCTTTATGTGAGTAAGCCTTGTTATATTTTCAACAACTTCAGGAGTATCTTTAATAGACCTTAAATAAACTTGATAATTTTAATAACATATTAATAAACTTCAGTAACACTGGTCGACATTTTTGTCTCAGGAGTACCAATAGTTATATTTAATGCAGTTTTTTTTCGTGTTTTCAAATATGTATTCGGCATTTCTATATCACCCACAGTTTTTTTTTAATTTCAATTTCAATTAATGGATTTAAATAATTATTTTTTAATAAAAGCTTTTTTCGTCCATTTGTCCACTGTAAAATTAAACAAAATGAGCTATCTCAAATGGTTTCAACTATGGAAAGATATATCAAGGCAAATGGAATCCTAATATGCTGGCCGATTATTGTTGGACCATCAAGAGGGATGCTCCACAGGCGAAATATAGCAGAAAATCGTAATTTCTTACTCTCTTGGTGAGTCGAAAGTTCCAATATTGTGTAGTTACGAATGTATAAAATATTAAAGGTTTGAAATTATAAATTCCTGTCTCTCGGAAACCTTGCGTGATGGAGAAAAACGGATCTCATATTTGAATTCAGGAGACAAATTCTATCAGGATCACATATATTTCTTTCTGAGACAAAACAAAAGTTTATTTTTTGTTGCTCAGTATAATTATCAATTGAAGAGATTTTAACTTGAAATTAAGTTTGGATTCATATTTGGAATTCGGAAATTAATCTTAAACATTTAGCTTTGACAATTTTAAAAACTTAATATTGTTAGCTATAAGTGTTTGTAATATTGATTTAAGAGTTATATTTTGTCTCTTGGGTTTTTTCTTGATTTGTCGTACTAAACATTATCCCTCAATTCATGTATATGTTTTATGTTTTCTGTATGTTTAAGTGTTCAATATATCTTGCAAGATTGTAGTTTAAGTCTGAATTTATAAGGTTGTCTAATAATCTTCCATATGGCAATAAATCATTACATTAGTTTCCATCTGTAAGTGTCAATAGTTATATTAGAGAGAAGCTGTGTATTTTCCGTTACATGTAGGTCAACTTAACTCAAAATAGATTCCTTTATATAGCTGATAACGGTACCCTTTTGTCTCATCAAAGTAGCTAGCGAGCATTAGTCATTTAGTTTACCAAAAGTCTTGACTTCAAATTCCTATATATATTCCTCGTCACGCTACCTATTAACTGCATTCCTGTAATCTTTTAAACGCTACCCATTACTTAGTAACGCCTTTTCGGATTAAAGAACAAAATAAAATACACACGATAACGAATTCGCTATTATTATTTATTTTGAATACTTTGCAATTTATGTGCTAGTCCATCGTTAATGGCTGTCAGTATGACGTCACATAATCGAAATGCGGCATCAGAAGAGTTTTCATTAGAATTATCTTGAGTTCAATCAGAATACAATTTTTAAATATATTTAAATAAATAATTATTGAAGATACTTTTTGAAATTTGCTTTATTGCAATGTTCCAACTTAGATTTGAATCCAAGTACAAACATAAACTTAACAAGTAAAGAATAACGGATTGGTTTGTTATCTAGAATGATGGCCGGCAAAACGATGTTGTTAATGGTGTGCGGTAGCCTTGGATCTCCAAGAATTACCACTTGGGTCTTCTCTTTATTAAGCCTAAGTCCGAGGTTTTTACACAACTGTGATATTTGTTCAGATCAAAATTAAGTCTATTAAAGTGTTCGCGTTAATTTCGTCAAATTTGAAGTTAATGTAACTTTGGATATTATCAACATAAACATGTTAGTGGGAATGCCGTGATTTTGTTGAGAAGTCATTAATACCG
This sequence comes from Diploptera punctata, assembly GCA_030220185.1. NCBI lineage: Eukaryota > Metazoa > Arthropoda > Insecta > Blattodea > Blaberidae > Diploptera > Diploptera punctata. The sequence continues at coordinate 1,083,840 of JASPKZ010006835.1, read as the reverse complement.
GTATATAGCGAAATTAGTAATGGATCAAGAACGCTGCCTTGCGATAAACCCGACATGAATTGCCAGGACGAGAAACGATATTAAAATAGATTGCTGGCGATCTTTGAAATAGGAGTTAAACCAGTCAAGAAAATTTTTAGTCTGGCTAATAATATATTAATATATATTGTATCGAAGCTTTACTGAAGTCGAGATGAATTGGTATTAGGTCTATAAGTTTTCTTCTGTAAGAGACGATATACTGCTTTAAATATACGAATCGTTAAATATACGAATCAAGGTTGGTGTTATTACGTCTAATATGTTTCATAAGAGGGATATAGTTAGTTATATTGTCTATAAGTTGTGCTTTCGATTGAAAACCTAGGATACCTTTTTTATTCGTTATCCTTATGTGCAATATAAGAAGAAAAAAAATTGTCTCGACCGGAGGGATTTTTGTTCACCTATAAGACAAAGGTCAGGAAACTTAATTGTTCTAATAATCCCCGAACATGATCTATCATAATCATCCATATCATATCGCCTTCTTTAAAAACACCTTACCAACACACAATAGAAACACACAGACTAACGGATACACATAAAGATGTTAAAAAGCTATATGATATATGACCTTCATGTTAAAACCGTCTATAAATAAGATAAAAATGAGATGAAATTGAATGGAACTTGTTGGGTAACTGATCTTTTGGCAGCGACAGCATTAAAGATTATAATTTAATTAGGGAAGACATTGTTTCAGAAAAAAGTCCGCCCGACACGCCCGGTCCTCAGAGCCAATCCTTATCCCGAAGTTACGGACCAAATTTGCAGACTTCCCTTACCTACATTAATCTATTGACTAGAGGTTCTCTACCTCGGAGATCTGCTGCGAATATGGGTACGATCCGGCGCAAGGACTCCACGTGGTCCTCTCCCGGATTTTCAAGGTCCGAGGGGACGACCAGGACACCTCAGCAACTGCGGTGCTCTTCGCGTTCCAAACCTCTATCTCCCTGCTAGAGGATTCCAGGGAACTCGAACGCTTATGCAGAACAGAAAACTCTGCCCGGGTCTCCCGACGGCGTCTCCGGGTCCTTTCGGGTTTCCGCGACGAGTTGTTCTTAATGAGAACCCGGATATCGGTTCCGCTGCCGGGTTCCAGAATAGGAACCGGATTTCCTTTCGCCCAGCGAGTAGGGATAAATCACACACATAAAATCCCCCTCGTGGTTTTAGTAAAAGCTTATTCGCGGGGTTAAAAATTGCGCCACAGTTCCTGTATTCGCGGTTAAAAATTTCTTTATTCGCGGATCCAGTCGATATGTTAGAAGGATTAGTATCCTTTATTAACGCATCGACAACTTTTTTACTGTAGGCACATGTCAAAGTGGCTTTTACAAAGTGATTCATATCAAATGGACAAATTAATATCAAATTAAAACAAACCTTATTGTCGCTAAACCTAAAGTTCGTTGTTAAAAGCCACCGCCGCTGTATTTCACATGCCGCTATGTCCGTTGATAAATGCCGCCCTCGCCCACGATCGGTGTTTTATTGTTTCAGTTTGCCATTCGTTGTAATAATTTTGATTATTTTCTGCTTTGTTGCCAATTTATAATGTCGAGTAATAGGAAAATTGTTCAAAATCTCTCATTAATCGATTTTATTTTGATAATGTTTATTTTACTTTGAAACACTGGAACATATCCCCTATATACCCATATAAATTCCCATTCCATAATCTCGGTTTCTGCATTCGCGGCATATTTGCGGAACATATCCCCCGCGAATAAGGAGCTTCTACTGCATATAAAATACCCCTCTCGCTTATAACAATTTAATTCAAAAATATATATGCGCTGCTATTTTAATAATGGGAGTTATTATAAGTGTAAGAAAAACTCAAACTTATACAAATGACAGAAGTAAAACATTTTTAATAGCCATTTATTTATAATAATATTACAGGTACTCTACATGCTAATTTAGTCACGTTTCCATCACTATCTAAACAAGGAACAACTGTATGCTTATTTAATAAAAAGCGCTTTGTTTTGGTTTCTTGTATTATCTATCAGATAACTTTGCTACAAAGTTAAAACAATAGAGCTTGTACCCGAGATATATATATTTTTTTTTTTTTCAGTCAATCTTCAAAAAGCAAAACCCCATTAAAATAGTGCAAGTCTTTCGGGACATGTTCCATCGTCAGCAACTGTATAGATAGGCCTACTAACTTTTTTCGTCGAGCGTTTTATATAAACTGTATGTTCTCATTAAATAATATTCCATTTCTCACTTCTTTTAGGATTTCAGTTTCTTCTAAGATGTTCAGTTTGTAGTTATCCACTCTCACTGTACCATTGCAGTGTATGTTGTCAATTGATGATTCATAAATCATGAATAATTTTAATTATTTAAATATTTTAACGGTGGTTTAAAATGAATTTTAAAAATACTGAGACAACTTTGTTATACCCTGTATAATAAACGACAGTGCTTGAACGTAGTAATGGAAAATTATTCGTTAATGTATATTTCGTTACATAATTAAAATTCATCCATTGTATTCGTGCTGTTTTAATATATTGCATATTGTATTTAAGGTAAAGAACAATAAATAAAGCATGTTTTAATTAGATATTATTATTATTATTTCAGGAGTATAGTAAATGACAATGCATTAATAAACATCCATTACTGATGACAAAGGAATTACTGTTGAATTTTGGATGAGTTGTTAAATATTTGGAATTGTGTTAACACCAGAATCCCTTTTGTTTTTTGATTAATATTTATATTGTGTCCTATAATTTGACAGCAAAATTTATAACATTTGTTACGTCGTAAATAATGTACTCTATTAATTGTTATTTATATACAAATCTGTATTACATATATTAATGCATTTTTTATATATATAATAAACTAACATTTTGAATAAATTTATTTTCTTGTGAATAAAAGCGTAATAAAATTGGCAATGTGTATTTTAAATAATAATATTAATATACGAGTATATTATACGCATATCGTTTTATTTCATGCTGTGTCGAATTAAGTATATTTACGTTATTAAAATGAATGTGGAAAACCAATTATTAGAGTTTCAAACCCTTGGCCAATTGACCAGCCTCATGGTCTAGTGGTCAGCATTACTGACCACTATCATGAGGTCCCGGGTTCGATTCCCGGTCAGACCATAGGAATTTTTTTTAAAGGGAATTATTTCTGTGATTGCCCGTAGTCTGGAATATAGGTTAAGAACTCTCCAGGCGCTTCATTACCATTTATCATCCATCATATCATCGGGGTAACGTAACTCCGCCTTCCAGGTACCCCAATCTAAGAAATGGATTACAATTCCCCCAATGTCCGGGAACAAAGCCAGAAATGTCAGACAAAAAGAAACCTTGGCCAATTAATATTCAATTAATATTCGAAAACTTGCAATCCAAAATATACCGTGAATTTCATACCCGTTACCTTTTAAATAGCCGTTGATTTTCCTAACATTGTATTGTAAATATAAACATTTAAATGTACAGAAAACAGCTATACATACACTGCTAAAAAAAATTAGGGGATATTGTAGAATTACCTACTAAGACTATGTTTTTTGGAATAGATTAGATGCAATCACTTTCTATTACTCCAAGATAATGTAAATAAGAGTTTGAAGTTGTTACGTAACCTTGGTACCACACCAGAGGGCAGTGTCTGTACTGTTGATGTGAAAGGGTTGTGTGGGGGTGAATGTTTTGTTGCTGTTTTTAAATCCAGTCCAGTTTTCAGTTAGTGAATAACTTGCCTTAAGGACAGTAATGCCTCGACAACGTGATTTACCTGAACCAATGGCTTGGAGGGCCATAGGAAGGATGGAAGCTGGACAGACACAACAAGAGGTGGCACAAGTCATTGGGGTGTCTCAAAGCGTGATTTCCAGGCTTTGGAATCGTTTTCAAAGAACAGATACTGTTCACAGAAGAGCCGGACAAGGTCGACCATGGACAACAACAGCAAGGGATGACCGTTACCTCATGTTAACAGCCCGTCGGAATAGACAGCAGAATGCAACTCAACTGCGAAATACACTTCAAACAGCAACAGGACGCAGGGTGTCAACTCAAACTGTCCGTAATCGACTGCATGGAAGTGGTCTCTATTCCCCTAGGGCCATAGTGTGTACCAGGTTAACTCCACAACACCGTAGAGATCGCAGAAACTGGGCGGAGGAACATCGTGGGTGGAGGCATGCCGAATGGGATCAGTTCTTTTTTCTGATGAGTCGCGATTCAACGTGGAATGTGATAGTCGGCGTGTATTCATCTGGAGGGAAAAAGGGACACGAAACAATCCAGCATTTGTACATGAAAGATCCCCATATGGTGGCGGTGGATTGATCGTGTGGGTAGGAGTCAGTGGTGGACGTACGGACCTCTACGTAATCCAAGGTGGTACTTTGACTGCGGTAAGGTATAGAGATGAGATTCTCCGGCCTGCTGGTGCCATAGGTGATTATTTTCTTTTTATGGACGATAATTCACGACCCCACAGAGCTGGCTTGGTGGACAACATGCCGGAAGTGGAGGGTATCCAGCGTATGCAATGGCCAGCTTCCTCCCCGGACTTAAATCCGATAGAGCATGTGTGGGGCGCATTGCAGGCAGACCAGCACCTCCAACAACTGTTCCAGAGCTGCACATTGCTCTTACGGAAGAGTGGCCACGTATCCCCCAAGAACTCATTGCTAACCTCATTGCATCAATGTCACACAGGTGTGAGGAAGTGCTGGCCGTTCGAGGAGACCATACACCATACTAAAGAAACATTTTCACCCATGTTAATGCTGCTTTGTTTGTTTGCCATATTCCTAATCAGGATGTCTTAGACATCTGGTGTGGTACAGAGGTTACGTAACAACTTCAAACTCTTCTTTACATTCTTTTGGAGTAATAGAAAGTGATTGCATCTAATACTGTACCTAAAATCATAGTCTTAGTAGGTTATTCTACAATATCCCCTAATTTTTTGAGCAGTGTATATGACATAACTCATTTTGGCAGCATTGGTTCCCGAGGAAGAAAATTGAATGTGGTGCGCGGTCAATATAATCAACTTGACACGAGAATTGTTGAATTAATTTTATCTTACATTTATAAGATCTATTCACAAGTAATGCCACGAGTGATTTCCAATTGAATTTGGAAATCAAGAATGGCATTTTTTAGGACTATTTAACGAAACAAATTAAGCTTTTTACTCACAAATCATAGTCTTAGTAGGTTATTCTACAATATCCCCTAATTTTTTGAGCAGTGTATATCACATAACTCATTTTGGCAGCATTGGTTCCCGAGGAAGAAAATTGAATGTGGTGCGCGGTTATTTTTTTTAACTGTGGTTATTTTAAAATGTTTATATATTTAACGTAAACGGCGATGTTTGAAGACAAATGAGAAACGATTGTTATGCTTAATTTGTTCATCACTGCAACCAGATCATATTATTTATTGCCAAAGGATCGGAATATTGTATGAATGCACCCTAGTGGAGAAATGTACAACCAACATTATAGGTGATTAATTAATATGATGTCCAGTGATGTAAATATGTCAATTATATTTTTCTGGAACGTAAATTCTCGGGAAATAATATGTTTAAGAGAGTACTTACATACTCACTGGCACTATCGAACCCGTAGGTTCATGGCCGCGCGGGCATAAGCTCTCCATACATCCCTATCCTGAGATAATGCTTTCCAATCATTCCCTGTATAATCTACTTCTCTCAAATCATTGTTAATGTTATTCTCCCACCTCATTCTTGGTCTACCAACTGGGCGTTTTCCCTCTGGCTTTCCTACAAGAAGCTTCCATGGAACTCTTTCATTCCCCATACGTGCGACTTGTCCTGCCCATCGCAGTCTACGAGTCTTAACTGTTCTTATTATATCTGGCTTCCTATATAGACCATGTAGTTCATTGTTATGTAGTCTTCTCCATTCACTTGTCTGTTGATCTCTCTTTGGTCCAAAAATTGTCCTAAGAAATTTATTCTCAAAAACTCGTAATCTCATTTCCTCCCTTAAAGTAAGAGTCCATGTTTCGCACCCATATAATATAACTGGTAGAATAATAGTTTTATATATTTTCAGCTTAACATTTTTTGAAAGGAGTTGGGACATCAAAAGTCTCTGCAATGCATAATAGGACGCATTTCCAGAATTGAGCCTATGTTTACTGTCTTTGTGCATCTCATTCCTATTTGTGATTATTGTTTCTAGGTATTTGAATTCAGCCACTTCCTCAAAATTTCCTTCATTTGTCATTAGATGTCCATTTCCATTATATAATGCATTTCTACGTATGACGATATATTTAGTTTAATTGATATTCACTTCCAGTCCTAATTTGTAAGTGCTACTCAATAGAGTGTGCGTATTGTCCTTTAGTATCTGATCGCTATCGGCCAATAGTACTACATCATCAACATAAACTAACAGCTTATTAATACCATTGAGTTGTAAGCCTTCGTTATTCTCTAAAGATTTAATGGCATGCTCTAGTACAAAATTAAATAGTTGGGGAGATGGTGCATCTCCTTGCTTCAACCCATTCTGGATTTCAAAAGTGTCCGAAAACTGTTTGCCTACACGCACCGTACTCTTTGTGCGATTTAGACACATTCGTATAAGTCTAACTTTTTAGGAATTCCGAACTCCAACAGGATACTGTATAACTTCTCCCTCTTAATTGAATCATATGCTTTTTTGAGGTCTACGTATAGTTGATGTACAGTAACATTATATTCCCATTTCTTTTATAAAATCTGTCTTATACTAAAAATCTGATCCGTTGTAGACCTGTTCCTTCTAAATGCACATTGATGATCTCCTAGAATATAGGGAGTAAGTCTGCTTACTAATATATTTGTTAGAATTTTGTACGAAGTTGAAAGTAATGAGATGTCCCTGTAGTTGTAGCAATCAGTTTTATCTCCTTTCTTATAAATTGGTAAGATAATTGATTCTTTCCATTCATCTGGAAGAGTTTCTTTTTCCCAAATCATACTAAGCAACCAGCGTATCTTGTCCAACAATTTTTCTCCCCCTGATTTTATCAGTTCTGCTGGGATCTCATCTGAACCCGATGCTTTATACATCTTCAATTTTTCAATCGACATTTCAACCTCTAATGCACTTGGTTCTGTGAATAGCATTTCAGCTGTCTGTAAATTATCGTCCTCAATGTCCTGTTCTGTATGTACATTTAATATCTGATTAAAGTAACTTTTCCATCTATTTAATATACTCCTGGAATCTGCAATAATATCCCCATTTTCATTCCGAATTATGTTTGTTCTAGCCTGAAACCCTTTCTTCTCTATACTAATTCCCTGATATGATTCTCTAATGTTCCTATTTTTGCGTTCATTTCAAGATCATTAACCTTCTCTCTCAAATATTCCCTCTTTTTACTCTTTAGTAACTTGGTGGTTTCCCGTCTAATACTACCCAATTGCTCTAATTTTACCTCATTTGGCTCGTGTAACCATTTCATTTTTGCTAGCTTTTTTCTTTACAATGTTGGCACATTCCTCATCAAACCATTTCTTGTTTTGCCTCTTTTTTAAACAACCAATGCTTTCTGATGCTGACAATTTAATAGTATCTCTTATAGCCTCCCATTCTTTATTTATGTCAGTTTCTTCTTCGTTTGCCACATTGCCATCTGAAGATTCCAGTACTCCAAATATTTATAGTCAATTTGACACGAGAATTGTTGATTTAATTTTATCTTATATTTATAAGATCTATTCATAAGTAATGCCACGAGTGATTTCCAAATTATAAGTGAGTCGTGAATTTGTCTAGAGAATTTGGAAATGAAGAGTGGCATTTGTTAGTACTATTTAACGAAAAAAAATAATCTTTTTACTCACAAATCATTATTTAACTATAGTTATTTTAAAATATTTATATATTTAACGTAAACGGCGACGTTTGAAAACAAATGAAAAACGATTGGTACGCTTCATTTGCTTCTTTTGTTCGCTGCAACCGGATCATGATATTATTTTGCCAAAGGATCGCAATGATGTAAGAATGCACCGTAGTGGAGAAATTTATAACCAACGTTATAGGTATTAATTAATTTGATGTCGTATGATGTAAATATGTCTATTATATTTTTCTGCAACGTCATTTGCTGGAAAATAATTCGTTTAAGAAAGTGCAAACAGTGGTTTCTTTTTTTTTTTTTTTTTTTTTGTGGTAGAATCAATTGTTACAAATGTTTCTATATTATTCTCGTATGCGCTTTCTGCTGACATTCATGCACTATATATACAATTAGGTAGCCTTATTTCCTTAGAGTCAGTCACTGCAAAATAATGATATGACCTATTCAGAATGTTAATAAATAATAGTTTTAAAAAACTAAAACAACACGCTTTATTAGAAAACCGAACTCAAAAATGAAAAATAATTTTAATTTCCAACACGTTTGGGATAAATTTAAAGTGGTCAACAAAAAAATCATCTCCAACACATATAGAATAAAACTAGAATTATCAACAAAAATAAAATAATTTTACCAACAAAAGCGTGGGGTGCTCTATATCAATTACCGGTAATATATTTGATAATAAACAGATATTGGTAAAAGTAAAGTCTCTAAGAAGAACATGTAAAAATCATAAAAAGCACCCCACGCTTTTGATGGTAAAATTATTTTCTTTTTGTTGATAATTCTAGTTTTATTCTATATGTGTTGGAGATGATTTTTTGTTGACCGCTTTAAATTTAACCCAAGCGTGTTGGAAATTAAAATTATTTTTCATTTTTGAGTTCGGTTTTCTAACAAAGCGTGTTGTTTTAGTTTTTTAAAACTATTATTTATTTTTTGTTTTTTAGTTTTAATATTTTACAGAATAAGATAAGAAGGTAAATATCTTTAAATTCCATACTATTGTAGTATGAGCTAAAAGTATTACTCTTCTAAAAAAAAACCCTCCCCAGCCGGATTCGAACCAGCGACCTATGGATTACTGAAAATATATACCACTAGTTCACCGCTCTACCAACTGAGCTCTTTCAAGGATTGACTAAAAAGTCGACAAGTCCGTAACCTATTATACCACTTTTAATTTTTTTGATTTTCTGGTGATTCTGGCCAGGAATTTAGAAATGAAATATGAAATTATTGTAGTGTCACGGGTCCTCTACAAGTATACAAAGTTTCAAGTCGATCCAATATCTCTAAGTGGGCGAAAATCGTGTTCAAAGATTCCGTTACATAAATATAAACACACTTTTTTTGATTTTCTGATGATTCTGACCAGGATTTTACAATATGAATATGAAATTATTGTATTGTCACGGGTTCTTTACAAGTATACAAAGTTTCAAGTCGATCCAATGTCTCTTAGTGGGTGAAAATCGTGTTCAAAAATTCCGTTACATAAATACAAACACACTTTTTTTGATTTTCTGATGATTCTGATCAGGATTTTAGAAAATGAATATGAAATTGTTGTATTGTCACGGGTCCTTTACAAGTATACAAAATTTCAAGTCGATCCAATTATTTTAAGTGGGTGAAAAACGCGTTGAAAGATTCAGTTACATAGATAGATAGTTAGATAGATACAGGTCAAGCTAATATAAAGCGTGTAAAAATGAGGCTCTTTCTGTATTATGATAAAGTTTAGTTCGTAAATTCTAGGCTAAACACGACTGTGATTGGTTGTAAATAAAGAATCATGAAATGTGATTGGTCATTGACTCCCATTTGGGGCATGAGTTAAATAGTCAATGATACTATATAGGGCTAATCCACTTTGAAGCAGTAAGTCTGCTATCGGTTGGAGAAACCACAGTCCCATGTTTGTTGGCTAACAGAATTAGAAAATGAAATTTGTGTTTGTTTTGCAGAATGCGGGGACAGTGGATGCGTGTTTCAGTGTCCGTACCAACCTGGGAGGGACCAAGTATGTAACTGTCCCCGTGGGCCTCGAGTTCCAACAGGTAAGTTGAATTCACTAACTTATTAACATTTCTCATGTTGTATGAGCTTGAATTGTGTGACTTACTGAATTTTACTTTGTTACTCGACGTGCTGAAAGAGATGTCACTTACTTCAGTAAAACTGTCTTCTTTTCAACTGATCTCAGTCTGATTTACATATATCGTCATTAAAACGATGTAAGTAATACAAATGCTCGAAATTTAAATATGAGTTTCTTGGGGTAAATGTAACAAAAATATCCTAAATAATCTTTAGGTACTATAATTTTTATATATTATTTGGCAGAGTGAAATTGAATATTTTTTTTTTGCTTTCAGTGCTACACTTTTCCGAAGTAAGTAAATAGGCTATTTATATAGGCTATTATATACTAACTTATTGCTCGAGATTGTGCGGTATTTATTTATCCCGATATTATTGCCAGCAGTCATCTTGGTGATCCCGAAAACTATAGATTCGATACTGTTACTATTATCTTCATTTTGAAAATTGTATTTTTCTCGCTTCTGGCCCTCCATGCCGATGGGGATGAACTAGGTCTTAAACGGCATAGAAAGTATTGCTTTTCATCTCATTAACCCCGAAAACTATGGATTCGTATCTACTAATATCCTTCCTTTTTTTAACATTCGTACATTTTATAACCTCTCATCCCATTAAGGGCACTAGAGGTTAAAATTGGGCTTAACTGTTATCGGGACTAAAACTGGGCTCTCATCATACGTGGTAACGACACCGACGTTACTCTGAAACCACAGAGGTGGACTAATTTACATATTATTAAGTAAAATTACAAAATACACATTAACTAATCACGTGGAATGTTAGAGAATTAAAACTAACTAAAATACAGAAACTGTATTGAAATGGAAACTTACATCAATAACATAGGCCCTAATATTTCGATCGCATAGAAAGTATTTAAAAAATAAAGTAAGTATATAAGAATATATAACAATGTATTTACGTGATACAGTATATGTATTTATTAGTCCAATGGCGTAGATTAATCGTAAGTAATGCCACGAGTGATTTCCAAATTATCGATAAATTCTCGACTCACGAAATGACGAATGAATTTATCCAGAGAATTTGGAAATCAGGAGTGGCATTTGTTAGGACTATTTAATGAATAAAATTAAGCGGTTTACTCACAAATCATTTTTTAACTATAGTTATTTTAAAATATTTATATATTTAATATAAACGGCGATGTTTGAAAACAAATCAGAAATGTGAGGTTATGTTCACTCACTGCTGCTTGATTATATAATTTATTCCCAAATAAGATGACAATATTGTAAGGGTGCACCCAAGTGGAGAAATAATGAAACACATCAAACTATATATCATAATCAACATTACGGGTTATTAATTTATTTTTTAAGTAAACAACTCAGTAAAATCAAGGAATCTTTTCATTATTTGCTATATTCAATGTATTTGTTGGAGAAAAATAATGCTTCAACCTGTTCAGAACATTAAAAAGGAGGAGCTTTCTTTATCACAAAAGCAGGAGCTGATAAAGAGAAATCGATAAAGAGCGAGGTGAAACACGACTGCATTGGTTGTGAAACAACATTCATTGAAACGTGATGATTGGTCATTGACTAGCATTTGTGGCATGAGTTAAATAGTCTCTGTAATATGTATTTGAATTATTTTTGAATTACCATAGCTGCCGATATCTTTATATATAAAATTGAGCATCTGTTAGTCTGTCTGCCCTTTATAGACTCAAAAACTATATGACCGAATTGAATGGGGCTTCCACCATTTAGAGAATTTCTCTGGGAAAATATTACATGTTACAGTATTACCATATTTAATATAGGCCGGAGCTAAAAGAAAAAAATGCATCGGTGCACTAAAAAAGGCGTTTTTTCGACGTTTATATGGCTTACGCTGTCTAAACCACAACAAATCCACCAAATTAATTTACACAGAATTTAATTTCTCAAAAAATCTACAAAAAAGTCCGGACAACATATGTCTATCTTTTACGGAAAATTCACAATAATAACCATTTTTAACTTTCCGCTCATTGGTGCCAAGAAGATTGGAATAAGTAGATTACTTGGCAACGCCGGGTAATCAGCACGGGGTATTTAAATATAGTTAGGATATAAATGTATAATTATTTTACTTTTTACTTATTCAACTAATCATAAATACGCATTTAATTAATTTAGGCATAGCAGCGCAAACCGGATATTAATTAGTTCTCTTATAGGCCTAGAACGCGAGAGCCAATTCCAGATTTAACACCTGAAACCGTGAAAATAAAGAGAAGAAAATTCTTGTGAGAAAAAAATATACATATAAAACAAACATTGATAAGATCGCGTAACAGTTTTATGAAAATTAAAAATAATTTATTAAAGCTTTTAGCGCTGCCTGTATTTAAGATAATAAAGAGATGCGATTGGAATTCAGAAGGGAATAATTTAATCGACGATTCCGTGATGACTCCTTTAGAGCTCTCTATTCTAGGCCTACATATCTTTTTACGTTTTACGTACACTGTTCTCTCGTACACTGTTACTTATTTTAAGAGGTAGAGCCGCCCCTGCAATGTCCGTATAGCTTTGAAGCCAGAGAATGAGACATAGAAAAGGCTGGCAGTTGTAGATTTGTTCTCCAGAGATAGAAACTTGCTCACCGCGGAACTTTAAATCAGCAACTGTCACGCGTTACTTCATATAATTTGTCAAGTTCATCGCTTCATTTTTCTTTTAAATCGCTGAGAATATGATACACTCTATAACACGCATTTTCAGACAAATACAGGATTTCTATAAATTCACTTAATTTCTAAATTCCACTCATGCTAACTGACTCATTAGCTCTGTCGAACCCGTAGGTTCATAGCCGCGCGGATATTTCTCCATACATCCCTGAGCTAATGTTTTGCAATCATCCCCTTTAGAATCTACTTCCCTCAAATCATGGATAATGTTATTCTCTCACCTCATTCTTGGTCTACCAACTGGACGTTTTCCCTCTGCTTTTCCTACAAGAAGCTTCCATGCACGTCTTTCATTCCCCATATGTGTCATATGTCCTGGACATCGCAGTCTACGAGACTTAACGGTTCTTATTATATCTGGCTTCCTATTCATGCCACGTGGCTCACTATTATGTAGTTTTCTTCCTTCATCTGTCTGTTCATCTATTTTTGACCCAAATATCTTTCTGAGAACTTTATTCTCAAATACTCATCTGCTTTCCTCCCTTAAAGTAAGAGTCCATGTTTCGCATCCATATAATACAACTGGGAGAATAACAGTCTTATATATTTTCAGTTTAACTTTTTTTTAAAGGAGTTGGGACGACAAGAGTTCCTGTAATATATAATAGCATGCATGTCTAGAATTGAGTCTATGTTTAATTTCTTTGTGTATATCATTCCTATTTGTAATTATTGTTCCTAGATATTTGAATTCAGCCACATCTTCAAAATTTCCCTGATTTGTCATTAGTTGTCCATTTCCATTATACAGTGTGTACATAAAAGTAATGATATTACCACACAGATGAGGCGTAGAAAGTTGTGTGTAGACTGAAATGAAACAGTAAAGAAGATAATTTCAGTTGTGTGTGTGAGCGGATAGATTTTTTGTTTTGTTTTGTTTTGTTTCTATGGCATCAATAATGACAAAGATGGTAACTCCTCAACAGAAATCGTTTTGTGTTTTGCAGTTTGCCAGTTGTAAATCAGTTGTGACAGTTCAACGTGCGTTTCGTGGGCAGTTTAATCGTGATCCCCCCCCCCCATCGACATCCGTCAATGGCATAATCAGTTAGCAACGTCCGGTTGCCTGTGTGCAGGCAAAAGTGTGTGACGACCAAGAATGTCTGAAGAGAATGTTGTTGCTGCAACATTTCAAGCGCAAAGTCAGCGTAATCAGCAGGCTTTATAGTTTGTAATTGTAAACCGTAGGGACGCATATGTAAGCGTTTTCGTAAGACCTTCCACACTGTCATTACTGGATAGTTCGCCATGATCCAGATGACAGGGCTTATCTGCAGTGGCCTCCTAGATCACCGGATCTCACACCAATCTCATTTTATCCTTTGGGGTTTTGTAAATGACAGAGTCTACGTGCCTTCACTGTCCGAGTTGAGAGACAGGATTCGAGAAGCTGTTGCTGCCATCAATCCAGACATGCTTATTAATTTATGGAAAGAATTAGCCTACAGGTTGGATGTGTGTCATGTAACAAACGGAGCTCACGTTGAACGCCTATGAATTTATAATGTAAACTGGATATGTTACTTTTTCATTTAACATGAGTTTTGCTTTTGTCATATTTAGTTAAAGTATAATTCAACACTTATAAAATCGCTATATCCTTTTATGTACACCCGGTATAATGCATTTCTATGCGTGAACATATATTTAGTCTCATTGGTGTTTATATCCGTCCCAATGTCTTAGTGTTACACAATAGTGTGTACGTGTTGGCCCTTAGTGTCTCGCAATTCCACGCATGCTATAACGCGTAAATTAAAACAAGTGTAAACAAAATATCATCATCTGCTCTACACAGTTAGAGTAACGAATGCACACCTATTATCTAATAGAGGCAACTTATTTTTTTTTAAATTCTGCCCATGCAGTGAGTAAAGGAATAAGAATCAATAAACAAAAAAACACCGTTTTTGGTTACATTGAGTTGGAATCCGATAGGCCTAACTGTTGTTTCAGTTAGTGTATGGCTCCCGATTTTTTTTTACTGATTGGCGAGGTTTATATTGTATTCCTTCTACAGCGGTCAGCCCCGGTGTTATTGTCGTTCCCAAGAACTAGCACCTGGAATATTATGTTAATCAAAATAAATGATCACTGAAACACTTCGTACTTTTGTTAATGCATTGGGGAAGATCAACTGTTTCTATTTCGTCTTCTTGAACGCTTTAAAAGAGAAATAAAAAAATTCAGCTGGATATGGAGAACTAACTAAATGGAGAATTAACTATAAAGAAGGAGAAGGAAAATGATGATGTTGATAAATGTATTGAGCAAGTTAAGTCCCGCTGTTAAGAGTATTTCGATGAGAATACTATCTCACAGTTTTTAAGAGCTTTTTGACACTACTTTACTGGAACTTTAAGAAGTTGTTTATGATAATCATAAAACAGCAAAATTTCTGTGAATTAGTGTATATAAATATTGCAATAAGTCAGCTTTGTAGAATCTTATATTCTTGTGTAGTGCTGTGGGCTATTTTACGGTGCTATGAATTGATAACATGACCTAAAAACCACTAGTGGTAGCTACGTATTGTGCAATGTATACGACTAAACCACCACCAGTTCCAATTTTTAGAGTGACCCAATGTCGAGGACAAAATTTCCTAGTTACTAGATTTTGGGTAGGGAATGTCCCCTAATAACGGTTACCATACTTGCCTCTGGTTCCGAGGTTCGCGGGTTCAAACCCGGTAGGATCCATGGAAACAAATCCTGAGTTAGGCTTCCTTGGAGGAAAGTAAAACCATAAGACTCTTATTGTAGATTTATAGCACGTAAATAACTCAAAACATGAAATAAGAGGCTACTGAACAAACATTCTCGACCTTAAGGTAGCCAAATTCCTTTTATAGTTAGTGGCGCTTATGATTTGTTTAAGGATTATCTTAGTCCCTATATACTATCAAGCTTAATTAATAAGAGGCTTCTGTGAACATTGATTAATTTCCTATGCTAATGACTATTTTTCACATAGTTTTGAAATTCACAGTGGGTTGAAGCAAGGAGATGCACTATCTCCTC
Organism: Diploptera punctata; assembly: GCA_030220185.1. Taxonomy (NCBI): domain Eukaryota; kingdom Metazoa; phylum Arthropoda; class Insecta; order Blattodea; family Blaberidae; genus Diploptera; species Diploptera punctata. Next base: position 1,068,046 of record JASPKZ010006835.1, on the reverse strand, counting down.
TACTATTCAATTCTGTACTAGAACATGACATCAGATCTTTAGAGGATGAATCAATGGTGTTAATAAGCAGCTAGTTTATACTGATGATGAAGTATAATTAGACGATAGAGAGGAGATAATAAGAGCTAACATATCCACTCGATTTAGAGATACTAAGAAATTTGGCCCGGAAGTAAGTGTGGATAAAACTAATCGTATGGTCACACATACAAATACATTATATAATGCAAGTCCACCGTTGTGGTATCGAGGTAGCCGTGCTGCCTTGTCACGCAGCGGGCCCGGGTTCAATCCCCGGTCGGGGCAGTTTTTCTGGGTGAGGTTTGTATCGGGGTTTTTCCTCACCTGTGAGACAAATGTCAGGAAAACTAAGGCCCAAACGGTGCACGAAATCATCGTCCTTATCATCATCATCATCCCTCACCGGTGTGGAAAGCAACGGGAAACTACCACACCTACAATTCCCTAGTAAAGCTGCAAGCAAAGTATGAAAATGTTATGATTGCAGTGAAGGACCTGCCTTCGGGCAGAATTATTATCGATGGATGGATGGATATAATGAAAATGGTCAGTTAATGACAAATGAGGGATAATTTGAAGAAATGGTTCAATTCAAATATCTAGGAACAATAATTACAAACAGGAATGAGGTGCACAAAGAAATTAAACATTGGATCAATTCTGGAAATGTATGCTATATGCATCCCAACTTCTCTAAAAAAAACACTAAACTGAAAATATATACAACTGTTACTCTCCCAATTATAATATGAGGATATGAAATATGGACTCATACTTTAAGGGAGGAGAAAATATTACGAGTATTGAGAATAAAGTTTTTAGGACAATTTCTGGACCAAAGAAAAATGAACAGACAGCGAATGAAGAAAAATATATAACAGTGCGCTACGTGATCTTTTTAGGAAGCCAAATGGGTATAATAAGAAGAGTAAAGTCTTGTTTACGAAAATGGGCAGGACATGTGCACGGATAGGGAATGAAAGAGGGGTATGGAAACATCTTGTAAGAAAATCATAGCGAAAGCATCTGTAGGCAAGACAAGAATGATATGGAGTAATAACATTTACTATAATTTGAGGCAAGTAGATTATACAGGGATGATTGAAAACATTATCTCAGGATAGTTCTTATGTCCGCCCGGCCATGAACTTACAGATTCGTTATTGTCGGTTAATGAACTTAGTTGATGAACGTATTTAAATAAATGTACTACATACGTACAATACCTACAGTGTGATCAGTATGACATTGTACAGCAGACGCGGGGATTTCAGTATCACTGCTGGCGCACTCGCGGCGGGGAACGGACAGCGTAGGATCGCGGTGTCCAATGCTATACTGATAGCACTGTACTACAGCGAGCAGTTCTTATGATATAATACCGCGCCCTAACCGATCGGTCTTCCCATCATACCTTAGCGCAGATTTACTAGTCCCCATGGGGAAACATTCTCTCAAGCAATTTCGGACAATATGGACTGGTGCCTACTCAGCATTGTGAGGAATTTAGGTAACTACAATAAGTAATGGCGTCAGATTGAGAAAATATTTTATTCAGCCGTCACCTCTCTACTGACTGTGATTATCATATATGTGAACGTGAGGGCCAGCAGCGGCTGGTGGAGCAAGGGCTTCTAGGCCTTTCGAGTCTGAAATAATGATAGTGGCAGTAGCGTTGGCAGATGCAATATGCATAGTGGTATCACATTGTGACATTTATTCAATGGGATTCATTAAGATTCTGGTTTCTGTAGCACATTTATCATAGTTAGTTACAGTTGACAAAGACATCATAAGGTGTGATATTTATCTTAAGTAATGCCACGAGTGATTTCCAATTTATCTAGAGAATTTGGAAATCAAGAGTGGCATTTTTAGGACTATTTAACGAATAAAATTAAGCTGTTCACTCACAAATCATTATTGAAATATAGTTATTTTAAAATATTTATATATTTAATGTAAACGGCGATGTTTGAAAACAAATGAGAAACGATTGGTACGCTTCATTTGCTTCTTTTGTTCGTCACTACAACCAGATCATATTATTTGTTGCCAAAGGAACGCAATATTGTAAGAATGCGCTCTAGTGAGAAAAAATGAAACACATCTAACAGTATATTAATTCATTTCTGATGTCCTATGATGTAAATATGACAATTGTATTTTTCTGGGAAAAATACATTTAAGAAAGTGCAAACAGTGGCTTCTTTTTTTGGTGGTATAATGAATTGCTACAAATGTTTTTATATTAACTCCCGTATGCCGTATGTGTTGACATTCATGCACTATATATACAATCTGGTAGCCATATTTCTTAGTGAGTCAGTCACTGCAAAATAATGCGATGACCTATTCAGAATGTTAAAAAGGAGGTGCTTTCTTTATTATGATACATTTTAGTTGGTAAAATCTTGGCGAAACACGACTGTGATCGGTTGTAAATCAAAAATCATTGTAATGTGATTGGTTATTGTCTCCCATTTGGGGCATGAGTTAAATAGTCACATTGAATAATCTTATGTGTATAAGATTCTGCCAACCGGGGTCCATACATTTTTTTCAGCGAGTAAAAATATGTTTTGCGCGATAGTACGACAAAACGTACTATGACCATAATTGAAAGTTCAACTTCCTACATTTCGGGATTGCCAATCTAAATAACTATACTGTAATATTACATTTACACCCACGTGCGGGAAGTAAAACCACTGCCCTCTATGTACACCATGTACAACGTATATACAAAAAAATATTCAAAAGGTAGTGTTAATATACATTTTACGAAACAAATCACTGCATTTTAAATGAACTGAACTATATTTGAAACAGTATAAAACAATAAATACGTACTTGCGACCATTTTATCAATAATAATGGTCTCGCGGCCTCCTGTACTTTCAACTAATAAACATTGCCCATACTGTTAACGTTACACAATTGTTTATAATGAACGCAAATATTTCCAACAAAGATGTTATTATTTTACTACTATTTATTAACTTGAAAACGTCATCGCGCAAGAAGTAATGTACAACGCACGTTTGTGAACTGTTTTACAGAATGTCGGAAATTAAAAACCTCGTTATCGCTCGGTTTTTAAACATTTTCCTCGATTCTGTAAACTTCCCAACCTTGCATCATAATATACTAAAATGTGGGTTGTTTCGGATGGGCACTAGAACCGTGAGTCCCGTATCGTAGATTTAAGTCAAGTTAAAGAACTTAAAGTCTGAAAAAAGAATCTTAGCAAAAGTATTTTTCCTTTCATGTCAACATTTGAATTGCACACTAAGGAACTTAGATGTTAAATATCGTTGTTAAATAAAGCAGTAACAAACACATAGGATCTAATATATATATATATATATATATAGGGTTTCCAGTATAAAACCGGACACTCTGCGGCTAGCAGAGTGAAATGCGGACGAGGAGAGAGCGCTGCCTGACGGGTGAAACCCCGTGAGGCGTGTCCGGTTTTATATTGGAAGCCCTGTATATATATATATATATATATATATATCCTACAATCATGTAAGTACTCAATACAATATAATCATTTTATATATCACCTAAGTAACATGATCTGCCTAAGTGGTGCGTACATTGGAATTAAACCACATAGCTGTCTATCCACTGAATCCGTAACCCGAAGTATGAGATGTTGATTGGGTAGCATTAGAACAAACATAGGCCATATTGATTTGTGAGAAAATCTCCTAGAAATTACGGTATTTCAAATACTGTAAAAGAAATAACAATATAGCATGAGAACTGGAAACTAATTTATTCTAACGTAAAATATTAAGATTTAAATTAATATATTATAATCCTATACGTTACGTACTTCTCATCATTGTTACCTGTAACTAGTGATTAGTTTATAAATTACTCAAGTGTATCGGTGTGAAAATATTTTACAAGATAGTCCTCTATTTATTCAGTTGATATTTTAACTTAGTTTTTCCTATATTTCATCGCCGATATGAGTCCTTGGACTCTCTGTCTTCCACTCTGACCGCCCGGGATCGATCACATTTAGTGTGTTTGTTGTCTCGTACTATCATGTACTTGGCGATAGTCCTGGTTTTGTACTAACCACAGATTCTTGGAGGCCCTTCTTTGTGTAGGCCTACCTTTCTAATATATGGCGACCGGTTCGAGGATCCTATGGAGGATGCATAAAAGGAGAAAAAGCAGTTTTCTTTCATTTACTTAGTACCTTATTTAGCCTATGCAATTTAGGCAAAAGAGAGACCCTGAAGACCATATTTCTGCCATGAAATGTACTCGTAAATAAATAAAAATTATAAGAAATGAACAAGAGCGTGATTTTAATAACAATTGCAGTTCCTTACTAATACAAAGATAAGAGAATGTTGTAAAAATGTAAAATTTTAATTCCACTATCATAAATTAGTTCACCGCTGCGTCTCGAGCTTGCGTGCTGCCTTCTCACGCAGCGAGTCCGGGTTCGATTCCCGGTCAGAACAAACTTTCTGGGTGAGGTTTTCTCGGATTTTTTCTCACCTGTAAGACAAATGTCAGGTTGCGTTGAGGCCCAAGTGGTCCCCGAACATCATCTGGCCAACATCATTATCCCACGGTGTGAAAATCAACGGAAAGCTACCACACCTATAATTCCCTAGTAAAGTTGGAAAGCATAGCATAAAAAGGCTAAGATTGCAGTGAAAGACCTGTCCTAAGGCAAAACACTATGGAATAGAATAATTAATTGTATTTAAATATAAGTATGTAAATTTGACAAAGCCGTAATGTTGTGAACAAGGGTGTCAGAATGTAGCAGAATACCATAAAGGCTACAAAATGAATACGTGAGAGCATGGTATCCTAGATACCGTGCGTAACAGCGACAGATCACGTGTGCACGCGCATTACATATGTAGAACATGTCTTGTCCCACATGTGCAACATGAACTTGGAGCGTCTCTCGATATTATTTCTAAATTGGTCTCTTCTGTCTTCAGATAAATAACACTGGTGTACAAGATGTAATAATGCATAATCTGATAACCCTACATGATGATTTAAATGTAAATGACTTAAGAATCATCTTGTTCCACAATACTCTTACCAAGGGAGTCTTTTGGAAGTTTAATCTACTATACAGTATGTCCTAGACTACCTAAGTCAAATCAGCACATATGATATAGCAGCGCTAACTGAATATTTTAAACATGGAGATATTGTTCAACATCCACGAGATTCTTGACAATTGATAGGACTAAATACAGGGAATTCATTTTTAAGAGGAAACCTCGCATCATTCTGCTGCCACCGCTGTGAGCAGTACGATCGCAGCGTGGGAGACGTTGTACATAACATCCTAGCGGTTAGGTTTCAGTGTTGTAGTGGGACTCGTGTCGCTTGTTGTCGTGTGTTACATACGAAAGTAATAAAACAATTAAGTATACGGTTGAACAGCGAATTTATTTGGTGGAATGTTACTTATTGAGAAATAACCATAGAAGGCGCGTTCGGAGATTTTCTCAAAAATATCCCGACTATACGATTCCTACAAAATTGTGCCTTTCGAAGTTGATGAAAATGTGGCATACAACAGGTTCTGTTTGTGACGTACCGAAGAAGCATGACGGACACGATTTAACAGTAGAGAAACTTGAGGATATTCAGGTGTGATTAGAAGTGTGTCCTAGAAAATCACTACAACGTTTGTTGCAGGAAACTAACATATCCAAGGGGTCAGCCCACAAAGCTACCAGACTGCTGAAATTTCGACATTATAAAGAAAGGTTTGTGCTGGAACTTAAACAGGCAGATTTCGCCGCAAGAATAAGGTTCTGTAATTGGTTTCTTGGAAGTGTGTATAATCGAATTTTCGATCCACAGCTAATATTTATGTCTGGTTCCATCTTTCGGGACATGTAAATTCCCAAAATGTGTATATTTTTTATAATAATCTAAATTAGTTGAGTTATTTGTATTTTGTAGCTTCTAATTGTCTTCATTTGCTGATAGTAACGGATCACGCTCCCCGCCGGTGCAAGCACAATAGCGGGAAAAGTGAGAGCAGTTGCAACGCTGTAAAAGGGTTTCCGCTTAAAATGGTTTCCTCACCTGTACGACAAATGTCAGGAAGCTTAGGGCCCAACGGTCCCTGAAAATCATCCGGTCATCATAATCATCGTTATCATTATCACCACAATCCCTCCTCAACAGTGTGGAAAACAACGAGAAGCTACTACACCTATAATTTCCGAGTAAAGCTGCAAAATATAGCGTGAAAATGCTATGATTACAGTGAAAGATCTGCCCTCGGGCAGAATTACTATGGATGGATATATTATATTTTCATCATCATATTTGGTTCTATAGCCCATTGCAGGCCTTGATCGCCCCCTACAATGCACTTCCATTCGTCTCTATTATCCGCCTTCCTTCACCATCTTTGTACTCCCAATGCTCTAAGGTCCCGTTCAGCGCTGTCCAGCCATCTAATATTAGGACGTCCAACTTTTTGGTTTCCATTTATAGTTGTCAGTGTGACTCTACGACATATCTTCCTCTTCCCTGTAGAGATGACCCACCCATCTGATTCTCGCCATCTTAATCGTCCTAGTGATACCAATATCACCATATCATTTATATAATTCATCATCATCATCATAGTACATTCACGAATTTAGGCCATTTGTTGACCTGTTTCGGCCTCAAGAGAAACACCATCCAAAAGTCTTTTGAGTGGACGTCCTGGTCTTCTTCTTCCTGCAGGTTGATATCTTAACATTTGTTTGGGTATTCTGTGATCTTCCATTCGATGAACATGTTGCATCCATCTTGACTTATAATCAGAAATTTTGTTTTCATTATTATATCTAATACTCAAATTTTCACTCTCGCCTATTGGGCAAAATATAATCCTTAATATTTTTCTTTCAAACACTCTAATTTATTGGGCAAGATGTAATCCTTAATATTTTTCTTTCAAATATTCTAATTTATTGAGCAAAATATAATCCTTAATATTTTTCTTTTAAATACTCTAATCCATTGGGCAAAGTGTAATCCTTAATATTTTTCTTTCAAATATTCTAATTTATTGGGCAACATATAATCCTTAATATGTTTCTTTCAAATACTCTAATTTATTGTGCAGAATGTAATCCTTAATATTTTTCTTTCAAATACTCTAATTTATTGGGCAAAATGTAATCCTTAATATTTTTCTTTCAAATATTCTAATTTATTGGGCAAAATATAATCCTTAATATTTTTCTTTCAAATACTCTAATTTATTGGGCAAAATGTAGTCCTTAATATTTATCTTTCAAATATTCTAATTTTATTTTCTTGGGTTTTTGTTAGGGCCCAACTTTCACAGCTATAGATGGCAACTGATCTCAAAAGGGTTTTATAAATTTTTATTTTTGTTTGATGACTTATCGGGAACTGAGTTGTTTTTTAAGTCCAAAATATCCCCTGCTGGCCAACATCACTCTATGATTGATTTCTTTATCAATCATATTTTCATTCGTTATCATAGTGCTTAGCTATTTAAATTACTTCACTTTTTCAAACCTATATTTTTCAGCTGTAAAACAAGCATCATTGCTTGGTCTGCTTGTTATTTCCATATATTTTATTTTGCTTTCATTCACTTTTTGGCCTATATTTTGCGCTGCACTTTCCAATTTTAAGTAGATTTCATAACTGCATTGGTTGTTCTTCCAATTATGTCTATATCGTCAGCGTATATTATATTTTATATAATTTATATTTTCTGGTCTGTTTCGCTTCCAATTAAATAGATTCCTCTTTATGTTTTAGTGAACATTTTGTTCGTCTTTCCTAAGGGTGATACTGGGAACTTTTTTGGAATGCCCTGGAAGTTCCCATTCGAAATTCATGATAAAATCATCTAAGGATACTCTTAAAGCGGATATTTTCTCCTTCAGTAAATGAATTCTCACAGTAGGCTACTGAGTGAGGTTTCTTTCAGGGTTTTTCCTCACCTGTAAGACAAATGTCAGGAAGCCTAAGGCCCAACAGTCCCCGAAAATCATCCAGCCATCATAATCATCCTTATCACAACCATCCTTCACCGGTGTGGAAAGTAAAGGGTAGCTATTAAACCTATAATTTCCTAGTAAAGTTGCAAAGTATAGCATACAAATTCCATGATTGCAGTGAAAGACCTGCCCTCGGGCAGAATTACTATGGATGGATACTGACTAGGTAATCTCTTATGGTCGAAATCGTGCAGTTTCTCTTCGGGAAAAAAATATATCCTCAACTCGTGTCCAACTCAGTCAGGTCGAGAGATGAGATGAGGTGAAGCCCCTATGTTTAATAAGATTATGTGAACGGCAAGGGTGCCGGCCGACTATGCCTGACACAACGTCACAAAGGCGGATGAACGAAATGAAACAAAATGGATGAATATGGAGTAATGGTGTATTTAAATTTGTGGCAGGGGAAAATGGGAGAAACCCCAAGTAAAACCTGCCCATGCTCCGTTCCGTTCACAAACAATCACACATAGAGTACCAGACACTCGATCTTGGGACTCCAGCGGTGAGAGACGAGCGTCTAATTGCTTATATATATATATATATATATAGCTAATAGTATATAAAAATAAATGTTTGTTTGTTTGTTTGTACTTTGTGCGCGGCCATACCGTTGATCCGATTGTGATGGGGCTTTTTGCAAAATGTTGCAAGAGATTCCCGGGATGAACATAGGCTATAAGAGAGTTGTGATACTCAACTCCTAAACCCTTAAAAATCGCCCTTTGTGGTGCAAAACGTGAAAAAAAACAACTCTTTTGGCACTTAAATTGCTTACGCTGCCTAAACCATAACAAATACACAAAATTAATGAACACAGAATTGAATATCGCAAAAAGCTCTACAAAAACGTCTGCAACAGCATGTTTATCTCTTACGGATAACTCAAAATAACCATTTTTCTCTTTCATTGATGCCAAGAAGATAGAGACAAGTACGTAGATTCCCGTGCAAGCATAGTAGCACATGGTGGGTATTTTTTACTGATAACTCAAAATAACGACTTTTGTCTTTTAACTCATTTATGCCAAGAAGATCGAGATAAGTAGATTCCCGGGTAACACCGGTTAATCAGCATGGGGAATCGTAAAATAATTACTATGTACATTTATAATTATTTTTCATTTTACTTATTCAACTGTACTTTTAAGTTCATAATTGTTTTTTATACCGTTGAGGTTATAACGATGTTAAATTATGACATTTATTCGTACCTTGTATGCTACCGCCGTCCTCAACTACAAACTTTCTATTTACAATTTTCGTTGATTTCACTCATTATACATCAGGACGACGGTAGTTTACAAGGTACAAAAAAATGTATAATCTAACATTATTCAACTAATCACAAATGAATGTTTGTCTTTCAGCTCATTTATGCCAATAAGGTCATGTACTAAGTTTTATAAACTCTTGTTCGATTACTTGAGTTTCTTCTCATTAATTATTTAGTTTATTATACGTCCTATATCGTATGTGTGTAATTTTTTGAACCCATATAGTAGATTGTCTCTCATAAAATGAATACTTCATTGTTCGTATCACCTATTGCTCGCTCTCCATATAATACCATTCTTTAATGAATTGAGTCTTGCATGATATTATTAATGAAATGAAATGTGAAGTCTTTTTCTTGCATTTTAAAATTTATCATCGGTCTTTTTTTTAACTAATGAATACGTTTTGAATTTTGGATCGTTGTGCTTACTCTCATTGGGGAGTAGAATATTTGACTTTTACAGTGTTTCTCATCTCTTTTAATTTCATGTTGGCAGGGAACACTATAAATTGTATAGTTATTGTAGGTTAATATTTTTACAATTTAGCAGTGCATTTAGGCCTATATCCTTGCAGCCATAGTAATTCTGCCTGAGGGTAGGTCCTTCACTCCAATCATAGCATTTCCATGCTATGCTTTGCAGCTTTACTAGGGAATTATAGGCGTGGTAGCTTCCCGTTGCTTTCCACACCTGTGAAGGATGATGATGATGATAAGGATGATGGCCGGATGATTTTCGGGGACCATTGGGCCCTAAGCTTCCTGACATTTGTCTTACAGGCGAGGAAAACCCCCGAAAAAACCCTCATCTAGGAGCCTGTCCGACTGGGAATCGAACCCGGGCCCGCTGCGTGACAATGCAGCACGCTACCTCGACACCACAGCGGTGGAATAGGTCAATATAGGGAGTATAAAATTGGTTTTATTTGCAGGTGTAAAATTTATAATTGCTTTATCCCTTCGCGTGAATTTTAAGCACGACACGCCACTGTTTTACATTTAATTATTACTAACTCAAATACTCTGTATTTCGATATTATTATATTTAATTCTGCCGTTAGTTGAAGAATGTCAATAATAGCATTTGTGATCACAATAATAGAGATACAGTGTATTTATTTTTTCGTATGTCATTTATGAACATCTCTCGGGTTTCCACATAACAATAATAAATTTTAATGTGTGTTAATTTATTTATTTATAAAAATAGTAATTGGACTGTTTAATAATAAATTTAACTTATTTAAAATTCTGAATAATTTATGTATGTTTTACTTCCAATATGTAGTGTTGTCATATTTTAAATTATAAAATTGTATGGCTTTATAAATTAATTATATGTGATATCAAGTTTAATATTATGCGATATAGTTATACTGAAACAATTTTTTATATAAATAGGCTCTTTCATTTCATATATTAAGTAAAATTTGTACATCTCTATATTTTTCTCTTGGAAACATTCTTCTTCTTCTTTTTCTTCTTCAACAGTTTAGGCTTATTTAATAGCCTGTTCCAGCTCCAAATTGCAGCTGTTTCTATATTTTCTTTGGTCTTCCCAAACTTCCTCGTGGTGAATACTTGTAGGTGCTTTTGGTATTCTATTCTCAGTCATCCTTGCCAAGTGTTCTTTCCAATTTGTTCTGTATTGGAAACATTCATATTTTGTATTGTCCGTTTTCTTGTCCTCCAAGAATATGTAACAATATAAAATTATGTATTCCTACTAAATTGAATGGAATAGACATATTGTTTTGTTATTTCAATTTTTATGTAGAAAATATGGATGCAGTACTCAAATAATAATGCAACTCGGTCTACTTAATTCTAGATAATTATTAAATAAAATAATGACTTAGTCTTGTGATAGATATAATAAATGAATAAAACAATGATTTAGTCTTATGAGGGTTATAATAAATGAATAAAACAACGATTTAGCCTTGTGAGGTATATAATACATGAATAAAACAACGATTTAGTCTTGTGAGGGATATAATAAATGAATAAAACAGCGATTTATTCTTGTGAGGGATATAATAAATGAATAAAACAATGATATAGTCTTATGAGGGATATAATAAATCAATAATGACTTAGTCTCGTGAGGAATATAATAAATGATTATTTAGTCTTGTGAGGGATATAATAAATGAATAAAACAATGAGTTAATCTCGTGAGGTATATAATAAATGAATAAAACAACGATTTAGTCTTGTGAGGGATATAATAAATGAATAAAACAATGAGTTAGTCTTGTGAGGTATATAATAAATGAATAAAACAACGATTTAGTCTTGTGAGGGATATAATAAATGAATAAAACAATGAGTTAGTCTTGTGAGGTATATAATAAATGAATAAAACAACGATTTAGTCATGTGAGGGATATAATAAATGAATAAAACAATGAGTTAGTCTTGTGAGGTATATAATAAATGAATAAAACAACGATTTAGTCTTGTGAGGGATATAATAAATGAATAAAACAATGAGTTAGTCTTGTGAGGTATATAATAAATGAATAAAACAATGAGTTAGTCTTGTGAGGTATATAATAAATGAATAAAACAGTGACATAGTCTTATGAGGGATATAATAAATCAATAATGATTTAGTCTCGTGAGGTATATAATAAATGAATAAAACAACGATTTAGTCTTGTGAGGGATATAATAAATGAATAAAACAACGATTTATTCTTGTGAGGGATATAATAAATGAATAATGATATAGTCTTATGAGGGATATAATAAATCAATAATGATTTAGTCTCGTGAGGAATATAATAAATGAATAAAACAACGATTTATTCTTGTGAGGGATATAGTAAATGAATAAAACAATGAGTTAGTCTTCTGAGGTAAATAATAAATGAATAAAACAACGATTTAGTCTTGTGAGGGATATAATAAATGAATAAAACAATGAGTTAGTCCTGTGAGGTATATAATAAATGAATAAAACAATGATATAGTCTTATGAGGGAAACAATAAATCAATAATGATTTAGTCTTGTGAGGAATATAATAAATGAATAAAACAACGATTTATTCTTGTGAGGGATATAATAAATGAATAAAACAATGATATAGTCTTATGAGGGATATAATAAATCAATAATGATTTAGTCTTGTGAGGAATATAATAAATGAATAAAACGATTTATTCTTGTGAGGTATATAATAAATGAATAAAACAATGATATAGTCTTATGAGGGATACAATAAATCAATAATGATTTAGTCTTGTGAGGAATATAATAAATGAATAAAACAACGATTTATTCTTGTGAGGGATATAATAAATGAATAAAACAATGATATAGTCTTATGAGGGATATAATAAATCAATAATGATTTAGTCTTGTGAGGAATATAATAAATGAATAAAACAACGATTTATTCTTGTGAGGTATATAATAAATGAATAAAACAATGATATAGTCTTATGAGGGATACAATAAATCAATAAAGATTTAGTCTCGTGAGGAATATAATAAATGAATAAAACAACGATTTAGTCTTGTGAGGGATATAAAAAATGAATAAAACAATGAGTTAGTCTTGTGAGGTATATAATAAATGAATAAAACAACGATTTAGTCTTGTGAGGGATATAATAAATGAATAAAACAATGAGTTAGTCCTGTGAGGTATATAATAAATGAATAAAACAACGATTTATTCTTGTGTGGGATATAATAAATGAATAAAACAACGATTTAGTCTTGTGAAGGATATAATAAATGAATAAAACAACGATTTAGTCTTGTGAGGGATATAATAAATTAATAAAATAATGAGTTAGTCTTGTGAGGGATATAATAAATGAATAAAACAACATTATAGTCATGTGAAGGATATAATAAATGAATAAAACAATGAGTTAGTCTTGTGAGGGATATAATAAATGGATAAAACAATGATTAAGTCTTGTGAGGGATATAATAAATGGATAAAAAATGAGTTAGTCTTATGATGGTATAATAAATGAATAAAATAATAATTCAGTCATGTGAGTGATATAATAAATAAATAAAACATTGATTTAGTCATGTAAGGGACATAATAAATTAATAAAAAATGACTTGGTCTTGTGAGGGATATAATAAATGAATAAAACAGTAAATTAGTCTTCTAAGGGATGTAGTAAATTAATAAAACACTGAGTGTCCTGTGAAGGATATAATAAGTGCATAAAAAATGAGTTATTCTTGTGAGGAACATAATAAATTAATAATATTACTTATTTACTCACTCACTGGCACTATCGAACCAGTAGGTTATGGGCCGCGCGGACATAAGCTCTCCATACATCCCTATCCTGAGCTGATGCTTTCCATACATTCCCTGTATAATCTACTTCCCTTAAATCATAGTTAATGTTATTCTCCCACCTCATTCTTGGTCTACCAACTGGGCGTTTTCCCTCTGGCTTTCCTACAAGAAGCTTCCATGCAAGTCTTTCATTCCCCATACGTGCAACATGTCCTGCCCATCGCAGTCTACGAGACTTAACTGTTCTTATTATATCTGGCTTCCTATAAAGACCATGTAGTTCATTGTTATGTAGTCTTCTCCATTCACTTGTCTGTTCATCTCTCTTTGGTCCAAACATTTTCCTAAGTACTTTATTCTCAAATACTCGTAATCTCATATCCTCCCTTAAAGTAAGAGTCCATGTTTCGCACCCATATAATATAACTGGTAGAATAATAGTTTTATATATTTTCAGCTTAACATTTTTTGAAAGGAGTTGGGACATCAAAAGTCTCTGCAATGCATAATAGCACGCATTTCCAGAATTGAGCCTATGTTTTTCTTTGTGCATCTCATTCCTATTTGTGATTATTGTTCCTAGGTATTTGAATTCAGCCACTTCCTCAAAATTTCCCTCATTTGTCATTAGCTGTCCATTTCCATTATATAATGCATTTCTACGTGTGACCATATATTTAGTTTTATTGATATTTACTTCCAGTCCTAATTTCTTAGTGTTACTCAATAGTGTGTGCGTGTTGTCCTTTAGTATTTCCTCGCTATCGGCCAATAGTACTACATCATCAGCATAAACTAACAGCTTATTAATACCATTGAGTTGTAAGCCTTCCTCATTCTCTAAAGATTTAATGGCATGCTCTAGTACAAAATTAAATAGTAGAGGAGATAGTGCATCTCCTTGCTTCAACCCATTCTGGATTTCAAAAGTGTCCGAAAACTGTTTGCCTACACGCACCCTACTCTTTGTGCCATTTAGACACATTCGTATAAGTCTAACTAACTTTTTAGGAATTCCGAACTCCAACAGGATACTATATAACTTCTCCCTCTTAATTGAATCATATGCTTTTTTGAAGTCTACATATAGTTGATGTACAGTAACATTATATTCCCATTTCTTTTCTAAAATCTGTCTTATACTAAAAATCTGATCTGTTGTAGACCTGTTTCATCTAAATGCACATTGATGATCTCCTAGAATGTCATCAATATAGGGAGTAAGTCTGCTTACTAATATATTTGTTAGAATTTTGTACGAAGTTGAAAGTAATGAGATGCCCCTGTAGTTGTTGCAATCAGTTTTATCTCCTTTCTTATAAATTGGTAAGATAATTGATTCCTTCCATTCATCTGGAAGAGCTTCCTTTTCCCAAATCGTACTAAGCAACCAGCGTATCTTGTCCATCAATTTTTCTCCCCCTGATTTTATCAGTTCTGCTGGGATCTCATCTGAACCTGATGCTTTATACATCTTCAATTTTCAATTGCCATTTCAACCTCTAATGCACTTGGCTCTGCGACTAGCATTTCTGCTGTCTGTAAATTATCCTCCTCAATGTCCTGTTCTGTATGTACATTTAATAGCTGATTAAAGTAACTTTTCCATCTATTTAATATACTCCTGGAATCTGCAATCATATCCCCATTTTCATTCCGAATTATGTTTGTTCTAGCCTGAAACCCTTTCTTCTCTATACTAATTCCCTGATATAATTCTCTGATGTTCCTATTTTTTGCGTTCATTTCAAGATCATTAATCTTCTCTCTCAAATATTCCCTCTTTTTACTCTTTAGTAACTTGGTGGTTTCCCGTCTAATACTACCCAATTGCTCTAAATTTACCTCATTTGGTTCGTGTAACCATTTCATTTTTGCTAGCTTTCTTTTCTTTACAATGTCGGCACATTCCTCATCAAACCATTTCTTGTTTTGCCTTTTTTTAAACAACCAATGCTTTCTGATGCTGACAATTAATAGTATCTCTTATAGCCTCCCATTCTTTATTTATATCAGTTTCTTCTTCATTTGCCACATTGTCACCTGAAGATTCCAGTACTTCAAATCTATTAGCAATTTTGATTTGGTATTCTTGCCGCATTTAATCATTTTTCAAGTTTCTTAAATCAAATTTTACAGAATCATCTTTAGCGTTTGTTCCTCTCATAAGCGATAGCCGTTGTCTGATTTTCACTCTGACCAGATGATGATCCGAATTACAGTCTGTCCCTCTAACTGATCTAACATCGATGATACTACTGTTCCAGCGTTTATCCACTAATACATGATCTATCTGCTTCCGAATTTCTCCATCTGGAGACGTCCAGGTGTATTTATGAATATCCTTGTGCTGAAATGTTGTGCTCTTAACAATGAGATTGTGGCAAAGGTGATTAATCTAACCCCGTTTTCGTTACTATCTTCATGAAGACTGAATTTGCCTATTGTTGGTTTGAACATATCTTCCAGTCCTACTTTTGCATTAAAATCTCCTAAGACAATTTTCATATGATATCGGGAAAGGCTATCAAATAAGCATTCTAATTCTTCATAGAACTCATCCTTGATCTTGTCATCTTTATTTTCTGTGGGGGCATGTACATTTACAATTATAAAATCATGTTGTTTACCCTTTAGAATTATGCATGATACCCTATCACTAACAAACTTAATATCTCGGATAGCAGATATGATCCTCCTTCTGACTAAAAAACCCGTTCCAAATGCAGGTCTTTCTGCACCCCCGTAGTATAATGCAAAGCTTCCTGATTCCTGACTATCTTCCCCTGGTCACCTAACGTCCTGTAAAGCGACTATATCCAAGGGCAATTTATCTAATTCCCAAGTTAATATCTCTAGTGCCCCGCTATTGTATAAAGTCCTAAGATTCCCTGTTCCTAGGAACATGTCCCTGTGTTTGAGCCTTTGGCATGGGTTCCCTGAAGTAGTCCACGCCCGGAGAACCGAATGGGGGACTATTTGAACTCCGGAAAATTTTACCCCAGTTGAACCCATGTCCGCATGTCTTGACGGTTGTATTTTTACGGTGAAAGATCGTCACTCTATCAACCAAGGTACTTTTTTCGTCTGGCATATCACCTTTGAACAGTCCGGCATGGGTAACCCTATCGGCAGTAATGCTACCGCCGGCATAGCTCTCGGGATTATTTAAGCACGCAAGCCACTCCACCACGACAAGGTAAAGATACCATGGAGGGACATAATAAATTAATAAAACCATAATTTAGTCTTATGAGGGATATAATAAATGAATGAAACAATGAGTTAGTCTTGTGAAGGATATAACAACTGAATAAAACAATTATTTAATCTTTGAGGAATATAAATGTTGAAGGTAGTGCATTTGCACATACTAGTATTCCACATACTAGTGCAAAAAAATATGAATTTGGCGAAAACAATATGAGAAAGTATTTTTTTTCCAGAAATATGAAAAATGTTTGCTTTGTGATATATCTAGTATTACTTTGTTCATTAAATTAAATTTTTATTAATATTTTGAAGGTCTTGAAACTTGCCAAAATGTGTACAATATAATTAAAGCCTGAATATGCCGTCAGTAAAGGTAGCATGGTTAGATGAATTGGTGAATTTTGGCAGAAAATTCAATTTTTGGCAAATGAAAGAAAATTGTATACTTGAAATGGAGACTTCAATCGAGATATGTTGAGCTCTAATAAAGCAGTATTATCTGAAACAATATGTGTAAACTATTTGTACAGATTACAAAAATTATTTCTAATTTTATTTTAAATAGCTTTCCATGACTAATATGGAGAGCATTTGAGTATTAAACTGCCTTTACTTATTCTTTTAATGAATATATAAATGTGTGCACGTATATACTCATACCTAGGTATATACATACATACATGCATACACACGTGAGGCTGAATTGTACTCGAAACATATTTATGCTTAGGCTATGGAATGTAAGTTAAGAGTCGCTGAACTTCATTTCAAGAGGTTGTCATAAGTAATGAAATGGATTCAGTCAAATTTTGAATGAATAATTGTTTTAATTAAAAGCAAGGCAACGTATAACGAACATTAATATATTGTAGCAATTTTTAATAAGATATTACTTTTACCGCTTATTAATCATTTTGCCCCTCCCCAATATTTAAGAAAATTTACGCGTGTGGTTATGCACTCGTATGATCCGCATTACTGTAATTTCTTAGATTTTTACTATATTCGTTCATTTGTTGTTTTCGCTATATAATGACCAAGACTAGGATTTTTATGTGTTAAAATATAAGTTTTTGCGCGATACTGCGTTTTGTCGTACTTACAGTAATGGCGACCATTATTGAAAGTTTAACTTCAGCTCATTCATGCCAAGAAGATTGGGATGAATAGATTTCCGGACAACGCCGGGTAAACAGCATGGAGTATCTAAAAATAATTACGATATGGATTTTTCCTTTTTCATATTTAACTAAAGACAAAACACATTAAGTTTCGTTTTTCAGCTCATTTATGTCAAGAAGATCGGGATAAGTGTATTCCCGGGCAATGCCGGGTAATCAACACGGGGTATCTAAAAAATATAAATTTATAATTATTTTTCTATTTACATATTCAACTGAACATAAAATACATTTTCATTTATTTAGGCGAAGCAGCGCACGCCGGGTATTAGCTAGTAAGAAATAAACAAACAAACAAACATATTTGTTAAAGAATAAATAGTATAAAACCATAATAACGCGATGGTAAGCTGTTAGTTTGTGCTGATGATGTAGTACTATTGGCCGATAGCGAGAAGATACTAAAGGACAACACTCACACACTATTGAGCAACACTAAGAAATTAGGATTGTGGGGGTTACGAGAAGAAGACAACCACGGTCTGCCTACCATTTGTGGGGGTTACGAAACCCAAAACCACGCTGACTGCTACACTTTGTACGGGGGATTTAGAAAACCACGCATCTACTACCATTTGTGCAGTTAGAGAACGACACTCTACTGCTACTATTAGTACGGGGGGAGAGAAAGAACCCTTAACCCACGGTCTGCTAACCATTAGTCCGGGATCGAGTTTTGTTGATGCTGTATTTATTAATGTGATCGTGATATTCAAAGATGTTATCAGCAAGAAAGCAGCCTGCCTCGGGCCCATGAAAGGCGGCTATTAATTTATCTTTCTTTCCCTGATGAGCATACATACAAATATAGATACTGATTATTAATTGCGTACAGTGAGTGATTTTGTTACAGGATAGTGAGCAATACTATACTTGAATAATAACAAGGGGCGTAGTATAAAAGATAACCTTTTAATATAAACAAGTTTGATTTTAAAACAAAATAATAGATTAATAACAAAAGATGATTCTTGATCACTCAATCAAGCATAGCTTGTAAAAAAAATAACTGAATAAATACCATACCATACATAATGCCACAGTCACACACATGTCCAAGCTTTTTAGGAATGCCTTCTTCCGTACATAGCTGGATTAACTCAAAATCGACCTCTTCTAGGTCTTAATCAACTTGTCTATATATGTAGACCACCATATTAACTTCCCAACTGCATGGTGAACTAGACTCGGATTCCACTATTGAATCCGCTTTCAAATAACTAAACGCCACTTGCTAGGCTGATCGAATGATGATGTTCGGTAAGAGTACACTGCCTATAAAGGTTCGCAAATAGGGGGGATATGCGCTGTAGAGATGCGCGGCAGAAAGGATGAAAAAGGAAGGGGTAGCCACACGGAAAAGAGGACATTGGCATAGTTCACAAATGTTCTGTAGTAGGGAGGAGAACAAAGATATTATACTGAACCGCAAAAAGGCACTTTCGGTTCAATAACTCCCCCTGCGCCCTCCGGGTAAAAAGAAACAGTCCATAAACTTCAAAGTAATGTCCAGTAGAAGAGTCCCACGTTGGGAGGGGCACATCAACACTATCAGATTCCAGCGGTAAACTTCAATACAAATCTTCCATCGTCCCCTAAATCACAATCACCACACTCGCTTTCATGTTGACTATCCAGGCGCTGAAAATCAACTCCAACTGGACTCAGTCGCCATAGTGCAACTCGGCGGTGTTCCAGGTGCTGAACCGGGTGACGATACTATAGTTGGATTGCCGGAACGCAATCCCGCTCCACCGCTTTCCAGGAATCTGTAGTTCTAGAGCCACTATGTCGGTCAGCTGGGCACTCGGGGGTCGGCCGGATCCTCCAAGCGCTCGACTGCCGAACATTCCAGGCTGCGTAGTAATGCCAATGTTAAGGAAAGGTAAACTGAAACAAAAAACAGGCGAAGACAGGAAAACGGAACCTCAGACATACTAGTTCAACATGTGCCATAATACAAATGTTTTTTCTTAACCATTATCTAGTTTAACATATAGATATATTTTCACTACAAACATGCTTGGATTTACTCCATAGCATTACATCGTTTAACTTGACTGACATGTTGTTTTAAAACGTGTCCATCGACGTTTTCTAACTCCTAGTTACCCTCGTTTTAGAATTTAGTTTGCGTCTCATTAGGAAAACCTGGACCACGTATACAGAAACTCACTCTAGCAACTCCTACAACCAAAAGGATGGCACAATCAGCTCATATACCAATATACATAAGTAGTTTACTCTAATATCCCAAACAAATATATACATATAAACAAACCACATAGAATATTAAGATCGACACTCTCTAGAAAGATGTCCATAACGCTGACATTTCCAACATTGTAGATTACTTTTCGATTGCCATGAAGAACGATTCGCAGAAGTATTAGATTTACTTAAATTATCAGACTTACTTTTTTTCACATATTCTAAACTCTCCATCCAAGAAAATCTCAATTTAACAACTTCACTCCAAATCTTCAACAGTATCCCTCCAATGCAACTCAAAATCGAGTTTACAAAATACTCATCGGGAACCAATTTCAATTCGAAGATCGAGTTAAGTAATAAGGAAGACAACTAGCAATTCCTTATCATCACCATCGCAGGCATCAACTTTTCTAATTAACTCTCGAAAAATTCGCTGATTATTTTCCTCCGTATGAGAAGAAAGGTTGGGGACTGTTCCACTAGAAAAATCCTTGATGGAGCTAAGTCTACGATCACTTATATTCTTGTTCTGTTCTGCAGAATAATCCTCCTGAATTGCGCTGTCTACAATAAACTTACGCTTTATTAATGTTTGTTCAGCCGGGGAGAGAGAATTCATATGAATTTTAAGTCGCTGACGTAGTATATTTACATCGCCTTCAACCTCAATACCTAGTAAGCTTAACTCTCGGACGAGATTATCTTTAGATATTACATCTATCCAACTAGGCATGTTTACAAAGTACAATAAACAGAAGATGTAAATAACTATAGGCGAACGTAGTTTAGTATGCATAAATCACTCTCTGTTTGCGTATAAAGAAAGATGAGTCAATATCATTTACGTGACATAATACAGACGCGTAACGTAATGCTTTTCAATGACTTTAACATAAATACCAAGTATAGAAAACAAGTAAATATCCGCAGGGTAATATCTCTGAAAAAGGATCGATTTTCTAATTCTCAACTTCATTTAGGACCATACAGAGTTTATACCCTAGTCTTGGTACTTGAAACCAAAACTCCGAAACTTGAATAGAAAATATTAAATCGATATTACTAGAACCACAGTAAATAAAATACAGCATATCTTTCAAAATGAAAGATACAAAACCATACGCTCTAGCTACCATTTGTGGGGGTTACGAGAAGAAGACAACCACGGTCTGCCTACCATTTGTGGGGGTTACGAAACCCAAAACCACGCTGACTGCTACACTTCGTACGGGGGATTTAGAAAACCACGCATCTACTACCATTTGTGTAGTTAGAGAACCACACTCTACTGCTACCATTAGTACGGGGGGAGAGAAAGAACCCTTAACCCACGGTCTGCTAACCATTAGTCCGGGATCGAGTTTTGTTGATGCTGTATTTATTAATGTGATCGTGATATTCAAAGATGTTATCAGCAAGAAAGCAGCCTGCCTCGGGCCCATGAAAGGCGGCTATTAATTTATCTTTCTTTCCCTGATGAGCATACATACAAATATAGATACTGATTATTAATTGCGTACAGTGAGTGATTTTGTTACAGGATAGTGAGCAATACTATACTTGAATAATAACAAGGGGCGTAGTATAAAATATAACCTTTTAATATAAACAAGTTTGATATTAAAACAAAATAATAGATTAATAACAAAAGATGATTCTTGATCACTCAATCAAGCATAGCTTGTAAAAAAAATAACTGAATAAATACCATACCATACATAATGCCACAGTCACACACATGTCCAAGCTTTTTAGGAATGCCTTCTTCCGTACATAGCTGGATTAACTCAAAATCGACCTCTTCTCGGTCTTAATCAACTTGTCTATATATGTAGACCACCATATTAACTTCCCAACTGCATGGTGAACTAGACTCGGATTCCACTATTGAATCCGCTTTCAAATAACTAAACGCCACTTGCTAGGCTGATCGAATGATGATGTTCGGTAAGAGTACACTGCCTATAAAGGTTCGCAAATAGGGGGGGATATGCGCTGTAGAGATGCGCGGCAGAAAGGATGAAAAAGGAAGGGGTAGCCACACGGAAAAGAGGACATTGGCATAGTTCACAAATGTTCTGTAGTAGGGAGGAGAACAAAGATATTATACTGAACCGCAAAAAGGCACTTTCGGTTCAGGATTGGAAGTAAATATCAATAAAACTAAATATATGGTCACACGTAGAAATACATTATATAGTGGAAATGGACAGCTAATGACAAATGAGGGACATTTTGAGGAAGTGGCTGAATTCAATTACCTAGGAACAATAATCACAAATAGGAATGAGATGCACAAAGAAATTAAACATAGGCTCAATTCTGGAAATGCGTGCTATTATGCATTGCAGACACTTTTGATGTCCTAATTCTTTTCAAAAAACGTTAAACTGAAAATATATAAAACTATTATTCTACCAGTTATATTATATGGGTGCGAAACATGGACTCTTACTTTAAGGGAGGAAATGAGATTACGAGTTTTTGAGAATAAAGTTCTTAGGAAAATTTTTGGACCAAAGAGGGATGAACAGACAGGCGAATGGAGAAAACTACAATACAATGAACTACATGGTCTTTATAAGAAGCCAGATATATAAGAACAGTTAAGTCTCGTAGACTGCGATGGGCAGGACATGTTGAGCGTATGGGGAATCAAAGACGTGCATTGGAAGCTTCTTGTAGGAAAGCCAGAGGGAAAACGCCCAGTTGGTAGACCAAGAATGAGGTGGGAAAATAACATTAACTATGATTTGGGGGAAGTAGATTGTACAGCGAATGATTGGAAAGCATTGGCTCAGGATAGGGATGTATGGAGAGCTTATGTCTGCGCGGCCATGAACCTACGGGTTCGATAGTGTCAGTAAGTAAGTAACGCCATGGTACGGCCTATATTACAATACATGTACTGTCATTAGAGATCTCTCCTACTATTTCGGTTTTCCAAATTATTTATTTTCTCTTGATTATTAATAATCTAAAACCAGTTTAGGGTATCTCTCTTCTTGTATTTTATATGGATTTTCTATATTTTTCCAATAATATTTTAGTATATATTTTATAGATTTGTACACTATTTTAAGATATTCTAGTTTTCCTAATGTTTTCACTTCTAATTTTACTCAGTCATATGCAACTTTTACTTGTTGCAAAAATTTCATCTTCACTGTGAATAATTTTAAAATAATTTTTATAACTCAGTTTTTACTGCAATTAACCAAAGTCGGTGCAACGGAACAGAAAAAACGTGTGTACCTTTATTAATAATAAAGAATATTGTTATACAGGTGTTTGTTTTATCGTACATCCCTCATGCCAATTTAATATATACGAAGTGCTTAGGGCAGTAACATGATAAGCCACATTCTGTTAAGAAATGTAATTTATTACAATGATAGCAAATACATGTATTGAAATATTCATAAAATAATTTGTAAGTGCGCCAGTAGCGAGTTAAAACATATAGACACGCAATTTATTAACATTGATACTGCCAATTAGTATTTATAATTTTTTTGAAACATTAAAATCCTTAAATCTCAGAAAGAACAATATGTGGCTTATCAAGTTATTGCTCTAAGCTCTTCACACACACTCGTACACACTCATACACACACACACACACACACACACACACACACACACACACACAAATATATATATATATATGTATATATGTGTGTGTGTTATAATTAAATTTTTGGACATTGAGCAATGCAAGCTTAATATGACATAAGAAAAATAAATGCTCGGACGGGACTTGAGCCCGGGCCTCTGAATTGATATCCCAGTGCGCTACCGAGCAAGTCTAGTACAAACATTCATTTTTCTTATACATATTCTCATTGTTACTAGATGTAGTGGGGGAAAAATTCTCTTTAATTTGCTTACTTGTGATAGGAGTTACCAGGTGGCAGTGGAGACCGAATTCCCATTACATCAAGTAACAATGAGAATATATATAAGAAAAATGAATGTTTAGTACAGACTTGCTCGGTAGCGCACTGGGATATAAGTCCCGTCCGAGCATTTATTTTTCTTGTCATGTCATAGTAATCTTGCATTGCTCAATGTCAAAAATTTAATTATAACATCGATAAAGCGTCACTGCTATGAAGTAAAAATTTTCTCTTTAATTTGCTTACTTGTAATGGGAGCTACCAGATGGTAGTGGAGACCGAGTTCCCACTACATGTAGTAATAATGAGAATATAAGAAAAATGAATGTTTGTACAAGACTTGCTCGGTAGCATAATCGGTAGCGAACTCGGATATAAATCCAGAGGTCCGGGTTCAAGTCCCGTCCGAACATTTATTTTTCTTATGTCATATATATATATATATATATATATATATATATATATATATATATATATATATATAATATATTAGTGTAATACTTTATTGTTTTCCTGGTTCGCACGTTTGCCTTGTTAGTTTAATAAATAATGGTGCTGCAGGCTTCTGGAAATATTGATGAAAATGGGAAAGTCTAAGAGAGAAAAGTTTGTTATTGTGAATGCAGACAGCGACATTCGTTAGAGAGCAATATGTTATAATGAATGCAAACAACCACTTTGAATGCAAGGTCGAGTATTCTTGACATTTCAAGTTACAACTAAGAACGAAGAAGAAATTTTATGAAGTTTGACTTGTTCAGATTGCAGTTTGAACGAAAATTCCATTATGATATGGCGACGCAAAAATTCTTCATTCTAGTTTCGTCACCTCACACTTTTCAGTCTTACATCACATAAATGTAAGTTCACATTTTCGATTCTCGTGAGACAAGAATTTGTAAATTAAAACTTTATCTCCTCTCTGAAAATTTTCTTTTTCTTTTAATATCTATAAAGTTTCAGGTTAGGTTTACATTAGGCTATATGTCATACTAGGTTGACCCAAATAGCAGTCTATGTACTACTAGATAACCAGTAGGGTTTATAGTTCAATTCATAGGATTTTCACTTTGTCACCGCCATTCGGGCCAACAATATTTCAGGGAGAGTTAGATGTTAAATGTTCCAGGTATAAACTCCACTATAGAATGAAATCAAATTATTTGCTTAAGAATGTGCTATTATGTGCAATGGTCTCCTCAAATAGGGTGAACTCCACATGTTTCGCATAGTAAGCTACTCTTTATATGATATATTCTAATGCTTGTTATTTTCATTTGTTTCACTTTCTGTACTTTTTTTATTTTTTCCAATTAATTATTTTTATCATACTGTTTTCGATCAGTGTTCACTTGTCTTTTTAAGTCCTCCGAGTCTTCTCTATTCCTCAATTTACTTTTCCAATGTATTTGTTACAAGTTTAGTTAGTTCATCTTCATCTTAGTCTTTCGAGAGATATTTTACGAATGTGAGGATCCCAGACTGTGATCTAAGTCCATGTTTTGTCCAAGTATTTGCAACGTAGAGCCCCATTTATCAAATAAATATATAGACGAAATATTTTCTATTATTTTAACCAACATTTCAGTGGATCGCTCTTCTAGTGCATGTTATTGTCTTAGGCTTTATAACATGACAAAAATGTTTCTACATCTAAGTATTTATTTCTAGAATTATAATCCCTACAAATATATATACATACATAGTAATTCTGCCCGAGGGCAGGTCTTTCACTGCAATCATAGCATTTTCATGATAATGATGATGATGATGTGATGGCCGGATAATTTTCGGGGACCGTTGGGCCCTAAGCTTCCTGATATTTGTCTTACAGGTGAGGAAAAACTCCGAAAAAACCTCAACCAGGAGCCTGTCCCGACCGGGAATCGAACCCGGGCCCGCTGCGTGACAAGGCAGCATGCTACCTCGAGACCACAGCGGTGGATATATATATATATATATATATATATATATATATATATATACTGAACTAAATGCGGTCAAATTCTATCTTACTCCCGCTCGCTCTCGTAAACGAGAAAGGCTGAAAGGCAGTGCTGCCACGAGAGTTTCGTGTACGAATAACAAGTGTTCGAGAAGCCCGGGATTCTCGCAGTGAGTACGGCTGATGAAGCCATGCAGTATTCGTGCCTCAAAATGAATGTTTACCGCATGTGCAGTGCATAGCCGTATGTTTCTCAATAGCCAATTTACGAATAAGTATTTTATAATAATAACCAGTGAGTAAGTAAGTAATAATAATATTTTATTACTATTATTATTATTATTATTATTATTATTATTATTATTATTATTATTAATAATGTTATTATTACTGAAATATAAATCTACGAAACATTTAAAGGTCATTTGAACGGACGTGGACTATCTCTCTACGCAGGGTTGTTTTCGATCTCTGAGAACGATTTGCCAAGTAGATTGTGACGTTGGAGTGTGAATCAACAGAACAGAAGAATGCGAGGTGATAAAACCAGTCAGTGTGCTGCTTCTGTTACATTCGCACGCGTGTTGCTCTCATAATGCCTAAGCATATAGACCCGTTTTGGGAAGGGTATATTACTGCCCTTTCCGACGCTAAATATAGTTATTCCGTGATTATTGAGGCTTGTGGTGTCAAAGTGTGGAATTAGCTCAGTGCTTAATAAAAAGGGAAAGGGTTGCGTGGGATTAATTCCAAAAGGAAAAAAACAGGCAAATCCATGACCTGCTACTACCCGCACCACAGATGTATTCAGAAAGGTCAAGGCCCTTATCTCTGGTGGTAACCCTGCTACACAGGGATTACGAAACTTTGGGAATATCACTTAAAACAGTAAACACCATAATAAACAAAGATTTAAACATGGAGAAGCGCCACAAAAGCAGGGTTCATAAATTGTTGCCACGTCACATTGCCGAAGGCCGCACCAACAGCAGGAAACTCTATGAAAAGCACCTGGCAGGAGAAAAATGGAAATTTTTGGTCATACGTGATGAAGCATATGTTTATCTAGGATACTTCAACAACCCCGGGCAATTTACTATAGAGAAAGTAGTGAAAAAAAATTCAAAAGTGGTATGCCGAATGCAGAGAAACTTTCTCCAAGGAATTTATGGTCATCGCGGGATATTGCTACAATGGAAAACTGGCCGTTTGTAGAGTAGCTAAAAAGGCCAAAATCAACTCCCAGTACTACCAGGAAGAATTTCGTACCCCAATTTACCGGACCAAAATCCCAGCTCTCTATGGTACAGACAAAAACCAAGTCTGGGTGCACCAAGACAAGGCCACGAGTCACACTTCGGGTTCAACTCTGGCATTCCTGGAGAGAATGGAGCAAGAAACTGGAATACATGCTATTCCATTCAGCAACTTCCCAGTGAAATCTCCTGATGCATCACCGATGGACGTTTGTGCCTTTGGACTCTTCAAAAGGGGGAAACAGACATCCTAGAACAATATGCAGTCTCTGGAAAGCATGCAAACAGAAGTGGGAACTTCTAGACATGTCTGTGCTGCGTAAGAGTTTTCTGCAGTGGAAACTCCGATGCCGAGCCATAGCTCTGGTGAAGGGCCATCAAATAGAGCATGATCGATGGTGGAGACACGGCTATTCGTAAGGTAAAACTTAAAAATCATTTGTTACCAGAGATCAGAAACAACCCTCCGTATTACGTGAAACCTGACTTTTATTAAATACAAAACTAGCTATTTCATACAAGCTCCTAATTGGCAGAGTCTGTAGCTGGGCCCTATAATACAGACAATTTCATCTTTATTTGAGAATACCACTCGTAGGATAACTATAATCATTAATGCTCTTAAATTACATATGAAATCGCAAAAAAATTATAACTAATTTTTTGACATTTTTCAATAAATACCGGTTATGATTCGAACAAAACATGTCTAAACCGGGATTTGAACCCGAGACCTCTAATTCTATAATTTAGCGCGCTCCCAACTACGCCGCTCGAGGCATTCTAGCACAAATATGTATTTTTTCTTATTTTATATGATTCTCTATCATGAGGTGCAGCGAGACAACTGTCCATCTGCTATCTCTTCGCTACTATAACAAGTAAGCATTTAAAGAGAATATTTATTTATAGCGGTAACGCTTCTTAATTTCGATGTTATAATTATTATTATTTTTTTTTTTACTTTAAGCAATGAAGTCCATATGTGACATGATAAATTATATTTCACGTAAAAAAAATTATTATAACATGGAAATAAAGAAACGATAGTCAAAATGACAGAAAGAGTAGTGTGCTTGTAGAAAATCAAATTTCGGGTATTTTTAAAATGAGATGCACTGTCTTATCTACTATTCATGAAGATACTAAGGGCCAACACGCGCACTCCATTGAGTAACATTAAGATTAGGACTGTAAATAAATGTGTGTTCACTCATAGTAATATATCATCGAACAGTTAATGGAAAATGAGGGAAATTTTGAAGTAGCTGAATTCAAATACCTTGGAATTCCGAACTCCAGCAGGATACTGTATAACTTCCCCTCTTAATTGAAGTCTACATATATTTGATGAACAGTGCCATTATAGTATTTTAATATAAACAAGTTGAGGACTTCGGTACTTTAAAACTAACTCACTGGCATTATCGAAATGGCCACGAGAACATAAGCTCTCCATACATCCCTATCCTGAGCTAATGCTTTCTAATCATTCCTTGTATAATCTACTTCCCTCAAATCATGGTTAATGCCATTCTTCCATCTCATTCTTGGTCTACCAACTGGGTGTTTTCCCTCTGTTTTCCCACAAAAAGCTTCCATGCACGTCTTTCATTCCCCATTCGTGCCACATGTCCTGCCCATCGCAGTCTATGAGACTTAACTGTTCTCATATCTGGCTTCCCATAAACACTATGTAGTTCAATGTTATGCAGTCTTCTCCATTCACCTGTCTGTTCATCTCTCTTTGGTCCAGATATTTTCCTAAGAACTTTATTCTCAAATGCTTGTAATCTGCTTTCCTTATTTAAATTAAGAGTCCATGTTTCGCACCCAGATAATATAACTGGTAGAATAACAATTTTATATATTTTCAGTTTAACGTTTTTGAATGGATTTCGTACTTAAATTGTCCATTTAATGCATAATAGCACGCATTTCAAGAATTGAGCCTATGTTTAATTTCTTTGTGCATCTCTTTCTTATATGTGATTACTGTTCCTAGGTATTTGAATTCAGCCACTTCCTCAAAACTCCCCTCATTTTCCATTAGCTGTCCATTTCCATTATATAGGCCTAATGTATTTCTATGTATGGCCATGTATTTAGTTTTATTGATATTTACTTCCAGTCCCAATTTCTTAGTGGTACTCAATAGTGTGTGCGTATTGTCCTTTAGTATCTCCTCGCTATCGCCCAATAGCACTACATCATCAGCATAAACTAACAGCTTATTAATACCACTTTAAAATACACCGTGTCCCATTCAAACCTCCCACATATTAATTAATCATATGAAATGAGGTTGGTATTAAAAGAAAGAGAAGCACAAAGAATTGTTGTTTTCATTGTTGCAGTTAATTCATCTGTCGCATGATTCACAATAATGACATAAAACAAAATGGCGACTCCTCAGCGACGTGCACAAACTGTTTTCTAGTATGCAGAGACGAAGTCAATAATTACATTGCAAAGAAATTGCCGGAGAGAATATGAAGGGAATGCACCTGATGGGAAGACCATTAAGGCATGGCTTGAGAAGTTTCTGGCGACTGGAAGTATTAAAAAAAAGAATCAGGAGGTGCTCGTACACGTGTTTCAGAAGAAAAGATTGAAGAAATTAGAGCAGGATGGTGCACATATAGAGATGTTTTAGTGTGTGGCAATGAAAATTCTTTGAGTTTCTGTTTCGTTTAATACCGGCCTCATTTAATAATTCCGCATACTTTGCTAGTTATGATTAATTAACATGTGGGAGGTTTGAATTGGATTAAAACGTATAATGATTTAGAAACATTTAGAATTAAATTTTTATGTAAAAAAAAAAGGAAATTACAATATTGTTTAAAAAATTAAGTAAAATTCCTATACACCCTGTATTATGTTATTAATATCATACCAATGTAGGCCTTCCTCATCCTCTAAAATATTTTATGGCATTTCGGTACTTTTATAAGTATTAATTTTATATTGTTACTGTCTACTTGTTCGACTTTACAGTAAGTACTGAACTCGGGGAGTGATTAAATGCAAGTTCCAGTGTATATTAATTTATGTCATAAGACTTAAGATATACATTTATAAGTAAAGAGCAAAAATATCTTAGGATAAAGGAAATGCAGATTTGCCGTATCGCACATTTAAAGTAATTTGAACGTAATGGATTTAACAATCGTGATTCTGTGGTAGAGTAGGAGCATGTAATGATACTTAAGGTAGAGGAAGTTAACACAAATGTTGATATTCATGATGCGAACGAGTGCTGTGAGCCTGTGGCTAATAAAGGCTTTCTTAATAAAGACACCGGTTGATTTCCTCTGGGAATTATTTTACTTAGGAGATGTGTGGTGGAGTCTACCTCTTGCAAACTCGAGCTCTTTCAACTTCATGTGAGATTGAAAGTTTCTTCTTTACAATTCTTTGTACCTTTATAAACTTACTGTCAGTGGCGTTACTTTAACGTGTTAAGAATCTAAAATTATCATTTACTTGTAACCATTTATATACATTTCGTAACAACTCGTAAAACTCTGTGTATTATATGTCCAATGTACGGGAGTTTTGAAGATGAGATACATGTATTAGGAGCAATGTAAAGATTTAGAATATTGGATGCGTCAGTTATCACCGGAAAGATTTCTAAATTCAAATCGTGAAAGATTGACATTGCTACGAGTTAATTGTAAATAAAAAAAATGGATAAACGTGGGTAAATTACTGGATAAAACGCGGAAAATAAGAACTACACTCATTCGTGAATAAACAAATATTTTAGCAAAATATAATATTATTAATCTAATATATAAAAATTGTTTTTTTTGTTTGTTCGTACGTACTTTATGCGCGGCCATGCTGTTGATACGAATATGATGGAGTTTTTGCAAAATATTCAGGACATGAACATAGGCTATAAGAGAAATGTGATAGTCAACCCTTTCACCTCTAGAAATCACCCTTTGTAGTGAAAAAACGTGAAATAAAGTCCCTATTTTGACGCTTAAATGGCTTACTCTGCCTGAACCATAATATATATACGAAATTAATGTATACAAAATTGAATATCTGACTGTTGCTGGTAATAATTTTGTTAAAACAGTTCACATTATTTGGTATATTCTCATTTAACACTGGTACTGAACTGTTGCTGATAATAATTTTGTACAAAAGGTTCACATTACTGGGTATGTTCTCAATTAACTGTGTACAGAGAGTTCATATTACTGGAAATGTTCTCTTTTAAAACTGTTAAATGAGAACATACCCAGTAATGTGAACCCTCTGTACACAAAGTATTACCAACGGCAGTCAGTACTAAATTGAAATCAGAAGATGAAACTTAGGTTTTGGAAAGGCCTCCTACAAAACTACACTGCCGATTGTTGAAGAGGACTGAGATATCAGGTATTGTTTTATGTTTCTTAAAATTTTAGGGCGTTGAGGTTGGTAAATTTTGCTTAGAGGCCTCTTTTTTCAGGCTTAAAGATCTTTTACGAGCCAGAAAATCTTCAGACTCGGAACCCATGGCTTTAATTCCTTCCCGGAGTACTTGTACCTTGGATTTTTCCGTCCTAAAAACAATTAATCGATCCCGGCCGGGTATGAACCGACGATCCTCGGAACCAGAGACATGGAGCATTATAACCACTAGTCTACCGCGGCCGACTGTTGAGTTAAGTAGTTACATCTTATTATTTGCGACGAATTGTTGATCATTTACTCAAATAACCGCCTTTGAATTTTGCGGATGGCAGTAAGATTCCTTATAAGCCAATAGGAGATATATTTAGGTCATGCGCAGCTAGCAAACGCCCTCTCTAGACGTGCTTCCTAGATAATAATTTTCCATATACATGGATTCTTTAATAATCGTCTTTCAAACTTTCTGTACGATAGAATTCGAGACTGGTGTCTAGATTTTATGTAAAAAAAACATGAGGATCGGATCACCTAAGTATGAAGCCAAGATCAACTAACTAACTCACAGGCACTATCGAACCCGGAGGTTCATGGCCGCGCGGACATAAGCTCTCCATACTTCCCTATCCTGAGCCAATGTTTTCCAATCATCCCCTGTATAATCTAATTCCCTCAAATCATAGTTAATATTATTCTCCCACGTCATTCTTGGTCTACCAACTGGGCGTTTTCCCTCTGGTTTTCCTACAAGAAGCTTCCATGCACCTCTTTCATTCACCATTCGTGCCAAATGTCCTGCCCATGGCAGTTTACGAGACTTAACTGTTCTTATTATATCTGACTTCCTATAAAGACCATGTAGTTCACTGTTATGAAGTCTTCTCCATTCACCTGTCTGATCATCTCTGTTAGGTCCAAAAATTTTCGTAAGAACTTTATCCTCAAATACTCGTAATCTCCTTTCCTCCCTTAAGCTAAGAGTCCATGTATCACATCCATATAATATAACTGCTAGAACAATGGTTTTATATATTTTCAGTTTATTTTGAAAGGAGTTGGGACGTCAAGAGTTTCTGTAATGCATAATGAAGCCAAGAAGATGTGTTAAAGGAAGCCGTCAGCGAGTGTAAGGAACTGAGTTATAAACTTACCATTATGAAGGAAGAGACTTTATTTGCAGGAAATTAGTTGTGTAAAATCAGGAATTCATTCTGAAATAAATATACTGAATTGGAAATTTTGTGCAAACATATGTGATGTTAAATTAAATAAATCCCATCTGAAGCCTAGGCGACCGCAATCCGTGACTCTGATTTCGTTAATATAGTGTTGGAACATTAGATAGAACCCATTCAACAAATGTTAGGTTCGAAAAAACCGTCGAAGCTTTACGGTTTGACGACTTTTCCAAACTGACTTTTGTTGGTTAAAATTTCGTTTATACCAACAGGTAATTAATTTTGTTGTGCAGTCGCTTATGTCGAGATTGTAGTAATATTAATTATATTTAAAATTACGAGTACTATGTCCACCGCTGTGATCTCGAGGTACCGTACTGCCTTGTCACGCAGCGGGCCCGGGTTCAATTCCCGGTCGGGACAGGTTCCTGGGGGAGGTTTTTTCGGGGGTTTTCCTCACCTGTAAGACAAATGTCAGAAAGCTTAGGGCCCAATGGTCCCCAAAAATCAACCGGCCATCATCATCATCTTTCACCGGTGTGGAAAGCAACGGGAAGCTATCACACATATAATTCCCTAGCAAACCTGCAAAGTGTAGTATGCAAATGCTATTATTGCAGTAGAAGACCTGCCCTCGGGCAGAATTACGATGGATGGAAAATTACTGTATAATATAATATCCTGAACTTGTGCCCAACTGAGGATCGGATCGAAGGATGAGATGAAGTCCATTTATTTGTGCGGATTTGTGAACGTCTGACGCACTGGACAGGGGCGGTAAAATGAAACGAAGCGAAATGGATGAAATGAATATGGGACAATGGTAAAATGAAATTTCTGACAGAGGAAAACAGAAGAAACCCAGCAAAAATTAATAATATTGGAATAACTAAAATGGATGATAATACTGTATATGCGACCCCAACTTATAAAAAAAATAAGAACAAACAGATAATTATATATATATATATATATATATATATATATATATATATTGTGTGTATGTGTGTGTGGTCGCGAGGTAGCGTACTGCCTTGTCACGCAGCGGGCGGGCACGTGTTCGATTACCGGTCGGGACAAGCTCCTGGGTGAGGTTTTTCGGTGTTTTTCCTCACCTGTAAGACGAATGTAAGGAAGCTTAGGGCCCAACGGTTCCCGAAAATCATCTGGCCATCATCATAATTCCCCTTATCATTATCATCATCCTCCTTCACCGGTGTGGAAAGCAACGGGAAGCTACCACACCTATAATTCCCTAGTAAAGCTGCAAAGCATAGCATGAAAATGATATGATTGCAATGAAAGACCTGCTCTCGGGCAGAAAATACTATGTATATATATCATATTAATAATTTGTGAACTATTTTAATTTTCTATGGCGTTTGAGCATCTTGATCAGACCGCATGTAGGATTTGTGTCGGTAACTCAGTTAACTTTCACTTCTTTTTAAGATTCTGAATTCCTACACTCCTAGTTACCTGGCGTCCAGATTTGAGAAGTTATATTCTTACCACAATATTGATACTAGGTCACATGATAGGTCTGCTAACAATCACTCTCCATATCACTTCCTCTTATTCTGCTTCTTTAACAGTAGCCGCTGCCCGGTCCTGGAATTCCCTCTCTGAAGATATCAGGTGTTGACGCACTCTTAACACTAAGTCAGGCTTATACAAGTATTTGTTGTAAACAATTAATTAGTATGGAGAACTGAATTTATTAATGCCATTAATCGTTTTTTTTTTATGTCTATCTTGCACATTTGACATTTCATTTGTTAAATCTAGATGAAATGAAAATATATAGTGAATAATAATTATATTGTGTATATATATACTGTGCCGTCTTAGATGTATTATCACCGTATATTGATCGGCTTTAATTAATTTACTCTTGCTCAATCTTATATCACAGATGCGATTATAGCTGAATGTAAACAAGGAATGAATAACTAGAGAACCGATAAACATAACTATTTAATCTTAACAGAGGTTCTGCGCGCTGGGCCCTAGATTTACGCAGACTTGCTACATTTCGTAAACAACTGCTAGTATACAATAAACAATACTTTAACCTATACTTTATTGTATATAGCGAAGTATTTAACGACACCATGAGAGAGGAAATTATATGCCTCTAAATACTTAATGCTTGCAATAAATAATTAATCACAAGGATTAATTAAAGTAAGTGAGATTTAATGAAAATAGTCATGTAAGTTGAATTAACAAAATATCGGCTATAATGAAAGATTATCAAAACAATGATGAAGGTTACCATAATCAATAATAATAATAATAATAACTTTCTCCTTTAACAATAATAATAATAATTAGATAATTCATACTAGAAAACATTTGAACTATGTACACTCACACAAAATACAATAAAAATGATTAACAAAATCTTGAAGTAATGACCACATCGCCGTAATTAAAGAGTCACACTGCAGGAGAAAGTCTCTTCCTTTCTCAGGAAGACTTCCAGTCTATTACGAAGCCAGTCTCGGCTGCTTCCACGAAGCCAGCCCACCGACTGCTTCCACGAAGCCAGAACCCTGTCTGCTTAACGTTTCGTGTCGCCGAGGACGGACCTCCTCTATCGCGCAGTACGTGCGCGCAGAGGAGTGGGGGCCAGAATGAGATACGAGAATAACATTAACCATAATTTGAATGCGAAGTCTTGAACAGGGATGATTGAAAAAATGAAATAGTTCAGAATAGAGATGTATTGACAGCTTATTTCCGAGGGGCTATTGACCTCTGGGTTTGATAGTGGCAGTAAGTTTATTATTACGGTATATGAATATTTGTTTGCTCATTACAATTTTTTAAATTGGTCATACTAAATTTTTATCGACCATAAAGTAGACCTGACATTTTTTACTGAAGCACGTAGCGGTATATTTTTTTCCAGAGCCAGATTGCCAGCCTGACGCTTAACCCCCAGACATGGAGGACATGGGATATATGCTAAAGTAATGGAAGAATATACAAAATAGGACCTGAATATAAATTTACAGAAAAGAATGTATGCGTTTCTTAAAGGATATGGATGATCTCATACTCATAACAGGGAAAATATTTTTAAAAAGTTAATTTTTTAAATATCTTGGGTGAATAATTACATGTTTAGGTACATGTGAAATAGATGTACAAACTAAAATTGCAATGGCAAAAAATGCAACTAAGACATTACGTGAAATAATTTGAAACAAACATATTACAGAGGAAACTAAAATGAAAATTTATAAGGGCACAATACAGAATATCTTGTCATATGGAAGTGAAACTCGGTCTTTGACGGAATTACAAAAGAATACAATTGGAGCAGTTGAATCTGATTATCTCAGAAGAAGCCTTCAAGAAGCAAGACAGGATAAAATAAGAAATGAATTCCTTTGGAGAGAAATGAATGTCACCACATCTGTTGTTAAGAGGATTGAAAATCAAACTCTTAAATTGTATGGCCATGTACAAAGAATGGAAAATGAAAGATGGCTAAAAAATATATACCAATGGTCACCCCCTGGAAGACATAAACGTGGCAGACCAAGATGGAAATGGAAAACGTATGTCAGAACTATTATGGATGATAGGAATTTGGAACGAGATTGGAATGATAGAAATAAATGAAAACTGAAGACGGCAAACCTATAAGTGGAGGAAAGTCGAAGAAAAAAAAAGTAGACCTATTTCTATTCATAATATATTTAAGAAAATGAATAATGTCCAAAACTAGATCGATGTTACTTAGAATGCCTAATGTATAAAAGTGAATGTTTGTTTGTTTGTTTGTTCGTATTTTATGCGCGGCCATACAGTTGATACGATTGTGATGGGGCTTTTTGCAAAATGTTGAGGATATTCCCGGGATGAACATAGGCTATTTGATAGTTGTAATACTCAACCTCGTGAAATAAGGTCCCTATTTTGACGCTTAAGGATGCACACATTTGAGATTCGTGATATAAATTATTTAATGGATGCTCTGAAATTGCATCCTTCGTTGAAATTTGTACGAAAATCCATGAGCAAATATAGGTAATAAGTAGAATGAATGAATATATAACATGACCGAATGTACTTTAAATTTCCGTTTTATAACAGTCATTTAATCCAAAAGTAATTTCCGGAGTAACGAAAGAGCTGAGTAAACAAGCGTTGAATCAATAAATGTGTGAACTCTTTTGAGTTTATTTTTACAACATCACGTTATTTCATGTTATTCATGTAAAAAAATTCAATTCACAAAGCCATGAAACTACTTTCTCTTTCGGAAACTGAATATTCATACTTTCACTACATATAATTCTATGGACTCTCTCTCTCTCTCTCCAAGTTAACATTTCAAAATAACTGATTCAGTGCGGAGATTAACTTCATTCAGTATTATATAAGTAGGGCAGAATCACCATTTACCATTTTTCTCGATATAGTAATTGCTCTAGGAGTCATAGAAAATGAACATTTTGGAAGCAGGATCGTTGGGATAATGAAAAAACATATTTTCAATTTACCATGTTTATATTTTAACATAAAACATATATTATAAATACAACTTACTTATTTTATCATAAGTAATGTCACAAGTGATTTCCAAATTATCGATAAATTCACGACTCACGAAGTAACGAGTGGATTTATCTAGAGGATTTAGAAACTAAGAATGGTTTACTCACAAACCGTTATTTAAATATAGTTATTTAAAATATTTATATAATTAATGTAAACGTCGATGTTTGAAGAAAAATGAGAAACGTTTGTTATGTTTCACTTGTTCATCACTGCATCCAGATCATATTATTTATTGCCAAAGGATCGCAATATTGTAAGAATTCACCCGAGTGGAGAAAAAATGAAGCACATCAAACTGTATATTAATTAATTTCTGATGTCCTATGACGTAAATATGTCAAATGTATATTTTTTGGAACGTTATTACCTGGTATATAATACGTTTAAGAAAGTGCAGTGGTTCTTTTTTGTGATATAATCAATTGCTACAATTTTTTATATTATATCCAGCAAGCAATATCTGGTTGCATTCGTGCACTATATAGTATATACAATCTGGTACCCACATGCATTCTATAATTCTTACATCTTAATATATAAATTGTTATATTCAACGTATTTCTTAGAGAGTCAGTCACTGCAATATAATGCTCTGACCTATTGAGAATGTTAAAAAGGAGGAGCTTGATTTTAAAGTGATCAAATTAAATTAATAAAATTGAGGTGTGCAGAGTTTAACCACGCTGACTGCTACCATTTTGTGCAGGCGATACCCCACGCTCTGCGCCGCCGTGTATCGTCTTTTGTTTCCGTTGTATATATTAGCGTAGAGTTCACAACATCCAAGGTTATTAATCAAAAGCCTTTGCCCGGACCCATAAGAGGCAAAGATTGATTCATCTTTCTTTCCTAAACACTTAAACATAAATCAACAATAGATCTCAAGACACTAGAGTAATCTTATGATTGTTATTTAAACTGAGTGTATCATTATTGTTATTAACCATGAAAGCTAGACGGAAAAAAGGAAGCTAGAATGATCTCCTAAACTAGTAAGTTTTTGTACGGGAATATCAAACAGCAGCATGCGCATAAATAATTTGAACATTAACCAGGATGTATATAAAAATGATGTTTAAT
The DNA here is from genome assembly GCA_030220185.1 of Diploptera punctata. Classification (NCBI taxonomy): domain Eukaryota; kingdom Metazoa; phylum Arthropoda; class Insecta; order Blattodea; family Blaberidae; genus Diploptera; species Diploptera punctata. The sequence continues at coordinate 1,029,454 of JASPKZ010006835.1, read as the reverse complement.
ATAAACAAGACGTCTGAAGTGTATGTAAAATATAACAAATATGAATCTTGATCATTCTTAAACAAAAAAAAATAATAATCACTAACATCATAAACTATATCATACCTCACACAACATTCATACAACAGTCCAAGCCAGGGTGGCTTTCCCTGGTCCTCCGGACCAAACAACCACGGCACTCGCGGCTCCAGACGACGTTGTCTCAACTCAAAGTTCCGATCGAATGATAATGTTCAGCATGTGCATAGCGTATTTGAGCGTTCCGAGGTAGAAGGAGAGATGCGCAGCACAAACAGCGCAACAGGAGAGGTACGAAGGAGAGTGGGGGTAGATGCATAGAGAAGGGATATTGGCATAGTTCACGAATCTTTCTGTTCAGGGAGGATAACGGCACTGCAGTTGTGAACCGAAAATCGCACTTTCGGTTCAGAGGTGAAAAAGTCTGTGATTGGTTGTAAGACTAAATTCAATAAAATGTGATTGGCCATTGACTCCCATTCGGGGCATGAGTTAAATGGTTTTAATAATTATTATTGTAATACTATTCTTCAGTCATTTAAGTATTACCTTAGTTGCCACCTAATAGAGGTCTCACTGAAGCCTTGTGTTAACCACATGCCACTCGTTGACATCTGTAGGTAAATAAGCATAACTACATTAGCTTGATTAAGAAGCTCCCGCTAGGGCGCACTCGTGTGCCCACATGGAACGTATGGGGTAGATACATACATACCGACGTCATTGAAAACTTGGGACTTCACTTAGATTCTAATTTACATTGGAATGCCCAAATAAAACAAACATCTGAAAAGATCTTCTCCACAATGCATTCCCTAAAGCGTCTCTGAAACTTTCTTCCTACAGCTCTTAAAAGAATTTTAATACAAACCTTAGTGATGCCTCATTTTGACTATTGTGACGTTTTACTAACTGATGTAAATGACGGATTGTCGGACAATCTGCATCGGTGTCAAATAATATGTGTATCAGATTCATATTTAATGTCCGAAATGTCGATCACATTTCTCCATTATTCCACGAATTGCCACGATTACATCTAAAAGAGAGAAGAAAATTACACTGTATAAATCTCTTATTTAAGATCCTACATACCTAGACTCTCAATTATTTATCCTCTCGTTCCTAGTATGTATCCTCCAACCTAACTTAAACATACGATCCTGCTTAATATAGCGCAACATAAGGACGTCACATCACTCCATGTCATATACTATCTTCACTTCTCGCAACTGGAATTCCCTACCACAAGAAATATGGGGCTGCCGTATATTGGCATCTTTTAAAAGAAATCTAAATTTATATTTGCTCTAACCTCGACTTCATTACCCAGAGTAGTACATATAATAATTGGCGTTTCTCGTATAATTTATCTTATTTATGTTATTATTATTATCATAATTATTGTCAATATTATCATATATATTATTATTATTATCGTAGTATAAAATGTTGTTTGTACAATTTACATTGCAACATTTAATGTATTTTAACTATTTACAATGAATATAGTGTATATCTATATTGTAAAATATTTATTTGTGTTTGTTCTGGTTGAGTGTAAGAGATGTCCTTATGGCCTTAACTCTGCCAGAATAATTAAAGAATTATTATTATTATTAATTATTATTATTATTATTATTATTATTATTATTATTATTATTATTATTATTATTATTATTATTATTATTATTATCATCATCATCATTATACATTGTAATACTATTAATAATCATTATAAAATGAAAACAAATATATAAATTACAAAAACTGTATTATTAGAGAAATAGAATTAAATGGTCATTTATATCATCTATACGAATTTTAAACATGTTACATTTTATATTCCGTTCCTTAAATAGTAAATAAAAATCATTCGAAAGAGCAAAACTCCTTCGAGATATTAAGAAAAACGATTTAGAAATAAATTTGGCTACAGAATTAACTTACAGATATATAAATGTGCAAGGAATTTGAATATAAATTCAAGGGGGATGTTACGAATATCATAGAGTTGAAATTCAAAATGTTTTCGTGTATTCTTAAATAGCCCCAATTAATATTAACGTTGTAAAGATAAGGATATGTCCCGCGCCGTAGCCGAGCGGTTAAGGTAGGAAGCCTTGGCGCAGAGCTACGGGACTTGCGCTGGTTCGAGTCTCCATGGGGGAAGAAATTTTCTCATGGTATTTCGGCCAGTATGGGACCGGTGCCAACCCAGCATCGTGAGGTAATTGGGTAGCTACAATAAGTAGCGGCTCCAGGTTGAGGAACCAGCTATAACGGCTGGGGGACTCGACATGCTAACCACATGTCACCCCTACACTGACTTTTGATCATCTACCTTTGTGATTGACACATGTGGATGTGAAGGGCCAGCAGCCGGCTGGTAAAAGGGCAACTATTGCAAATACCAATCAATTGGAAAACTTTCTTAGTGATAACTGTTTAGAATACATAAGAAAAAGGGGAAAAAATATATGCTCAATTTACAAAGGAAACCTGATATTGGTAACAGATTCAGAAATATATTCATAATTTCTGAAATGAAGATTAAGCAGGATAACGGAAGGAAAAATTGAAGAAGAAAGGAAAAATTGAAGAAGAAGAGTGTGGCTTTAGGCAAGGTTGTTCATGTATAGATGCAATATTTGTGTTAAAACAGTTGATATAAAAAGGAAGGAATGTAACTATCAACTTTATGTCCTGTTTTTAAACTTTCAAAAATAATGTGATGAAGTCCAAAGACATTTGCTGTGGGAAATTTTAGAAATCTACCAAATTCCACATAAACTCCTAATTACCATAAACATTTTATATAAAAGCACATTGAAGAAAATTAAATTGGATCAGGGGAAAACAACACAATTTTTTTCAAATAGATCATATATTTCGACAACGTGTGGTCTCGCGTAGTCTATTTATTCAGGTAACATAATTCAGTAATGGGAATTATTAAACCCCCAAGAATAAGCATTTCATGGTAACATAGTAGTATAAACAATGTTTGAAGATGAACAGGTACTCGTGGAGAAAAGTGAAGATCATTTAGCACAATCTGCTTTAATAATGTGTAATGTGAACATTTCTGAAGTAAAATCCAAATCAATAGCATTAATTAGAAAACAAATTTAAAGCTACAAATTATTATAAATAAAATAATTGAATAGATAACAGATTTTACATATTTGTGATGTCTCATCTCTAATTTCAATCACACAAAAAGATGTGGAGAGAAAATTGATAAAGTGTAATAAATTAAATGGTATTTTGAAACATGTTGGTAAAAAATTATAAAATAAATTCAAATAAGATTCCACCATGTAATCTCAAAGCAAGCTCTTTTGTATTGAAATGAGGTATGAACCATGCGTCAGCATGATGATAAATAGTTTCCATATCCGAGTTTCATGCAATCTTTAAGTGGAGTAACATTCAGAGACAATATACGAAGTTAAGATCTAAGAAACAAATGGGAAAGTTGGAAGGGCATGTAAGTGACATATACAAGTATCAGATTAAATGGAAGCAGCATGTTTTGAGAATGTCAGAGCACCTGTTACCGTTTAAGCAGAACCTTAACAATCAAGGAGAGGAAGATATCTGGAGAGACCCTAACCCTATGAACTGACCCATTCGTGTAGTCGCAGAAGAGGCAATTTCCTACACTTGCAGTGGGCAGAAGAATAAGCGTAAATGTATTCTCTGAACACAGCCTTTTATTTTCTACTATATAACTATTTCTCTAAACTCCCTGTTTGAAGAGGAATGGCATAAGAAAATTTACAAAAAATAGTTTCTTTTATAGGATCCATATTATTCATATTTTTAAAAATTGTATCCTGTAAAATTTGAAGATGTGAAGATGTGACCGTTTCCAAATAACCGACCAAATTATTTATTTTGTCTTCTTCTTCTTCTTCACGGTTTAGGCTTATTTTCTAGCCTGTTCCGGCCCAAATTGCTGTTCTTTCCATCTTTTCTTTGATCTTCCCAAACTTCTTCCTCTTGGTGAATAGCTGTATGCTGTCTTTGGAGCTTGTAAGTATTTAGAAGTGTCCCCTGAGTACGCTACTAACGTTCTGCAGGGTTAGTCCTTTGGAGGGGCTGCCTCCTTAAAGCCTTTGGACTTGCTTCCGTCTGTTTTATCCCCACAAGTCCGCCTTCTGCCGTTGAGGACTTCACTCTTGTTTCCCCGAGCTGGGTCTCTTATTTCATCCCGAGAGATTGGGTTGCCAATTCCGCCATTTTCGCCGTTCCGATATCTCTATCTCCGCCGTGTCTGCTGTTGTGGTCTTCTGTGTTTGCAACTTCCAGTGTGGTCGTTGCTCCCACGTTGCGGATTATTCTTAGTTCCCTCTCCTCTTATCTAACCGCAAGCCAAGGCTTCCCGGTTATGATCGTCTGGGTCATTGGTACTAAGCCTCCCTACCACGACAAGGTGATAATCCACAGGGAGAATTTATTTTGTAATAATCATTATACGTCCCGCGCCGTAGCCGAGCAGTTAAGGTAGGAAGCCTTGGCGCAGAGCTACGGGACTTGCGCTGGTTCGAGTCTCCATGGGGGAAGAAATTTTCTCATGGTATTTCGGCCAGTATGGGACCGGTGCCCACCCAGCATCGTGAGGCAATTGGGTAGCTACAATAAGTAGCGGCTCCAGGTTGAGGAACCAGCTATAACGGCTGGGGGACTCGACATGCTAACCACATGTCACCCCTACACTGGCTGTTGATCATCTACCTCTGTGATTGACACATGTGGATGTGAAGGGCCAACAGCCGGCTGGTAAAAGGGCAACCGCTGAAAAGTGGAAAGACTCTCAATTGGAATTGGAATAATCATTATACACCGTGTCCACAAATATAGTATCATACTTTAAACTACTACTACGTCGCTTTGGATAATCGTATCTAAATAAAATTGGTGACAATCAAAAGAGAAACTCAAAACGTTTTGTGCATGTTAACAATGTCAACAATGGAGAATAATGGACAACAATACAGAATCTAAACTAAATTTAATCATTTTTTGTGGTCGATATGGGTTCATTGTTGCATATGTCTGCAGCGTCACTCGTGGGGGCCAGTTTCAGTGTCTATGAGGTATAGCAAACACTTTTTTGAGTTTCTATTTTGATTGTTACGAATTTAATTTAGATACGATTATCCAAAGCGACGTAGTATGACACTATGTTTGTGGACACGTTGTATAATTAATACTATAATTGTGAAGTTGTAATGTTTTTGTAATTTTTCTTATAGAGTCTTATTACGTTTATAAATCTGTATGTCTCATGTGTTTATCGTAAATACCGAAGCAAATTTTGATATAAACAATTTATGAATTGAGAATGAATAATGAAATGGATCATGGTAAGACAATCCATACTGTTAATTGAACTCGTGCAAGATCCATTTCACCAGCGTCTAAATGAGTAAGAATGATGACACTGTAGCCTTTGGCCTTTCTCGCCAAGAAGTATTTTTTCTGACCGTTTACCTGGCCAGATGTTTTTATGAAGATATAGTCAGAGATAATTTAAAACATTCTAGCAGATTTTATTATAGCCTATGTCATTTTTAAGAGTATATTTGTTGTAAAGTTTCACTTTTTAAATTAGAGTTTGAGGATGAAACTAATTATCAATTATCTATACTTATTAAATTAGCCAAGTAAAATTATATTTAAAACTAAATATTTGGATTCCCATTTTACTCGACTCATTTCTCGGAAAACAAATGAAAACCAGAAAGCTACAACTCTCTGTTTATAAAATAATAGTTTTTCAACTCTTGTTATATTTGTTCGCCATGTAGATTGTGCTACTGTATATATATATATATATATATATATATATATATATATATATATATAGTGAAAGAAAATATACAAAAAACGTAACGTGTCGTACTGTCATTTGTGATTTGGAACTGAAAATAATTTTTTTAACTTACAATCATGTATTTTCGCGTATTCATAAAAGCATTATCATAATTAATATTGCATTTAAATTCGTATGTACAGCCTTTGAAATAATTGATGGCGCACAGATAATTGTCAAGTCTCAGAACGAAGCCATTTCGCATTATCAGAGGTCAGCTATTTGGTTCACAAGTATACAAATATTTGAAAAAACTAAATCCGTTCTATTTCGTTGTGTGTCGTGCAATGGAAAACAATTCCGTGTAAATAATTAGTGCGGTAAATACTAAAAATAAAACAAAGCAAAATAAATGAAACAAAAGAAAGAAAATTAATTGAAATAAGGACGAGAGAAAAAAAAGCATGTCAGCAGGATCGAACACGCGACCTCATGCTCGGGAAACAGAAGCTTCGCTCCACTAGACCACAACCATCTCTCCTAGAAATCGTCTGTATGGAGCGATGCTGTACTTCAGGACTTACTTGTTTAATTAAATTAGATATTAACTTATTTAAATTAATCGTACGCATTTTGCATTAGTAATGGAAATAAATAATTTTATCATGTCATGTGTTTTGTAAACAAAGTAATGAGACGTTACAATCGTTATTCATTTGTTATATATGAGCTGTTTCCTCTAATTTATTTATTTCCATATATTCCATTGCATAGTAATTCTGTTCGAGGGCAGGTCTTTCACTGCAATCATAGCATTTTCATGCTATGCTTTGCAGCTTTACTAGGGAACTGTAGGTTTTGTAGCTTCCCGTTTCTTTCCACACCGGTGAAGAATGATGATGATGATAATAATGATGATGATGATAGCCGGATGATTTTCGGGGACCGTTGGGCCCTAAGCGCCCTGAATTTATCTTACAGGTGAGGAAAAACCCCGAAAAAATCTCACCCAGGGGCCTGTCAAGACCGGGAATATTTCCACATACATGTACAAATTTATCTCGATATAGCATTATTTAAAGGGAGGGGAGAACTTAATAGTGTACTCGGTATTCTGGCTCGAGTGCCTGATATTCCAGTCAGCACATTAGAAAATATGTATGAAGCGATGGTGCACTATGGTAGTGAGATTTGGGGTTTTCAAAGAACGAAAATACTAAATAAGGTATATATGCATTTTCTAGTAAGGCCGTTTCTAACTGTGGAATTTTATATGAATTTGGGTCATTCCAGGACAACATAAACTGCAAAATTCGTGTACTCAAATACTGGTTGCGGGCAATCCAAGGTGAACAAACAAGGCTCAGAGCGATTTGTTACGACCACCAAATTAGAAACATAGATGTGAAATTCTGGGCAGACGAGGTTAGGAGAGAACTCCAAAAGATTGTGATTGGTTGGATATGGGAAAAAGGGAATGATAATCGCAAGAATGTGTGGAGAAAAATAAGGAGGAGGTACTTAGATATAAACCAACAAGATATTTTCGACGAATGTACGAGAAAACGCTCACTGTTTTTACAAAGAGACGTAAAACGTGTTTGGAGAAAATAATCTTATATACTCATACCTAGGATTTAAATAGAGATCAAGGCTTGCTTGGTTTAGGCTAGGGGCATGGAAATTTCTAAAAATTAGCGACGATAACGATATGCGAATATGTCCAATGTGCGAGAGTTTTGAAGACGAGATACATATATTAGGAAGATGTAACTAACGATTTAGAATATTGAAGGCGTCAATTATTACCGGAAAGATTTCTAAAATCAAATCGTGAAAGATTGGCTTGCTGCGAGTTAATGGTAAATCCAGAAAATTGGATATACTTGAGTAAATTTCTGGACAAAACGCGGAAAATAAGAACAACACTAATTAATTCTTAATAATAATTATGCATAACTTAATGTGGTGCTATTGTATTATTATGTACCTGTAATATTATTGTGTTATCTTGTAATTGTAATATTATTGTTTTTTTTTATACTATTACCAAATATTACTTTATTGTAACGGACTGTCAAAAGCAGGTACTGCTTACTGCCCGTATGACCCATATTTGTAAATAACATTGTATAGGCCTATATCTTACTTTTAGTCTAATAAAGTCCTTTAACATTTTACAATTATAATATTATAATAAAGTGTTATTACTACTGCTGCTGCTGCTGCTGCTGCTGCTGCTGCTGCTGCATACAAATTTATTTATATAACGAAGCCTGGTAACATGAAGGCATTATAAAAATTGATGACGTTATTAAATAATAAATAAATAAAGAAATATATACCGGATCAGAATCGAACGTGGGCCCGCGTCGTCGAAAAAAGAACATCTTACCGACTGCTCTACTGAAGCGAACGATACGAATGCTGTATGAAGAGAGACTTACGCCGTTCGCTTTATACTCAAACAGTTAGAATATGTAATAACGTACTGGTGTGAATCGATCTTCAAAACTCTTAACTTTCAATCATCAAGAGTTGCGCCATAATTTTTTCAAAGGCTGTACAATATTTTACAGTCGGTTATTTAATCATTTCCTCGCGCCTGTAAAAACCACTTCCCAACCTCGCATTCTAATATAGGCCTACTTTTACTGTGTACTGAACATGTGCTTGTTTATAAAATTTACAAGTAATAAACACCTAATATTAGTGTTAACGTGTATATTTGGATTTTTCACTTTACCTTCTCCTTAGCATTAAAACACCTTCGTTTCATCATTGTTTTACTCCTTCCTTTTATTATATTTATTTATTAGTCCTGTTGGAGTTAAGACCATGTGGCCTTCTCTTCCACTCACGAGGACAAACATATGTTATATTAGAATATAACAATGACAATTAATTCTAATATTAAATACTAAATGAATATTTGACCAATAAGATAATGTCTTTTATATTACGATCTATAATACAACCAGATAATGATAGTTAAGATTAAGACTAAAACTAATAATAAAAGTAAACAAGCAAGGTAAATTAAATTGTTTGATAGACTGTCCTTGTTTAATGTATACTATTAAAGACAAAGAAAATATTTGTTCAATCCATAATTTAGTTGTCTTCTAATATGTTATCTGGATTTGGTTAACCCAATTTACGAGTTTCAACTTTAAAGTCGCCCTAATTTTTTGTAATAACAAAATGTTAATATATAGTTTAGAAAATATATCAAATCTGATTTAAAAACTGCAAAAATCATATTATTCAGCTATGAACCACATTACTATTGTACATAAGTTTTTTATTATTTATATATTGTTACGAGTCCACCGCTGTGGTCTCGAGGTAGCGTGCTGCATTGTCACGCAGCGGGCCCGGGTTCGATCCCCGGTCGGGATAGTTTTTCTGGGTGAGGTTTTTATCGGGGTTTTTCCTCACCTGTACGACAAATATCAGGAAACCTTTAAGGCCCAAACGGTCCCCGAAATCATATGACCATCATCATCATCCTCATCCATATCATTATCATCATCAGCATCCTTCATCGGTGTGAAAAGCAACGGGAAGCTACCACACCTATAATTCCCTAGTAAAGCTGCAAGCATAGCATGAAAATGCTATGATTGCAGTGAAGGACTTGCATTCGGGCAGAATTGCTATGGATAGATATATATTGTTACGCTACATAATATATTCATGTTGCATTACAACACCCTACATGCCTAAAATCTTCGAATATTTAGCTTCTCTTTGGTGTAACAGTTATCATGTCTGATTATCATTCCAGAGGCATATCCGATTCGTTTCACACTCATATCATTGTCATTTTTATGCATAATTTCTGGAACGAGGTTGACTCAGCCTATTCAGGTCAACTGCTTACCTATTCGATATGAAGAGTAGCCAATCACAATTAATACAGCTAAAATTAAAGTTAAGGAATTCGTTCGCGCTATCGGTATGATAACGTAAATTGTTTTCTACTTGTCAGTGGTAACAACCAGTCGTACTAGGCACTTTGGAGCTCTCGTACCATGGAGTAACCTTGAAAATTTGTAAGCGTGAAAGATTATTTCAAATTTTTAAAATATATAATTTTCTATAGCGAATTTAGTTTTAGTGTAGAGCTATTTCATGCTGGCCTAGTGGTTTTGTCCATCATATCTTGGCGCAGAGATACGGGACGCACTGGTTCCAGTCCTCATGAGGAATACAGTTTCTCGGCATGTATATGGGATAGGTGTCCATTCAGTACCGTGAGAAAATTGGATAGCAGTAAATATCGGCTTCAAGTTGAGAAAATCAGCTAAACGGTTGGGAGATCCGATATTCTCAACACATGTCACTTTTATGTTGAGGAATGTAATTGAGATCTGTGGATGTGAGACTTACATCCGGATGGTAAGCTAAGCCCTTCTAGGAATGTCATGCTCTGAGTGAGTTGGAGCAGATTTATTTATCCACGTGTTTTTGTTCCCTATAAGACTGGTCTTATTTTTGTGATGAACTTTTAGTTTCCATTCTGAGGACTTCTGAAAATTATTTACCTCAATGGCATTAACGAACCCGTAGGTACATAGCTGCGCGGTAATAAGGTCTCCATACATCCCTAATCTGAGCCAATGTTTTCCAATCATCCCCTGTATAATATACTTCCCTCGGATCATAGTTAATGTTATTATCCCACCTTATTCTTGGTCCACCAACTGGGCGTTTCCTCTAATTTTCCTACAAGAAGCTTCCATGCACGTCTTTCATTCCCCATTGTGCCACATGTCCTGCTCATCGCAGTCTACGAGACTTAAATGTTCTCATTATATCTGGCTTCCTATAAAGACCATGTAATTCATTGTTATGCAATCTTCTCCATTCACCTATCTATTCGTCTCTCTTTGGTCCAAAAATTCTCCTAAGAACTTCATTCTCAAATACTCGTAATCTATGCGCCAAGGCATCATGCCTTAAAACGCTCTGCTACGGCGCGGATTTATCTCTCTTTGGTCCAAACATTTTCCTAAGAACTTTATTCTCAAATACTCGTAATCTCCTTTCCTCCCTTAAAGTAAGAGTCCATGTTTCGCATCCATATAATATAACTGATAGAATAATAGTTTTATATGTTTCCAGTTTAACGTTTTTTGAAAGGAGTTGGTAAGTCAAGAGTCTCTGTAATGCATAATAGCACGCGGACTTCTGCATATAACAGGAAAAAATCTAAAATTTATTTTAAGGAGAAGCCAGATGACTTCTAGTAGTTTTAAAAGTAAACTTACTCTGATCCATCAATGTTTTAAAACAAGGCTATGCCGGAAGTTGTATCTGGAGAGCTTTAAACCCGTTAAATGAGATTTTTCTTCCTGCTTTCCAGGTATCATCTTGAGAGAAATAAAAATAAGTGGGGATGGGAAAGAAGCTAAAAATACAGTTCTAAGAAACGAAAAGGAAGTTGGGACGCCGCAATGCGATAGTACAGAACGCGGTTGGATATCATTACAAGGCAGATTATGCATTTTTAACGCGGTTTGTAAAGTCAGACTTTACAAAAAAAATAATCGTATCTCTTAAACTAGAGAATGCCTCAGAAACATGTAAGGTTACAGAACAAAACCGGAATACGTAGCTTTTATATGAAAATTATCATTAGTAATATCACGAGTGATTTCCAAATTATCGATAAATTTACGACTCACCAAGTGAGGAGTGAATATATATAGAACATTTGGAAATCAAGAGTGGCATTTGTCAGGACTATTTAACGAATAAAATTAAGCTGTTTACTCATTAATCATTATTTAAATATCCATCCATAGTAATTCTGCCCGAAGGCAGGTCTTTCACTGCAATCATAGCATTTTCATGCTATGCTTTGCAGCTTTACTGGGAATTATATGTGTGTTAGCTTCCCGTTGCTTTCCACACCGATGAAGGATGATGATGATAAGATGAATATGAATGATGATGATAAGATGAATATGAATGATGATGATTTCGATGGCCATATGATTTCGGGGACCGTTTGGGCCTTAAAGTTTCCCTGACATTTGTCTTACAGGTGAGGAAAAACCCCGATAAGAACCTCACCCACAAAAACTGTCCCGAGCGGGGATCGAATCCGGGCCCGCTGCGTGACAAGGCAGTACACTACCTCGAGACCACAGCGGTGGACTGTTTAAATATAGTTATTTTAAAATATTTATATATTTAATGTAAACGGCGATGTTTGAAAACAAATGAGAAACGTTTGTTATGGTTAATTTGTTCATCACTGTAACCAGAATAATTATTTATTGCCAAAGATCGCAATATTGTAAGAATGCACCCTATTGGAGAAACAATGAAACACATCAAACTGTTTATAACCAACATTATAGGTTATTAATTAATTTGTGGTGTTCTGAATACTTTTTTTTTCTTCCTTTAATATAAGAGGCCATATTTTACACCCATAAGGTACAGCAGTATGATCGTTGTATAAACTTTTAATACCTAAATTATTAGATAATATACGAAAAATGATACATTGGATGTCCACCGCTGTGGTCTCGAGGTAGCGTGCTGCCTTGTCACGCAGCGGGCCCGGGTTCGGGGCAGTTTTTTCTGGGTGAGGTTTTTATCGGGGTTTTTCCTCACCTGTAAGACAAATGTCAGGAAAACTTTAAGGCCCAAACGGTTCCCGAAATCAAATGACCATCATTATCATCATCATCCTTCACCGGTGTGGAAAACAACGGGAAGCTACCGCACCTGCAATTCCCTAGTAAAGCTGCAAGCATAGCATGAAAATGCTATGATTACAGTGAAGGACCTGTACTATGGATGGATTGATGGATATATTGGATTGAATCATAACATCACTTTTCTATTTTGAAGTCGATATTTAATTTCTTAATTTGTTAATTCTTTATTGCTTCAACCTAGACATTTGGATTATTTTTTTTTTTTACTTTTTCGGCTCTACGTTCATGTTTCTCTGCCACGATTAAATAACAATATACCAATAAATGAACAAATACATGTCTACAATATTTACACATCCACCCAGTCTATATTCATAAATAAAAATATCTGCTATAAAATTTTGTCTTATCTATACATCTATTCATGTGTGTCTCATTGTAGACGACTATAAATAAATGAATGACTACTCGTAAATAAATAAATAAATATGTATATATAAATATTAACGTCTACAGTATCCGTATACACAGTTATATGTACCTATACTCCAACAACACACATAGAAAAGTGTGTGTATATATATATATATATGTATATATATATATTATAATTAAATGTTTAACATTGAGCAATGCAAGTTTAATATGGAATGATAAGAAAAATAAATGCCTGGACGGGATTCGAACCCGGATCTCTGAGTCTTTACCTCAGTGTGATATCCATTACACTACCAGGCGAATCCAATTCAACACTTATTTTTCTTATATATGTATTATACTCTCCATTATTACCAGATGTCGCGAGAACTCGGTCTTCACCGCCATCTAGCAGCTGACTATATCAAGTAAGCAAATTAAAGAGAATATTTTTACCTTATAGCAGTGACGCTTTATAGATGTTATAATTAAATGTTTAACATTGAGCAATGCAAGTTTAATATGGAATGATAAGAAAAATAAATGCCTGGACGGGATTCGAACCCGGATCTCTGAGTCGGTACCTCAGTGTGATATCCATTGGATATATATATATATATATATATATATATATGGTATATATATATGGTATAAGAAGAATAAATGCCTGGACGGGATTCGAACCCGGAATTCTGAGTCTGTACCTCAGCGTGTTTTCCATTACACCACCAGGCGAATCCAATTCAAACACTTACTTTCTTATATATGTATTATATTCTCCATTCTTACTAGATGTGGCGAGAACTCGGTCTTCACTGCCATCTAGTAGCTGACTATAACAAGTAAGCAAAATAAAATATATAATAATATATAATTATACCATATATATGTATATATATATATATATATGTATACATACCAATTAAAAATTTTCTCTTCTAAATGCTATTAACATGCCCGAATCATCTCAATTCCCATTTTTAAATATCTCCAGAATATTCTTATCGAATTCATAATCTTTCTATATCTTCCATGTTTTTATTTTCTATTTCTGTGCTGCTCTGCACCAGAAGTCCATTTCCACAATCAGTCATTTTTTGTATGTAACTTCTTCATTATCGATACTAGTAAAATTCATGGTGACAACAAGAAATGAATAAGTCTCACGTACACTGATAAAGAAACATTAAAATTGGCCAACACACTAAAAAAGCTCGATAAGAATATTAATATATCCTACAGAACTGACAACAAATTAAACAATTTAATAAACAACAACATCGAAGAAATAGATGAATTCGACAATAAAGGCATCTACAAATTAACATGTACAGACTGCAATAAATTCTACATTGGGAAGACTAACAGAAACTTCAACATTAGATTCAAGGAACATTTCAGAGATTTCATTTACAATGGAGGAAAATCAAGTTACGCAAAACATGTATTTCAAGCTGGACACCATATGCATAACATCGATAACACCCTCACAATAGTACATAGAGAAAACATTCCAACGAGAATAAATATACTGGAGGAAATCGCAATCCTAAGATAAATCAACAACAACCTGATTCTCAATGAATACACACCTAATCCACACAATCCTCTGTACAAAATTCTCACAACCAAGTCAGTGCTTCAACAAGGGTCAACAAGAATGGTCCTAATGCATTCTGCTGATGATGGGACTAGTCCCGAAAGGCCTACAGAGTTTTAAAAGAACTTAAGTTGAGGAGACGGACCTACAAGGTAACTTTACAAAAAACAGAATATCTGGCAATAAATAGCAATGAAAGAGAAAATTTAATATTGGAAGAAGGAATCCAAATAAAGCAAGTGAAACAAAGTAAATATTTGGGAATGATTATGGATAACATCGAAGGTATAGGAAAAGAGAACATAAAACATAGAATTGAATTGAGTAGCAAAATAATATCATCATTAAATTCCATATGGTGGGATAAGCATATTTGGAAAGACACAAAAAAATATATTGGTAAAACATTGGTGGAATCTGTTGCAATGTACGGAAGTGAGGTATGGACAATCAATAAGTACTACAAAAATAGACTAATAGCTCTAGAAATGGATTATTTACGAAGAAGTGCCAGAAAGTCTAAATTAGAACGTGTCACAAATAAGGAAATTAGAAACATAATGGAAGCAGAAGAAAGCATAATTGAAAGAATTGAGGAAAAGGAATTAAAGTGGTTAGGACATGTTTTAAGAATGGAAGATGAGCGATGGCCGAAGCAACTATATGAATGGGATCCGAATAGAAAGAAGAAAAGAGGAAGACCAAGGTTAACATGGAAGGAAAACATGAAGACAGTAATGCAAGCTAGAGGGCTAAGCATCGAAGATGCCCAAGACCGTAGGCTTTGGAGGTTTGGCAGGGGCAGACGACAGCAGCTGTAAAAACCCGAAGATAGATAGATAGATAGATAGATAGATAGATAGATAGATAGATAGATAGATAGATAGATAGATAGATAGATAGATAGATAGATAGATAGATAGATAGATAGATAGATAGATAGATAGATAGATAGATAGATAGATAGATAACAAGAATAATAATAATAATAATAATAATAATAATAATAATAATAATAATAATGTGAGTTTGTTTGAAAAGGGCATTGTGGGGTGGAAGCTTTATTACCACCGGAACGTGAACCCATCCTGTGACCACATACTAACGTTGCTAGTAAATCGTTCAGGTGGAGAGAGTATCACATAGCTCGAATACCAGGAACTTTGTATTATTTTTCTACCATTGCGGAGGTATGCAGGCTGGGGCAATAAATAAATTCAGATATTTCACTAGCTTCTCTTTGAAATATGTTTACCTCTTTAAATATTTACTGTTAAAAATGTTTGTTACTCTGCATACACTCGCGTTAAACCTGTAAATCCACCCGTTTGGTTGGTTAACTAATCCAAAAAAATTCCTCAAAGGCTTAACAAATTTTGGTTGTGTAATTTAAAATAGTCCTACGCATTATAAATTTTCACTTCGGCTAATGAACGTGTCCAGTATGTTATATTATTTACATTCTTACGATTCCTTGTTATGTAAAGATATTTTATTTGAAAGCTGTCATTAAAATAACACCAGTGAAATTATCTAACACTTTCCAATATTGTTATTTTAACACAGTTCCAATAATGGATCAATATTACAATATTATAATGATATTATAATATGGTCCATTATTGGAACTGTGTTAAAATAACAATATTGGAAAGTAATCAATTGAGTTGGTGTTTACTTGATAAAAATCCATATTTATTAATTAAATAAAAATAAAACGTAGTTTTATTTGATTTTCATATATTGGAAAGTGTTAAATAACATCGATTACTGCTTATAAAAGTGGTGGTGTAAAATTCTCAAACATAGATACTTCTAAATGAAACCGGCCGTTGACGTTGGTAGTGACATTTACCTGGCAGCGGACGAAACGAGAATTATATATTTGTATATGTGGAGAGTATCGTTAATGTTCGTACCATGTTTCGAATAGTGTAGTGGTCTTGCACGCTCGTACGGAATACGAGAGGTCCACGGTTCGATTCCTGGTTCAGACGTTATTTTTTCTTTTCACAGTATCATTATAATATTAGTAAATCTATTTAAAGTTAGGAGCTAAATAGTTGATACATTCTCCTCAGAGGTATGTTACTTCAAAATTCAGCATCTTGTATATGCTGAATATCTACAAATCCCAGATCTGTACTTCTCCTCCGAAGGATGTTATTATCAAGATTCAGTGTCCAAGTCCGGGTTTGTATCGCGATTTTCGGTTCCAGAAGTAAGCATGATGTATACCCTACCGCCGGATCGACCATTGATGGATAAGTAGTTCAGATACTGGCATGATTATGTTAATAAATAAAATGAGAATTCCGCTCCGAAGAAGTAATAAAATTTACCAAATGAGTTGGTAGGATGTGGGTAGAGGCGATTTTTATATTAGTTATACAATGAAATTTGCGTTATGGAATGCAAAATGCTAAAGAAATAGCATGAAAACAGGAAAACCAGTAAAATAAATTACACCTGAAGTTATTTTATGTATTTTCAAATGTATTGTATTTATTTATTTATTTATTTACTTTTTCATCTTTGATGAAGTATCACATAGATTCTAAAAATAATAGAAACGAATACATTTTATTTGTTCTTTATTGAATTTTGTCAAATTATAAATTAAATCACCTTTGATAGAATCTCACATAGATTCCAGATATTCCATCCCATAGTAATTCTGTCCGAGGGCAGATATTTCACTGCAATCATAGTATTTTCATCCTATGCTATGCAGCTTTACTAGGGAATTATAGGTGTGGTAGCTTCCTGTTGCTTTCCACGCCGGTGAAGGATGATGATGATGATGGCCGGATGATTTTCGGGGACCGTTGGGCCCTAAGCTTCCTGACATTTCTCTTACAGGTGAGGATATATTCCGAAAAAAATTCACCCAGGATCCTGTCCCGACCGGGAATCGAACCCGGGCCCGCTGTGTGAATAAATGAGAGTAGGTTGATTTCTAACCCTATCCATGCCCCAGGTCAAGAATTTGAGGAGACCACAGCGGTAGACATTCCAGGTATAATAGAAATATAGTAATTTTATATATTTCAATAATTTCCAGTAGCAACCTGTGCCTGAATTATTTGGCGATCTCTAGACAATTTTTAATTTTTTGAAAAATAATTTAATAGGATGCATAACCAAATTGAAAGACTCAACAAACATATACTCTCGGAATACCATAAACGTATTGCTCCCAATATATTAACCCAGCATTTCGTGTTGTTTCGTTTGATTCCGACAGAATTCGTCCATTGTGCTGGATGTTTCCACCAGTGACAACAGATACGAAAAAAATAAAAAGCATGTTTCTCACATCTCTTCCAAGCTAACAAACTGATTTCAGGAGCTTCACAGAGAGAAAAAAACACTTCAGTACTTTTCTAGTATAGTCACCCAAGATCTCCGCTGCAGAAATAAATTTTTATTTTTCGAAAAACTTCAATACTATTCATAATTACAACTATTTTTATTGAATTAAATTTTTCTTAAAGGTTCGTTATACCATTGAATATATAGGTGCTCTCCCTCTGTTAAATTCTAGGGACTATAGAGATAAATTAAAAAAAAGTTAGACCTGGAAAATATTAAAATTGATGTAGGATTTAGGCGGGTCAAGATTTCTGGTTGCGTTTAAGTTTTGGTTTGATCGAGGATTAATTTAGGTACATTGCGGTAGAGCTGTTGATTCTCTTTTCAGGGGTCAGAGACGCTTTATAAAAAAAGTTTTGATTGGTGAAAATTATTGAAATTTATTTCAAATGTGAATATCCAAGAAGACTGCATTTTTCGGTGGTATTATTCTTCACCATATCTGTAAATCTATTATTCTTATTAAATATCGTAGATTATTTTCGTTTAAGTATAAAAAATCCACTTTTATCAATCCTAGAAGCGGAATGATTATTAAATTTTACTTGAACTATTCTTGCTTCTATTCAGAATAAAAGGTGACATTAGAATGAATAAGTTTAACATGCTATAATAGAGGTTCATTATTACGTCTCATGACATTATTCTTAATTTAAATTGGTTAATTCGAGCCGAGCGGTTAAGGTAGGAAGCCTTGGCGCAGAGCTACGGGACTTGCGCTGGTTCGAGTCTCCATGGGGGAAGAAATTTTCTCATGGTATTTCGGCCAGTATGGGACCGGTGCCCACCCAGCATCGTGAGGCAATTGGGTAGCTACAATAAGTAGCGGCTCCAGGTTGAGGAACCAGCTATAACGGCTGGGGGACTCGACATGCTAACCACATGTCACCCCTACACTGGCTGTTGATCATCTACCTCTGTGATTGACACATGTGGATGTGAAAGGCCAGCAGCCGGCTGGTAAAAGGGCAACCGCTGAAAAGTGGAAAGACCCTCAACGGAACAATCGATTTAATATAAAGGTTAAATGCGATTGGTCATATAAGAAAGATAAGTGCTTTTAATTCCAATCACAATTTAGTTTACTTCTATATATGAGAGTATAAAATTATTCAGATTTATTTTTAAATTTTAATAAAATTATTTAGAATTTGACAAAAATAAGATTTTAAAAAAATTGTTAAGATCATCTTTATCTAATAAATTATTATCATTATTATTATTATTATTATTATTATTATTATTATTAATGTCCACCGCTGTGGTCTCGAAGTAGCGTGCTGCCTTGTTACGCAGTTGGCCCGGGTTGGATCCCCGGTCGGGATAGTTTTTCTGGGTGAGGTTTTTATCGGGGTTTCTCCTCACCTGTAAGACAACTGTCAGGAAAACTTTAAGGTCCAAACAGTCCCCGAAGTCATATGGCCATCGCAATCATTATCATTCATATTCAACTTATCGTCATCCTTCGCCTGTGTGGAAATCAACGGGAAACTACCACAACTATAATTCCCTAGTAAAGCTGCAAAGCATAGCATGAAAATGCTATGATTGCAGTGAAAGACCTGCCTTCGGCAGAATTACTGTGGATGGATGGATTATTATTATTAAGATATTTTATATGACAATAACTAACAATGAAATTATTTAGATTTAAAATTAATATTTATGTATAAAAAGCATATTAAAATACAAAATTATGTATTAACTTTAATTTTATTATTCAGGCAATATAAAATCGTGCTTTAAAATGTTATAAAGCAATGGATGTTCAAACCATGTAATGTGATTTTCGGTCATCGCGATAGGAGTCATTCCTATTGCTCGCTCTGATTCCGTCACGCCCAGATTTGAATCTTAACGAGCAAAGTCATGGCGTGTCATGAGATTTCGAATCGAGGATAAAATCTTCGGATGTGGATGGTAGCTGTGAATGTATTGAATGAGTTGTCGTGAACAGCCCACGATGAGTGACCCTCCAGTTTGGGGTCTGCTATGAGTCTAGACCCTGTAAAAATTAATTTGTTCAGAACTTGGCAACATTTTTTTCTTGGCTGTTTAACTCATATCCCAAATGGGAGTGAATGACCAATCACGTTTCAATGGATTTTGCTTTACAACCAATCAAGTCGTGTTTCACCTCAATAATTATCGAATTTTGATTACCAAAATAAAGAAAGCTTCTCCTTTTTAATATTCTGACTCTCTAACAAATACGTTGAACATAGAAAATAATGAACAGATACCTTCGACCTACACATTTGATAATTGTGTGTTCAATAATTATGTTTTTAAATACTGATTTTACTGAGTTGTTTCAGAAAAAAAATGAATTAATAACCTATAATGTTGGTTATAACATACAGCTGGATGTGTTTCATTTTTTCTCCACTAGAGTTCATTCTTACAATATTGCAATCCTATTTGGCAATAAATAGTATGATCAAGTTGCAGAGATGAACATATGAAACATAACCAAACATTTCTCATTTATTTTCAAACATCGCCGTTTACAATAAATATATACATATTTCAAAATAACTATATTTAAATAATGATTTGTGAGTAAACAGTTTATTTTTATTCATTATATAGTCCTAACAAATGCTACTCTTGATTTCCAAATCCTCTATATAAATTGAAAATCACTCATGGCATTACTTACGATAATTCTTAACCTTTCAATGTAAATACATAACTATATTGAGGTCGGGCAGCATTTTAGCATAAATAGTAAGCATTTATTGCATTTATTTGGAAAAACCTTACAATAAATCAACACAAGTACCAACTTCATTAAGAAGGAATTTTATTATTTTATTTTCTTGATAATTTTTCTGTTTGTGATATAAATATAAAACGATACTGAGAACTGGCAGTACTTTTAAAATATAATATGAATTTGTTATTTTTATTTTGAAATCGCTTTACAATAAACCCGCACAAGTACCAACTTAATTAGGGAAGAATTTATTAGTATCCCTTATTTTCGACTCGTTTGATGTGATGTATGCAATTCTGCCATGATTGAAAATGCCAAACATACATGAATGTTTCATTGGTCGCCACTAAAGACTTTTGATTAGCACATTAACAATTCAAAAAATGTTGGGATATGGGCAATTAGCCCTAGATGAGTGTGTACACTTTAGACCACTAGGTGTGGGGTGTAGGGTTGATTGTTATCCATCAGAAGTTCGTACTCAGGGACGTAATTACGACTTCATTACAATATTACATTCACGTTTTTATTATCTTCTCTGGTTTCAATCCCGATGGTATTTAATTGTGGTTTTTACATTTCGCAGTAATAGAAATTATTATTGCACATCAATATAATTCGGAATTCAATTACCCGATTAGTATACATTTTCAATTTGTGGTTAGAGAACTCACGAGGAAAATCGGAGAATGAATATCAAGTTTTACAAGTTTTGTTAGCTTACGTTATATATATATATATATATATATATATATATATATATATATATATTAGGGTTATAACTTTGTGGACTTCTGTGAAATAAAATATTTCCTGTGTAATTGACGCATGAACGTTTACTTAAAACCATTGGAAAAGGCATTAATTTCACTCAGCTTCAAGAAAAGGTCACCCCCAAATATATTATTGTCTCAATATGTAATATTCATTTGGGGGTGATTTTTTCTTGAAGCTCAGTGAAATGGAGGCATTTTTCAATGGTTTTAAGCACAAGTTCACCCATTCAATGCACAGGAAATATTTTATTTCACAAAAGTCCAAAAAGTTTTAACCCTAATTATATATATATATATATATATATATATATATATATATCCATCCATAGTAATTCTGCTCGAGGGCAGGTCTTCCATTGCAATTACAGCATTTTCATGCTATGCTTTGCAGCTTACTAGACAATTGTAGGTGTGGTAGCTTGCCGTTGCTTTCCACGCCGGTGAAGGATGATGATGATGATGATGATGAAGATGAAGGCCGGATGATTTTTGGGGACCGTTGGACCGTAAGATTCCTGTCATTTGTCTTACAGGTGAGAAAAAACCAAGAAAGCTCACCCAGGAGCCTGTCCTGACCGGGAATCGAATCCGGGCCCGCTGCGTGACAAGGCAGCACGCTATCTCGAGACCACAGCGGTGGATATATATATATATATATATATTATTGGATTAGTTCCTGAGTCTGGGGAATCCTTACGATAATTTACAGAAGAACCAACTATAATCAGTTACAGAATCCAAGCAATTCTAATGAAAGTATTAAAGTCGCTGATTATTTTAATATTACCTTTTATTTGGATTGAAATGTTTCACTTTAAATTTGTTTAACGTTTTATACAATGCGCAGTATGTCAATTTAGTATTCATACACAGGCATTTTTATTAATAAAAATCCAATTTTCAGAAAGTTTTTAAAAATAAAGAAAAAATATTTATTGTGGTTTGAAGGAAACACTAAGTTATATCTAAATATGTAGTTCAAAATTTAATTATAAAATAAACATAAATTTATCAAAATAAATAATCTATATTGCATCCAAATACGTATAAGCCAATTTGCTATTCATACACTAAAGAAAACACTGTAGTGTATTTGCTTGTCTAACTTGCTTAAACATTAATGCAACATGAATACTCTAAGTTGTGCATTTGTTTACATCTGCCTACTGTGCTGGTTGTGTACACTGGCAGTCAGTCGCCTCCAAAATGGGTAAATGTAAATAACTCAGTTCTGGTCTCATGGATACAATTGTAAATCTTGCACTTAAGGGATATTCTTTGAGAAAAATAGGGCGACTGATAGGTAAATGTCATGCAACAGTACAGTATATACTAAATAAATTCAAGTATAAAGGTTCAGTAGAGAATGTTCCGAGAAAACCTAAACAAAAGAAGTTAAGTGGAAAGGAGGAGAGAACCATTGTGAGACAAGTGAAATTCAACTCCAGAATTAGTGCTCCAAAATTGCGGTCTACCCTAGAAGTTTCTACTGGTAAAAAGGTATGTACTGAGACAGTTCGGAAAGTGTTACGCAGAAATGGCTATCATGGAAGAATGACTAGAAAAAGGTCGTATGTAAGTAAGAAGAATCGTGTTGTAAGACTACAGTTTTCAAAAGAACATGTAAATAAGGGGTCGGTATTTTGGAATAATGTTCTCTGGTCTGATAAGACTATAATCAACCTGTTCGGGTCAGATGGCGTTCATAGAGTCTGGAGAAAAGTCAATGCGGATAATGATGTGACCAATACAACACCTACAGTAAAAGATGATGTGGGTCTATAATTGTAGGGGTGTATGTCGGAAAAAGGGGTTGGCAATATAGTTCATTGACAATGTTATGGACACATTTGTGTATAACGACATTCTTCGTAAGAATGTTAAACAAAGTGCAGCAAAATTGGATACATGTTCCAACAAGATAACGACCCAAAACATACGGCGGACTTAAATAAGACTTGGTTGATATGGAACGTGCCAAAGCAATTGAAAACCTCTCCTCAATCTGCTGACTTAAACCCTATAGAACATTTATGGGCGTTTTTTAAACCTAGGGTCCACAGCAGAAATCCTTCTTCCAAAGAAGAATTGAAGAAGGTGGTTACTGAAGAATGGTGCAAAATCAGTCCTCAGATATGTGATGGGCTTGTTAGATCCATGCAGCGTAGATGTCAAGCTGTTATTAAAGCTAAAGGTTACTCTACGAAGTATTAAGGACAGTTCATTTTTTTTCCCCCCCATTCTGACTGTATGAATAGAAAAGTGACTATAAAATTTACAACTTTTAAAGTTTTTTTTAATATATTATACGTTAAATGTTTATAGAATTTGTTGATATGTATATATTATGTAAAGAAGTGTACCTGAAAATGTTTAGTTAATGGCAAAATATAATTGCAATATTCTGAGAATTAAAATTGTGCTATTACAATTATAAAATCTAAGTGTATGAATAACAAATTGACATACTGTATGTCGTATTATCGATATAGAGTGGGTGATTGTTTGTCTCCATAAAGATAATTATTTATACCGCTGTAATTATATTATCTAAAATTATACTATTAACTGTAATATTCCTGGTTTTAGTGTTCAGCGGATAGGCTATAATAATCATCATCATCTTCATTCATGGATTAGGTCTGTTGACCCGTTTCGACTTCAGCCCATCTCTTTCTAGGTCTGCCCACATCTCGGGTGCCTTTAGGTTTGTATTTTTGTTATTTGTTTTGGATATCTGTCTTCATTCATTCTGTCTATGTGTTGCTTCCATTTTTGTCTATATGTATCCATTTTATCAGTTATTGCAAATATTTCAAGTTCCTGTCTTATTTCTGTGTTCTTGATTCTGTCTTCCTTAGAGCACCCTTTTACAGATCTCAAAAATTTCATTTCGGCCGCCGTTATCCTACTTAGGTCTTGTTTTTTATGTATCCAGGCTTCTGAACCATAGAGCAGTGCCGGTACTGCCAACATTTTATAAAATTTCAGTTGGGTCTCTCTTGTTGTTTTGTTATTTAGTGTTCGTTTTATCGTACCACATATTCCCTGGAATTTTGCTATTTTATTATTTATATCATTATCATAATTAAATGAAATGTCACATCCTAGATAATTGAGATGGTTCACCTGTTCTATGATTTTGTTTCCTATTACTATTTTGGATCTGATTTGATTTTTTCCCTTGGAATGCCATTAACTTAGTTTTTTCTACGGATATTTTGAGATTATATTGTTCACATATATTATGTAGTTTAAAAATATTCCTCTGAAGTTCGTCTTCTGTATTTGCTATTATTACCTGGTCATCAGCGTATAATAATGTTTTCAAGTAGTGTGTTTTATCTAATTTTATTCCTTTATTTGTTTCTTCGTTCCATTTTTTATTATATCATTGATGTATAGGTTAAATAAAACTGGAGAGATACTGCATCCTTGTTTAACTCCTTGATTAGTATGAATTTTATTTTTACTTACTTCATTTCTAGTTTTTATAACAAAATTTGTGTTCCAGTACAAACTCTTTATAGCTGCTATTAAGTGTTTCGGAATTCCTTTTTCTTTTAAAATTGTCCAGAGTTTTTTCTCTGTCTACTTTATCAAATGCCTTGACAAAATCAATAAAAGCTATGTGTGTTTCTATGTTATATTCTCTTCTTTTGTTTATAAATTCTTTTATCGTAAATATATTATCCATACATGAACGCCCTGGTCTGAATCCACTTTGTTCTTCTGTTAACATTACCTCTGCTATTTGTTTTAACCTAAATGTTAAGATTCTTGAGTATATTTTATAGCCTGCAGTTAAAATGCTTATTCCTCTGTAGTTGTTGCAGTCTTTACGTTCTCCTTTCTTAAAAATAGATTGTACTATTGCTGTTGTCCAGGTTTCTGGTATTGTTGCTTGTTTCCAACATAAATTTAAAAAATGTAATAATCTCAGTTAAAAAAAAATTCCTCCATATTGTATTAATTCCATATTAATTCCGTCTATTCCAGCTGCCTTTCTGTTCTTTGTTGTTTTCAGTACTTCTTCTAATTCTTCCATTGTTATCATATCTATTCCTATCTCACACTCATATATGTTATCTTTAGTTATTTTATTTTCATTATACCACAGTTTTTTATAATGTTCTTCCCATTGTTTCTCCTCAATTGCATTGATCTGTATTGTATCTTTTTCTTGTTTATTTAGATGTTTCATTACTTTATAGGCTATTTTTTGCTGCCCATGTATATCGTATTCTAGTCTGCTTATATGTCTATCCCAACTGACTTTGTGTGCTTTCTTAATTTCTCTTTTGGCTATTGCACTTTTATGTTTGTAATCAGCTCTTAATTCTGGTGTTCTATTCTGTAAATATTTGTGATAAGCCTCTTTTTTTATCTTTTATTATCCTCTCTAATTCTTCATTCCATATTCTTAAACCCTTCTTGTTATATATTTTATATTTTGTTCCTAATGCCTCATATGCTGCTTTATCAATGCTTTCTTTTATATTATCCCATTCTCGGTTTATTTCTTCGGAAGTAGGTTTTAATATTAATTGTTCATTTAGCCTATTCTGATACAGATTTTGTATACTTTTATCTTGTAATAAATGTACTTTGAATGTGGTCTCTTTATTTCTATATTTGTGTTTAGTTTTCTTCCATCTCGGTAATATATTTATTTTTGAGATTACTAAATAGTGATCTGAATAGATGTCACTTCCTCTAAATACTCTCGTATCTGTTAATAATGATGATGCTTTCTTATTGATTAACACATAATCTATGAGTGAACGAAAACCTCGTGCTGACTATGTGTATTTGTGAATATCTTTTTTCTTATAAAATGTATTTGTTATTTTAAAATCATTAAAAATTGCAAATTGTTTTAATTCTTGTCCATTTTTATTTATAACATTTTCTCCATGGATCCCAATTACATTTGCCACTGGTTGATTCCCCACTCTAGCATTAAAGTCTCCTAATAATATTATTATGTCGTTCTTGTTTATCTTATTTATTTCCTTTTGTAGAGTAGTATAAAATGTTTTTGTTTCTTCATCTCTCCCTTCCTCCGGTGCATATATTGCTATAATTGTCATATGTCCTCTATTACGCTTAAATCGCATTGTCATTATTCTTTCGTTAATACAATTATACGTGTCTATTTTGGATCCCCATTTCTTATCCACAAATATCGCCACTCCTGCTTTCGCTCTTTCTTTCTGACTTACTCCACTGTAAAACATCATCATATCATTTATCATTTGTGATCCTATAATAATAATATTAATATTAATAATATTATAGTTCAAAACCTTGTAGGTAATTACTCACATTAGTGAGGAATTAACTGTAAGAAAGGCATAGGCACTATAATAAAAATGCAGTTTGAGGGAAATATTTTAATCTTATCTAATAGTGAAATGATATGAATAATAAATACAAGTTTTTTTTATTTTTATGCTATTTTGAAATTCTTCCATCAGAACAAAATTTTATTTTTTGATCGCATTTCCTTAATAATTTATTAAGCCTATTTTAATATAATTGTAAATTGGCTTTTAGATGTATAAGTTGTAAGTGACGTCTAGGTTTACATTATGTTTACAAACGTTTTTATTATAATTTTAGGTGATTTTTTCATGGTAAATATTTACTTTAGCTGAAGACGAGTGGAGGGGCAGAAGTATATTTGATAAACTCTACACTTAAATATTTTCAGTGAATTTAATTAGACGGCTCCGTGGCGCAAGCGGTTAGACGCTCGCCTCTCACAGCTGGAGTCCCGAGATCGAGTCTGTCACTCCAAGTTGGTTTCATGGTGGACGAAACGGAGCTTGGGCAAGTTTTTCTCAGGGCTTTCTCCCGTTTTCCCCTGCCACCATTTCTCCAGGGTCATTTCAGTTCATTCATCTGTCCCCGTGATAGTGCGTCAGGCATGGTCGGCCGGCACCCTTGTCATTCGCAGACCTAAATATAAGGGACTCATCTCATCTCTTGACACAACCCTGAGTCGGACACAAGTTGTGAATATTTATTTTACATTTTTCCTACTGTAATAAATCGCCCACTTTCTACTCATTATTTAAATAATTTATTTTGAAAATGTCTGAACATTTAATCAGATCACAATATTTGGAAAAAAAATGTTATAGAAACTGGTATTATGATCAGTGTGCAATGACGGAGCTATCTGAATGAATTACTAAAGTATCTTAGAGAAGGTAGAATGGGATATTAGTGTGTACAGTTTATTTAGTATTGGTGTGCAAAATTAAAAAATGAAGGAATTTAGAGCAGTTTTACAGTAGTCTAGGAATTTTGAATCATGTCAGAAAACACACTTTATCCCAATTGTTTCTAGCTTCTCAATTATTTGCATGTAACATTACTGACGAAATTAGTGAGTTACGTTTGCACTATAGCCAATTTAGGATTGCTATTCCGTAGCGTAGTTGATAAAGGTAAAGTCACTGGTTGGAATTCCATCCATCCATAGTAATTCTGCCTCAAGGCAGGTCCTTCACTGCAATCATATCATTTTCATGCTATGCTTGCAGCTTTACTAGGGAATTGTGTAGGTGTGGTAGCTTCCCGTTGCTTTCCACACCTGTGAAGGATGATGCTGATGATAATGGTAATGATAAGGATGAAGATGATGATGGCCATATGATTTCGGGGACCGTTTGGGCCTTAAAGTTTTCCTGACATTTGTTTTACAGGTGAGGAAAAACCCCGATAAAAACCTCACCCAGAAAAACTGCCCCGGCCGGGGATCGAACCCGGGCCCGCTGCGTGACAAGGCAGCACGCTACCTCGAGACCACAGCGGTGGACGGTTGGAATTCGGATGGGATTAATTCGCCCTATAATGAAAATGAGTACTACACTATGTTCTTGGGAGTAAATGCTGGCTCATGCAGGGCTGAGGTCTCATGGCTATTATCTATATAAAATAGGGAGCTTTAATATTTTAAGGCGGCCTAAGGCCTATGCGGGACTCTATTCCGGTCACCTCCGACTGCAACATGTCTATCAAAAGGAAATGTCCGAAATATTCACCTAAGGAAGCTGCAGGAGATCTCTTCATCGTTTAGATATTTACAGATCAACAACTAGGGTTAAAATTACTACTTCATTTTTCCTTTGACTAATAAACTCATGCCCCAAATGGGAGCCATTGACCAATTACATTTCAATTATTTTTTATTTATAACCAATCACAGTCTTTTTCACCTCGTTTTTATCAATTTAATTTTTTCACTTTAAAATCAAGCTCCTTCTTTTTAACATTCACAATAGCACATAGCAAATGGCTACCAGATTATATATATATATATATATATATAGTGCACGAATGTTAGCAGATAGTGCTTGCGGGAAACAATACATTTGTAGCAATTGATTATACCACAAAAAAGAAATCGTGTTTGCACTTCCTACAACGTATTATTTCCCAAGAATTTACGTTCGAGAAAAATATAATTAGAGATATAAAGTTATCGTAGATTGTGAAATTTATATCTATTTGTTATTTAAGATTTATTTTTTTAAGATTATTTAGTATTAGATTAGTTTTTTAAGTGTATACTTTATTATAAATCAATTAATCTACTTCATTTTACATCATAGGACATCTTAACTTCATTAATAACCTATAATGTTGGTTATAAATTTCTCCATTAGGGAGCATTCTTACAATATTACGATCCTTTGGCAATAAATAATATAATATGTTTGCAATGATGAACAAATGAAGCATAACAGTTGTTTCTCATTTGTTTTCAAATATCGCCGTTTACATTAAATATTTTAAAATAACTATATTTAAATAATGATTTGTGAGTAAACAGCTTAATTTTATTCGTTAAATAGTCCTAACAAATGCCACTCTTGATTTCCACATTCTCTACATAAATTCTCTCGTCACTTCGCGAGACGTGAATTTATCGATAATTTCGATATCACTCGAGGCATTACTTATAAAAAAAATTCTTTCTTTAATGTGTATTTAATATAATCTAGTTTTAGTAGTTATTTTTCTAAGGCTGTATTTTTGAACCATGTTGGTAGAGGATGTGTTTTTCTTTAATTAATGTACACATTATATGCTATTTTGAAATTACGAGTAAATTACATAAATGAACGGCAAATACCAAACGCTTGTGAAACGGCAAAATGTAATGTGAAAACACAAAATAACTTGACAAGTATTAACAAGTGAAAATTGTATTATTTAATAAGTTCACATATTTTTAAGTTATGTAGGATAACATTTTGTGCTGAATGTTAATGCAGATTTCAACAATTTAGCCATTTGGACATTTTACCTTTAATTATGACAGCAGATGAGGATACAGCATTTGGTTTTACGAAAATTCGAAAGAAAAATATTAATTTATACTTGTAGATTCAAAATTTTGGGAGGAAGTATATTATTACCCAGATTGCCGTGAAAATGCCTTTTTTAATAGATGTAGTGCGATAAGACATTTTATCATTCCATGAACGCATTATACTTTAGAATATATTTATTAAAACCTAATAGACTAGGGACGTTAGCGAAAAGTTTGAAAAATTAAATCCACCAGTTTTTCCCGTTGCTTTGAGCACTGAAAGCGAGCTCGCGCGTTCCCTCACCATGTCGGTCCTTTCCCTCCGACTGCCCCTAAGTCCAAAATAAACTTTAAGCTACTAAATTTAATGAAACACACAATCACAATAAATCACATAAAAAAGTATTTAAGTTGTTAAATTGTCATCATAGGACACGGTAAATTTGGACATTATTTGGAACGATTTAAAATAGGTACAAATACCTGTATTTGCAAGAACTCCAGCCAGACTATCTCACATCTGTTATTTGAGTGTCCCGCATTTGACATGAATTTATTAAAAAATTAGGTTATTCCTATAATAGATTTCAACTACCTTTGTCAAATATTTTATGTAAGAAGTGTTGCTATAGAAAGCTATGTGACGTTATCATATTTTTAAGAGACTTCGAGTTAGTTTTTTTTTATTTCTCAATTTATTTACTAATTTGTTCATATTACGTTATTATGTAACGCTAAAAATTAACCATAGTCTAAATTACTGTAAATAATTAATTGTGTTGCAACTAAAACCCTAACATACCGGATGGTGAAATAGGGTTCGCATTATGGAGATTCAATAAAGAAATTGTCATCGTAGATTGGAGGCATTTTTAGGTGTTTATTTGTACTTTACGAACATTTAGGGGTTGTAGAGAAATCCTTCAAGAACAAAAAGCACTTTGAACATTCGCTGTGGAATGTCATTGGCCAAATGAAGTCATGTTTTCGAGACACCTGTTTTTACACTTTCGCGAATTGTGCTGAAAGTTGTGAATATTATCGTGTGTATTGTTTTATAGTAGACATCTTCCATCCATAGTAATTCTGCCCGAAGGCAGGTCCTTCACTGCAATCATAGCATTTTCATGCTATGCTTCCAGCTTTACTAGAGAATTGTGTAGGTGTGGTAGCTTCCCGTTGCTTTCCACACCGGTGAAGGATGATGGTGATGATGATAATGATGGCCATATGATTTCGGGGACCGTTTGGGCCTTAAAGTTTTCCTGACATTTGTCTTACAGGTGAGGAAAAACCCCGATAAAAACCTCACCCAGAAAAACTGCCCCGACCGGGGCCCGCTGCGTGACAAGGCAGCACGCTACCTCGAGACCACAGCTGTGGACAGTAGACATCTTAAAAGTCTATAATTTAAATCCTGGAGGAAGTAACTGCGATGATTATGGTAATTAATTCTGAAAAAAAGGTATTTTGCTTTTTTTTCAGAAGTTATCAACCGACTTGAACTGACCAGGTTATTTTTTCTTATATTTGATCGCTATTTCGTGCTATTTTCGTTTTTTTCGATAATTTCTGTGTTACACCGAAAAAAACACTTTTTGAAAATTTGCCATTTTTTCACCAAAAAACTAAAAACAAAATCAGAACACACACGTTGAAAATAGAGAATTTAATTTTCGAAGAAATGAGGGTTCCTTCGCTAACGTTCCTGATTTAAACGCGTATAGTATCCGTTTGAGACTTTTCTACTTTTCTATCTATGTCCTGAGCATTTGACATCATCCTGATTATCAATTCAGAGGAATTTAATTTACGAGTTATATTATATAGATACAAAGCATACAAATTATATCCTATTCTTAAATATGTTAAATTATTAGTTACAACTATCTTGACATTGTAATGTTGCCCATAGACTCTTTATTACCTCTTATTTAATGTTTCCAAAATGTTTTCACCGAGCTTTTGTATAAGTATCATGCGTGTCAATATTTCTACACAAAGTAATGACCTTACAGTTACTGAAAATAACTTTTTTCTTATATTAAAAACAATTACTCTTCATCAAGAACACAAGTTGTCATATCTTCAAAATCGTTCATCAGCAGATGTCGCTCTCTCTCTTTATAAGTATTGCACAGCTACCCAATGACTTTTTTCTTTCACATATTTTTTTTTTCAACTAATACAAAGGCTTCTTGTGCAAAAAAAAAAGAGGCATATATCTCCATCTCTCTCTTCTCTCTGTCAAATGGACTGTAACATAGAGAATAAATTCAATATGGCGGCCAGGGAGCTCACTCTTAATTACAAACTGAGAGCACAAATACACACCCTTCCAGCTGACACTATTTTATTAGGTTCCTCACTGTCTACTCGTACAACTTGATAATGCAAAAATGGCTTATCACTTGAACAATATAATTCCCGACAAAATAAATCGGCAATAAATAGAAGAAATTTATTTTTAATGCAGTATGCTGGTTACAGACATTAAAATGAGTTAAGATATTTAAATAAATATAAAACATAAATCTACTTTTTTATGCTTCCAGATGAGCAGTATGTTGGTTACAGTAGATAGGTAGAAAGGCATACACGTATTTTATATATTTCAGGTAACTTTTGCATCAAAGGCCTTGCTTGAACATGTGTTCTTGTAAACTAGGCCTAATTATGATATGAAAAATCGGCTGACGTTTCCATTAAGCGCAATGAGAATTATTTCTCAGGTAGACACCACGTGCATGCAGCAACAGGTTATATTTTAAAACTATTTGCCACTATTTACAATAAATTTTACATTTTTTTCTAATGATTATTTCAACATATATGTAACATCAAGACGTGGCAGCCATATTGATTTTAACGAATATTCTATACACCAATGCAGCCAATATAAAGTATGTACTTTAGAATTTCAGAACTTACTATTTATTTTTGGGCGTTGCATTCTTTCACAGGTTAGAGTGCTTAAATTGCATTAGGTTAGCTTTTAGGTTGGTCTTTCACAGATTAGAGTATTTAAATTGCATTAGGTTAGCTTTTAGGTTTGTTATATAGCATGTAATAGTAGGTTGCACCACGAATAACAACAATTGAGATGCGATTTATGCGCCGTCCAGCAGGCTATACAAAGTGGGACCATAAAAGAATTGATGAAATTATTGAAGAGTTGGATGTAGAACCCATTCTTCACCATATACAAAACTACCAGAACAACTGGAAAGCCCATCTTCAACGAATGCCGTCTCATAGAATTCCATAAGCCATAAAAGATCGCTGGGGCGTCCAAAAAAACGCTGGATGGAAAATTCCTCTTTGGGACCGTAAAAGGCCACACGGGCTATAATAATAATAATAATAATAATAATAATAATAATAATAATAATAATAATAATAATAATAATAATAATAATAATAATGCTTTATTTATTCTGGCAGAGTTAAGGCCATAAGGCCCTCTCTTCCACTCAACCAGCACAAATACAAATAAATATTCGACAAATATAGATATACACTATACTAATTATAAACAGTTAAAGATACAATAAATGTAGCAATGTAAATGTCATGTACAAACAACATTTTATAGGGTAATAACAATAATGATACGATAATAATAATAATAATAATAATAATAATAATGCCTAATACTTATATGGATGATGATGATGAAATAGCATGTACAATGTTGTATTCATCGTGATATTTCCATACAGAAAACTACTTCGCGTTGTTGGCGCATGCGCGTGGTGTCTACCTGGGACTTGGAAAAAATTCTCACTGCGCTTAATGGAAACATTATCCGAAAAATGTCTTATTCGCTCAAGATTCTTGTTGCATTTGCTAAAATAATACTATACATTTTACTCTTCAACAAAGCTTCTCTGTAACTTATTGCATTATTCACTGAATAAAACAGAATGTGGAATTTGGACACATGTAGTCTACATGTTAGATAATGACATTTGAAAAACCTACGCTGTGGGCGAAGTGGACATGCCATATGACATATTTCTCATGCAAGGATTATCATGTATCCAAAACAACAAAACATTCACGATTGATAGTATTATAATGAATTGAAAAATCTCTCCATCCCTAAAACAGATTACAATCTGACAATCATAAAAATGGTATATCACTTAATTATTCTTGTTTTTATAAAAAATATTAGAGAATGTTTGGGATTATATGCATTTAATTGCTTACCAGTATACAGTATAATTTCCTAACCATTAAAAAATCATGAGTTATTTTTACAATTTATTATTATTGAATTTTCAAATATTTTGGAATTCTATTACTACACAAGGGTATGTTAGGGTTGTAACTTATTTAACAATATTATACTAAAAAAATATATACATACAGTCAATATGCCCATTTCACCAATTAATGTTTATTATCAATTTTGTCTTCAGTCAATATCTGGTCTTGAGTATGACAGCTTGGCTGTGGAAACTTGTTGACCATTTTAAAACATTAATTGGTGAAATGGGCATATTGACTGTATATATATTTTAAGATTTTATCACCAAGAAGATCACTTGTTTATTAATTATTATACTAATCAATTTTTATAAGTCCCGAAAGCGCTACAGTTAAATAATTAATTAAGTTGAGGAGACGGACCTTTCGGGTGAATATTCCACAATGTTATATTTTAATTTTGAATAGTATACTATACATTGTAAAACAGAAATATTATGTTATGGTTTTGAATGAGTGTTATGAATTACATAAATCGTTTATAAGTGTCTTAGAAAATACTACATATTGTTATGAATGTTTGTTATGGATTTCATTAAATGTTTATAATAATTTTGGCCCTTAAAAATCACTTCGCACTTTGAGGCAGAAGCCTCGTCATCATTTAAATGTAAGTTTAACCAGAATCGTTGTCTTTCGAATATAGGACAATCAAATAAAACATATTTTACATATTGTATTGATTCTTGTGATTTACAATTATGATCACTCTCTGGGTTAATATTAAATCTCGTAAAGTAACTTCCAAATTTTCCATGGCCAGTCATAAATTGTGTTAAAATTAAATTTGCAATAAAATGTTTTATATTTAGTATATGGTGTACTGTTGGAAAGCAGAGTTATTTAGTCAAAGCACAATTTGCACGCCTTATCCAAAGTTCATTCCAATCAGTGATGATATAGTCCAACAGTTTATTTTTAACGTAGGATATTGGACAGTTTAAAATGAACAATGAAGTTCAGAAGATGCTGTGGATTTAGCTAATAGATCAGCACGTTCATTTCCCACAGTTCCCTGTGTCCTCGTATCCAAGACAGGCACAAGCGTTTTGTGAATTTTTTTTATGTTACTTCTAATTTCTACTGCGTTCACATTTAAATTAAATTTATCTGCGGTCGATTGAAGAGCAGCCTGCGAGTCAATAAAAATACGTGCACTACGTCAGGATGTTTAAACTGACCCAAACCCTCTGGCGGCACTATGGCCCTGGGGTCGACTCAGCCTCTAACGGAAATGAGAACCAGACGCTTGTTCTGGGGGTAAAGGCGGCCGTCACGCAGGGCTGACAACCCGGCAGACATAAAGTGCCGATTGTCTAGAAAAAGTGGGAGCCTTAACCTCCTACTACCCCAAGGGCCTCCGGGCCTGTTGTGGGATCACTTTACTTTACTTTACACTACATTTGTATTGTGAATTTTTACAATTTTAAAAGTAAATTTAATACGTCTAAAGCACCATATTCTAAAATGGAACATTAAAAAAAACTAGGAAACCTTTACTCATCAGAATGGAGCTATACAAATTATATATAGCCTATCCATTAACTATAAAATATTTTACAGTCTTAGAGCTTCTCGTCTTTATTTATTTGAATGTATCAGTATAAAAAAACCTCCATTTTCACGAAAATGAATGTTTCCGACTGTTGGCTGTAACAGTAATTAATTTTTTTTAAATTTATTCATATTAAGGGAATATATTTTTTATTTTGATTAAAACACTATATTTTTATTCTTTTTCTTTTCTTTGTAAATATTATTTTTGTAACAGCATTCATTTTTAATGTATTTTAAACATATTATATGTTGGCCGCCGGGGGTAGTGGTTACGTTCCTTGCCTTTGCTTCCGAGAAACGCGGATTCAAGCCGGCTATGGTAATGTTTTTTTTTTTAGGATGGATAATTCCAAGGGTCAAGTCCTCCGAGAAGGACTGTAAGCCGTGGGTGGCCTGAGTCTGAAGATTTCAGATTCAACATCCTTAATCGTGAATAAAAAGGCCTCTAAGCAAAATTTGCCCGTTATTCCCATCCTAGTACTACTTTGGTTTCCTAGATATCACTAAGTTGCGGAACGCTGACACAGGTCCACTCAGTGACCTCTATCCGAAAACAAGTATAACTAAATTAGTGTGGTCGAATTCCTCCCAGGGGGAGAATGCGTGAGTCAGATTGAGAGACCCAAGATATTGCTACTAATATATAAACGCTATAATACTCGCTTTTGAATAGAGGTAGGATTTCATGTAATCACAAATATTGTTTCTTCCTATTTAGACGCAAGGAAAAGTTCTATGTTCAAAAATCACTCTGTTTAGGCCATTCATTGTTTATAAATTAATTTAATTTTACATATTTTTACATGCCATCCATTTTACCTATTCCTAGTGATATCACATAATTACGTATTTTAGCATCTCCTTATTCACATTTTTTAAAAAATATTTAGTTATTTCTTAAAAACAATACAATATAAAACACACACACACACATACATATATATATATATATATATATATATATAATAACTATACAAAATTATATTATTTAACACTATATTTATGGTAATATCAATACCCGGATGAGCACATGCGCGTGTGTGGATGCAGTTCGGTATTAAGTAAATAATAATAATAATTATAATAATAATAATAATAATATTTTTTATTTAGGAATATGCCACAATACAGTGTTTCTCCTTCAACCCAAAGCGATATGTCGCCAGAGGTTCCTGTCTAAAGCATCTTCTTCCCTCAAATCTCTATATTCCATATTTCTCTTCATTCCATCCAACCATCGTTCTCTAGGCCTGCCTGTTCCCCTTCTTCCATTAGCTCTCCAATTAAGGATCTTCTTTGGTATTCTCTCTTCTTCCATTCTTATGATGTGTTTCAAACCTTTTACTTCTATTTTCCTATAATAACAATAGTAATAATGATGATGATGATGATGATGATGATGATGATTATGATGATGATTGTTGTGATTATGATGATAATAATAATATTTTAAACGTTTGGAGCATAAAGTTATATTGAGATATGTTTCAAATAATTAAAAATGTCACAAAATACAGCATCATTATTAACCATTAAATTGGCAAAACATTAATTTATCGTGCCAGTTATTTAAATATGGTGGACCGCACTGAAAACAAAATCACGCATGACTGTTATTATTAGGTGAATTGTGTAATTTGACACACATTTTAGTTATTACTACTCGTTCCTATTCTTCTGTTTCATTAATAATACTAAATAAATGGAACCAGTTGATGTAT
The DNA here is from genome assembly GCA_030220185.1 of Diploptera punctata. Classification (NCBI taxonomy): domain Eukaryota; kingdom Metazoa; phylum Arthropoda; class Insecta; order Blattodea; family Blaberidae; genus Diploptera; species Diploptera punctata. The sequence continues at coordinate 992,163 of JASPKZ010006835.1, read as the reverse complement.
TCTATAGGATATATTGTCAGTTAAATGGTAATAATGAAGCAGAGAGACATGAATATAAATTCACGTGTTGAAGTTTGAAACTCAATATAGCAGCTGTTTTCAGTTGCTTACAATAGGAGGATTAAGATGACTGACAGCTGATAGATATTTGAAAGAATTGCTTTCTAGAAAATACACCTCAAAAATGGATTTTACTAATGATTCCAATTAGTTACGGAAAACGTTTCCATTTCATTCCTTAATTTAGTACCAGTATTAATACTACGCATCTTAAGTCAACATTTACATTTTTCATTCCTTTTAGAACTAATGGCTGTAGACAATCTACCTGCATTTTGAAAGTTGCGAAAATATTATTACTCGACCCCAATAAGTTTATAATTGAAATAATTCAATATTTATACAATGAAAATGTAATGTTTTAACTAACTATATAAACTAAGAAATATAAATGGAATTAACATTAACTTTCAATGCAAGAAAACTGGGAACTAAAAGATTGTGATAATGATAAGTAGGGGTTTGAGGTAGTGGACCCTTGTCATAGATTGCAGTGACAATGTTTATTTTCCATTGGCCATGTTGTTATTAGTCGTTCAAAATATCTCTGCAGGCGGAAGAATTGGGAAGCTCTCTTTGTTGATACACTTAACGTCATCTAAGGCAGTGTTCACTGTCAGCGTCCCACGTCCCGTTCCCTTTTGCACTCATAGATAGCAGTGTCACGTGTTCTATTCCTGCATAAACACGACTGCAGTGCCCTCCGTCAACAACTGCGCTTACTCCTTGAACGGGTAATAGTAACAATGTCAAGTGCTAAATTAGACCCTATATTCACAGTATAAAAACATTTAAGTCTGACAAACAGTAGTTGGAAATCAGTGCTGATTTAATTTCTCTGTGCGTAACATTATCCAGAGACCCGCAGGCGTTCAGACTCTGACGATCTTTCATTAACTTCATCTCCTATTTCATGTAGGCCTACCACTATATTTTGCCACTGATTATACCACTTGCCCAGTCATTCGCTTGTACCAAAGGTGGAAGGAGACACTCTCTCCCAGTCTTCACCACTAGCGCTATTGCTTCCCCTCACTGGCTAAAAAGTTAACGCGATCGAGTAATACAAACTAATTTTTGTGACCTTTTTGTTACTTTGGAATTTGCGACTATTTTTTTAAAGGATTTGTTGTACTTTTAAAATATCTCGTGTATTTTAGTATCGTTTATATAGTTGAAGGAAGCATTTGATTCAACATTAGTTTCTCTAATGCCAATTTGCCTCCTCGTTGGCTTTAAAGTTAAAATCATGAATTGCAGTCCTTCACAAGTTAATGGTGAAATAGCGATTAGTCAAGCATGCACATACATATCACATGTTACATGAAATTCTAGCTTGAATAGCACTCATGAATTAATCACTATAGAAAAAAAAACAACTGTTAAGTTTACAGAGGAAACAATACTTTTAACATAGATGAAGGATCCTCCACCTTGAATTAAGCCTTTTTATAAATAATTTTGCAGTGTGATGATTGCAGCCAATATTTCATAGAATAAACGCCAAGTGTTTGAATCCATGTCTTTTCTGGAAACATATTTTCAAGTAGTAAAATATTCCTCACCAATCGACAGCATGCTAGAAATATCTTGCACTCTGTTATATTGAGGTAATAGACAACATGAAATGATTCCAAGTGGGTTGCTTGGGGTTTATTAATATATATTTTGATAAAGGTAATCTCGAAGTATTTGGAGGTATTAATTGGTGGAATAACAGATGTAGGGGTCGATTAATTGCGTATCTTCTGTAGGGGAAGTTAGATCCTTACATCGCTTCGAAGTCGTGTTTGAGCTACTCTAAATAACTGGATCGTAGAAATGACTCAACTACTGCGAGATTTTTAAATTATGAATTAAAATTTATGTGTCTGACTGGAATGCGAGAGAAGTATAGGGTTCACACAAATGCTCTTTCGGATTTCGATCACATGTAACTTGCGTTTAAATAAACTTACAAACATGAAACTAGTACTATTGGAAAGAGAAACTTAAAACGCTTTGGTTATAGTATCACAGTTGGCAACAATGACGTATAAACATATACATACATATATGTACAACATAGTGTATTGTTGAATGTGAGAAAATGGCTGGTATAGAAGGTAGGCGAGCGTTCTATGTTCTCGATTATCATGTTAATCAATCTGTAATTGTTGTTCAACGACATTTTCGAACACGATTTGGTAAAGATCCACCCAGTGGTCCTTCAAATCGTAAGTGGTACTGTGACTTTACGATAAGAGGGCGCATCTGTAGGAGGAAATGTTCTGGAACTTCCGGCTAGTGAGGCAACTGTAGACCGGATTCATGAATCTTTTACACGTAGCCCTAAAAAATCAACCATTGCAGCTAGTAGGGAGCTGCAGATCCCTAAATCCACCGCATGGAAAGTTATATGTAAACGTTTGAAATGTCATCCATACCGACTGCAGATGCTGCAGTTCTTAAAGAAAGAAGATTAAATGGTGCGTCGTACTTTCTGCTAAAATATGCACTCTCTCATGGAAACTGACGGGTTTTTTGAATCCATAGTGTATAGTGACGAGTGCACCTTCTATCTTTCAGGTAAAGTGAACAAATACAACGTTAGAATCTGGGGGTCGGTAAAACCCAATACATACGTGCAGCATGTCCGCGACTCTCCTAAAGTGAACGTATTCTGCGCTTTAAGCCTGGAGAAAGTGTATGACACATTTCCTTCCTTGTAGACAAAACAATTGGAGGATTTTAGTACCTGGATAATGCTACAAAAATGGCTCCTGCCACAGCTGTAACAAGAAATGCCCAACGTGATCTTTCAACAGGACGGCGTACACCCTCACTTTCATAATAAAGTCAGATTGGAGCTCAACACCAGACTACCGAACCGATGGATTGGCCGTGTTGTTAATGACGATGAACAACTTCTTCATTGGCCTTCGCGTTCGCCAGACCTCACACCCCTTGACTTCTTTTTGTGGGGTTACGTCAAAGATATTTTGTACAAGCCACCTCTTCCATAGACCGTACTTGATGTAAGAGCGCGCATCGCAGCAGCCATCGAAACAATTGACCATGATATGCTACAACGTTCCTGGGCGGAAATGGACTACATGCTTGATGTGTGTCGTGTTATCAACGGAGCTCACATTGAACATCTGTAAGCTACTGTAATCAAAACTGTTTGAGTTTCTCTTTCCATTAGTACTAGTTTCAAGTTTGAAGTTCGTTTAAACGCAAGTTACACGTGTTCGAAACCCGGAAGTGCATTAATGGGAACCCTATATTAGTTATGTATTCTGATGCCGTAATACATATTATTAAAGCAGGAACTTCTCATAAACTTGTTTATCTCAATATGTCCCATTTTACGTGTTTGTCTCATGAACTCCAATGTGTTTGCCGAAGAAATTAGAGCTGAAGTTACAGAAACAGTCAAATTAATTTTAGCAACAAAAATATTTTGTATAAGCCCCACAACGAGTGTTGTCATACACATCAGTTGCCAGAGAAACCACTGCCCCCGGAACCAATGTTAACAAGGTGGAGAACATGAATAGAATAAGTTTGTCTATAATGTTCATCTAGATGTTATAAAGAGGTCGTAAATTCATCTGATCCTTAAAGTGCTCTCTCTCTTTGTTAATTCCAAACTACCTTAATGACTCCTAAGTGCCTCCTCCATTGCTTATGGGTAACGTCAGCTGAGGTTACTTCCATAAAGCATAAAATATCTAGAAATGTCAGGGCTTCTTCTGCAAGATTCCATTGCTCTCATAGAGGATAATATTGGAAAACTAAATGATGTGCATGGAGAAACTGGTGTAGGTCTAAGTATAATGAGTAAATTTCAAAAGTATTAAAGAGAAATTCTGAATATTCAACATTTTATTATGTGTGCCAAATTTTAATAAGATGAAGTTGATTCATCCAAGGGAATTTCTAAAAAAATCCTCTCCTGATCTTTGCCACAGCTACGTAATATGATGTGCAAAGAATCTCCTCTGCATATAAGAACATTCTGTACGACTAACGTCTTTCAATGACTCCAGAGAAAATTAAAAATACGCAATTAACGTTGTTACAACATTTAAGGTATACACTTATTTTGAGTGTTGAGAATGTCAAAATAATAATTTGTTTTATATATGTGATTTTACATATTTTATCATTTTACATGTTTCACTGTTTTCGCTACATATTTATGTACACATTTTGGTAAATGATGTAAAAGTAAAGTGATCCCACAACAGGCCCGGAGGCCCTTGGGGTAGTAGGAGGTCAAGGCTCCCACTTTTTCTAGACAATCGGCACTTTATGTCAGCCGGGTTGTCAGCCCTGCGAGACGGCCGCCTTTACCCCAGAACAAGCGTCTGGTATTTATTTCCGTTAGAGGCTGAGTCGACCCCAGGGCCATAGTGCCGCCAGAGGGTTTGGGTCAGTTTAAAAATCCTGACCTCAACGGGACTTGAACCCTCGACCCTCCGGCTTGTAGCTCAGTGCCTTAACCACTACGCTACGGCGTGCCCCTTGGTAAATGATACTATATAAAAATCCGAACTTTTCTTATAAGAGAAATCCTGTGTAATATTGTGCATAGGGATTACTTAAAATACCATCTACAATTCTGAAGAAAATCCACTCATTATAATACTATAGTCTTATTCATAAGTAATATTTTAACATTAATGACGTAGGGTATTAAAAAATCACATTCAGTAACTTTCGCACTAAGAGTTAATTTATCATAAGTAATGCCACAAGTGATTTCCAAATTATCGATAAATTCACGACCCACGAAGTGAGGAGTGAATCTATCTAGAGAATTTGGAAATCAAGAGTGGCATTTGTTAGGACTATTTAACGAATAAAATTAAGCTGTTTACTCACAAATCATTGTTTAACTATAGTTATTTTAAAATATTTATGTATTTAATGTAAACGGCGATGTTTGAAAACAAATAAGAAATGTGCGGTTATGCTCATTCACTGCTGCTTGATCATATTATTTATTGCCAATAAGATCGCAATATTTTAAGAATGCACCCAAGTGGAGAAATAATGAAAAACATCAAAATCTATATCATAATCAACATTACGGGTTATTAATTAATTTTTTAGTAAACAACTCGGTAAAACCAAGGAATCTTTTCATTATTTGCTATATTCAATGTATTTGTTGGAGAAAAATAATTTTGATCTGTTCAGAACATTAAAAAAGGAGGAGCTTTTTTATCACAAAAGCAGGAGCTGATAAATATAAATCGATAAAGAGCGAGGTGAAACATGACTGTCATTGGTTGTAAAACAACACTCATTGAAACATGATTGGTCATTGACTAGCATTTGTGGCATGAGTTAAATAGTCTCTGTATTGAGAATTCATAGTACACAGTTCTGAGGATTGTAATGAGTACTCGGTTGATAATGTTGCAATAGTTGCTCATACTTTGAGGCTTCCGGAGGTTAGCCCCGAAAAAATAGGCTCTTCTTGAATATAACCGTTAGAATCTTAAAGGTTACTATATTTTATTCAATGTTGTCGATACTAGTTTGCAGCTGTTGTAAAGAAACGAAGTATAGTATAGGTAACTGTTGCAGTCTTCCTCAGCGGGATTCTTTTTTCGTATACACTTACGTCCTTCATTGAGATATGGATCACCCCCGATCAGAGAGTTTTTAACCAAGCTAATTTAATTACATTATGTTCCTATTTACCTTAGTGAGTGGCATGTGGTCAGCATACTGACTCAGTAAGACATCTAGTAGACAACCATGGTATTACTTGGATGGAGGAGAAAGGTCTGTTAAATTTTCTTCATTGGGCTCTTTTTTTTGACTTGAAGTTCTTTTACGAGCCCGAAAATCTTGAGACTCGGATCCACGGCTTAAAGTCCCTTCCGGAGGACATGTCCCACCCTAAAAATCCATTGATCCCGGTCAGGTTTAAATCCGTGACCGTCAGGACTAGAAGCGAGGAATATTACACTAAACTACCCAGTCCGACTATGAGCGGGATTAGTCATTTAATATACGTCACTTGCCAGCGTTATTATGGCTACTGATGGAGATGTTGATGATGATGATGATGATGATAATAATAATAATAATAATAATAATAATAATAATAATAATAATAATAATAATAATAATAATATAATAATACTAATGCTTCGTATAAGCTGGAAGAGTTAAGGCCATCACTTCCACTCAACCAGCTAATAATAAAATCATACAAAAATTACATACTTATTACAATTTTAAAATATTATTAAAATATGTATGAACTATAAAGAAATGTAAAAATAATAATAAAAACGTGCGGAATAGACAACATAAACAGAGTATTCCTAAAAATGCCCCAAAGAATTTCCAAGAAAGTATATTAATATTCTATAACAAGTGCTGGAAACAAAATACAATACCAGAAGAATGGAAAATTAGAAAAATAATCCATCCATCCATAGTAATTCTGCCCGAAGGCAGGTCCTTCACTGCAATCATAGCATTTTCATGCTATGCTTGCAGCTTTACTAGGGAATCGTAGGTGTGGTAGCTACCCGTTGCTTTCCACACCGGTGAAGGATGATGATGATGATGATGATAATGATGATGATAATGATAAGGATGATAATGATAAGGATGATAATGATGATGGCCATATGATTTCAGGGACCGTTTGGGCCTTAAAGTTTTCCTGACATTTGTCTTGCAGGTGAGGAAAAACCCCGAGAAAAACCTTACCCAGGAGCCTATCCCGACCGGATATCGTACCCGGGTCCGCTGCGTGACAAGGCAGCACGCTACCTCGAGACCACAGCTGTGGCCGGAAAAATAATATGAGTTTTAAAAAAGCGATAAAACAAAGCCAGAAAACTAGGAATAAGTTTACTATGTGCATGCATTCAAAATATATGCAAAAATGATATACCAAAGATTAACAACTATAGTAGACGCTATAATTTCAGAAGAGCAGACTGGTTTTAGGAAAGGAAGAATCTTCACAACAACGTATTCACTTTAAAACAAATAATAGAGAAGCAAAGAGAATTCAACTTAGAAACGGCATATCTTCTTTATAGTTTATAAGAAAGTTTTTGATAAAATATATAGACCAAAGTTATAGAACATACTAACTGAAAAAGGTATTCCACTACACCTAATAGCAGTAATTAAAGAAATATGTGAACAAAATAAAAATAAATCAAAGGGAACCAACACATATAACAGCAGGAGTTAGACAAGGTTGCCCATTATCAACCACTCTTTTTTACATTTATTTTGACGACATGATAAGAACATGGACATAAATAACAATTGGTGGTATTATCTTGCGAATTCTAATTATAAAAACATTAGCTTTTGCAGATGACCAGATTTTAGTAGCAAAATCAGAAGACGAATTAAAAAGAATGCTATATATTCTATTCTATAGTAAATCTGCCCGAGGGCAGGTCTTTCACTGGACTCATATCATTTTCATGCTATGCTTTGCAGCTGTACTAGGAAATAATAGGCGTGGTAGCTTCCTGTTGTTTTCTATACCGGTGAAGGATGATGATGGCCGGATGATTTTCGGGGACCTTTGGGCCCTAAGCTTCCTGACATTTGTCTTATAGGTGAGAAAAAACCCCGAAAAAACCTCACCTAAGTTTTTGTCCCGACCGGGAATCGAACCTGCTGCGTGACGAGGCAGATCGCTACCTAGAGACCACAGCGGTGGACAATGCTATATAAACTAAACGAAATATCAAAAAATATATATAATATGGAACAATCATCAGAAAAAAAAAATGGTTTTCAAGGGCGCTCAACCAGTTCGAACAAAGATAATGTTAGAAAATAAACCGATAGAACAAGTGACAAAATATAACTTCCTAGGTTGCGAAATAGCATACTCAACAGAAACAGATACAAATAACAAACTAAATAATTTTAATTATATGATTATATTCTATAGTGTTCTGCCGTATGGCTGGTCTATCACTACAATCAAAGCATTTTCATGCTATGATTTGCAGCTTTACTAGAGAATTATAGGTGTGATAGCTTCCCGTTGCTTTCCACAAATTATATGTCAGGAACACCAAAAACAACTGAAAAATAAAACCAGAAAAGACTCTATAATAACATTATACAAGACGGATCCGAAACATGGACAGTGACAACACAACAATCTGCCAGAATCCAAGCTGCTGAAATGAAATTCTTGAGACGAATAGCAGGATATCATAGAACAGACAAAAACACAACATAGAAATAAGACAGCAACTAAAAGTAGATGAATTAAACACACTGATAGTGAAATACAGAACAAACTGGAAATAACGCTTAGCAAGAACGACTGAGAACAGAAAACCAAAATCAGCATATAACTCTTCACCATGAGGAAGAAAAGTTTGGGAAGACTAAATAAAAGATGGAAAGAGCAGCAATTTGGAGCCGGAACAGACTAGCAAAAAGCCTAAACCGTGACGAAGAAGAAGGAAATTAAAATATAGGCTAAACAGAAGACAATATGGATGTGATCTAATATTAGCTAACACTAACAAAACACGGAATAAAATAAAGTAAGTAAAGCTTCCTAGATTAATATTTATATTTATATACAAAATGTTGAATACAGTTGTTATGCAGTTAATATTTTCATTGTGTGGAACTTAATAATCAGTTAATTTGAATTAACAAATATATTGATTGGCAGCCCCTGACAAGACTGGGAAGTGAGTTAGATATATATATATATATATATATATATATATATATATATATATATATATATATATATATAAGGAGATAGATCGGTGATTTATTAATTTATTCACCGAGCGGGGACAGTTCTGTAATGTCGCAGCAACGGTTTTTCTTATTCTATGTCAGCTCCAATAGCATTTTAGATCACGAGATGCCATTAAAGTTTTCATAAGGAACCTGTATCCGTAGATGTACCGTTTGGTGCTGTAGTGTTGATAGAGTCCTCTCAGGTCTCTTGCCTCATTTTTGTCAATAAACAATCCAATCAATTGGTCTATATTGAAGTATTCACCTTTCGTAGAATATTCGGTAGATATGATATCGGGCAGAAAGTAAAATGTTTGCTGTTGAACCGTCGCATCACGTTAAAATATATGCTTAGGAACGTTCATGTCAGATCTTCTAAGAACTCCACCAGAACTCCTTGCATTACATATAAGCATCTGAAAATTCTTAGATATAATATGTCCGTAGAATCTGTAGAGAAGCTGTTCGAAATAGCCATCTACACAGGAGACCAGGTAAAAATGCACGGCCAATGAGGCCGCGGAAAGAAGTGCAGGAGGCATAACAGATCACGTGACATTACTCATTTCGCTCTTGAGCTTCAAAGAAGAAATATATCTAATCGGAAAGCTGGCGAATTTCTTTACATGTTCCACGGATAGGCTATAGTTCGTCTGATTATAAACATGTTAGATGACTTCTGAAGTCAGCCATGTTAATGTGGTTGCACAAGCATAAAGTGGGAAAATTTAAATCTCCATTACTGTCATTAGTAGCCTTATGGAGCGGTATGACTTAAGACTGCGGCAAAGTTTTCCACAGTTCGACAATATATTACGTCAGTGCATTAAAGATAGAGCAAACAGTGAGTTACGTACTAGTTTGCTTTTTCGTATAAACTGTTTTCATAGGTAACAGATTTCAATACCTAAGCACTGCTTTATTTACATTCAAAGACCGTTCTAATAGTTCGTTTCAAAGTCCGTCGCCGTGGCGTAGTCGGTGGAGTCCCTACCTTCCACTCCGGCGTCCCGAGTTCGATTCCCGGCGGGGTAAGTGATTTAAAAAATCTCTACCTTGGGTCTGGGTGTGTGTTCTGTCCCACCATTAATGCTCAACCTAGTGCACATTTCCTAATAAAAAACAAATAGTTCGTTTCAAAGACGATATAGTGCATGCGCATTTAACTTCTTAGTTTACCTCATCCCTGGTTATCTGTGTAGTGCCTTAAAGGCACTCTCCCCGACACGGATTTCTCACAAAATATTACCCTCCTTCCACAGTCCAGAAATGTGTGAATAATATTAAATATTTATCCCTCTGTGTATAATACAGGGTGTCCCATTCAAACCTCCGACATTTTCATTAATCATAACTAACAAAGTATGCGGAATTATGAAATGAGGCCGGTATTAAACGAAACAGAAATTCAAAGACTTTTCCTTGCCACACTCTGATTTTTGTGGACTTCTCTGAAATTCTGCTCTAATGTATTCAAAATTTTCTTCTGGAACACGTGTACGAGCACCTCCTGATTCTTTGTTAACGCTTCCAGTAGCCAGAAACTTCTCAAGCCATGCCTTAAGGGTCTTCCTATCATGTGCATTTCCTCCATATTATCTCCGGTAATTTATTTGCACTGTAATTATTGACTTCGTCTCTGCATGCCAGAAACCAGTTTGTGCTTGTTTCTGAGGAGTCGCCATTTTGTTTTATGTCATTATTGTCCAACATGCGACAGATGAATTAACCGCAACAATGGAAACAACAATTTTTAGAGTTTCTCTTTCTTTTAATACCAACCTCATTTCATAATTCCGCATACTTTGAGAGTTATGATTAATTAAAATAATACATATATAAGAAAAATAAGTGTTTGAATTGGATTCGCCTGGTGGTGTAATGGATATCACGCTGAGGTACAGACTCAGAGTTCCGGGTTCGAATCCCGTCCAGGTATTTATTTTTCTTATCATAACATATTAAGCCTGCATTGCTCAATGTAAACATTTAATTACAACATCGATAAAGCGTCACTGCAATAAAGTAAAAATATTCTCTTTAATTTGCTTACTTGTTATAGTCAGCTACTAGATGACAGTGAAGACCGAGTTCTCGCGACATCTAGCAATAATGGAGAATATAATACATATATAAGAAAAATAAGTGTTTGAATTGGATTCGCCAGGTGGTGTAATGGATATCACGCTGAGGTACAGACTCAGAGTTCCGGGTTCGAATCCCGTCCAGGTATTTATTTTTCTTATCATACCATATATATATATATATATATGTTTGTGTTTGTGTGTGTGTGTGTGTGTGTGTGTGTTTGTGTGTGTGTGTGTGTGTGTGTGTGTGTGTGTAAGATGATTTGTTGTGAAAAACAAATATGACTGACACAGTTTGTTTTTCATTATAAGAATAAAGTAGTGTGGGAGATAAAAATAAGAGGTAAAGAGGTGTTGTCCGGTGGCAAAGTAAACAATAAAGTTAAGTTTAGGAAGGTTGTGTGTGCCTTATCTGTGCGGAGAACGACAAACATTCATTACGGTTTCTACCACCTAATCCATAGAGAAGGCGTTTGTGTATTTCCACCCTTTCGTCTTCAAGCAATTATAGCTCATTAGTGAAACACACAAAACTCTATAACAGAACTCGCAACTTACGTCCTTATGAGATGACTGCTCAATTCGGCGTCAAATATTCTTGCCACATATGTATTAAGCTTCTCACCTGACAATATTAAACATGTATTATTTGCTCTTACAAGGGAACCGTTAACCATTACATGCCGAAACGAGCGATTCGCACTAGAAAACTAATTGCACAGTAGAGCTTCAATACGTTTTCCTTCTTCCTTTGAAGAACATTTTTTGAAGCACAAGCAAGCCAGTGAACGCTTGCTTAGTGGCTTGATTCGAATGCAGGATGTCATAGGTACGATTCCCGATGAGTTTAAATGTTTTAATTGCTAAAATGCTTTCTATTTTATTCTGCCTTTCTGCTCTTAAACAAAAAACGAACTAATATTATTATTATCATTACTATTATTACTATTACTATTATTATTATTATTATTATTATTATTAACATTATCATTATTACTATTATTATTATTATCATCATTATTACTATTATTATTAGCATTATCATTATCATTATTATTATTATTATTATTATTATTATTATCATTGTTATTATTATTACTATTATTACTAGTACTAAGAGCAGACATGTCGACCATGTTGGTGCATTTCAGAACTCTATTAGAAATTAATAATTTAAAGTTGAACAGTATCTTAAGAGGTGCAAATTAACATCAGTGCAGTGAACATTACTATCATATATTTTTAATAATAAATCAATATTTATCAAAAGTTTTTTTTTTCGTCTATGAAACATTACAACATATTTCTCTACAACGAATGCTTAGCGAGTTATCCTTGAGGTCCTCCATCAATCAACAATTTATAAACTATGGTGAACTCCGCAGTCGGAAGAGACCTCTCCAATGTTTTTATATTTATTATTATTATTATTATTATTATTATTATTATTATTATTATTATTATTATTATTATTATTATTATTATTGAGTAATTCCATGAAAATGTCATACCGAGGTGAAAATTTTGAAACTGATGCAGGAATAATTTTTTTGATGTAATATATATATGTAAATATCAAATTTTATAATTCTATAATAAAATGTTTCAAATGTGCATTATTTTAATCTAATAATAGCGGTAGAACTTGTCATATTCCAAACCTGAAAAAATACGCAAACTTTTACCAATTTCCTATTTCAATGATTTGGTAGTATGAATTCGTTTTATTTCACAAAATCTTTTGTTAAACCATACTTTGGTCCTCCTTGGTCGTAAATTAAACAATATTAATTGGATTCTAATATTCTATATACTTTAAATGTGTTCTATAGTTGTTGACTGTAAGTTATGGTCAGTCAGTCACAGAAAACGGATAAAAATTACTGTACACATCATAATAATTGATGGATTAAAATTTCCTCTTGGATTCTACGTTATCGGTACACACCTAACAAAAACGTATAGATGACATTTTCTTGTAAAGTCATTATTTTTCCCGCTGGAGTCCCGTGACTGACTGACTTTTTGTCCCCTCACTTATATTGCTAATACGCAATAACGCAGTCAGTTGCTTGCTGGACTCCGCTGTGTATTAACATAAACATGGTTTAGGAAATCTGGTAGACTATTCGGCTCAGCTGTTTCATAAAATAATTACTGGCCCTTCTTCTGTGACAATTTGAGCTAAAAGGCAGTCAGCAGAATGATTTAAATGTAGAGTAATTACATGAAAATGTCATACCGATGTGAAAATTTTGACATTGGCGCAGGAGTAATTTTTTCGATGAGATATTTTTTTGAAGATGAAATGTTCCGATTATAGAACTTAATATTTGAAATACGGATTGTTTTGATCTAAATTAATAGTAGAACATGATGTATTCCGAAACCTGACAACACATGCAAAATTAATCGAAATTTTGTTTTACGATTTCACTGTATAAATTTGTTTTGTTTCACTGACTCTTTTGTTATACCATATTTCGGTCCTTCCTGATCATAAATGTAATACTAATAATTGTATTATAATATTCTAGATAATTAAAATGCGCCCGATAATTGTAAAGGGTAAGCTACAGTCAGTCACATAAAACATACAAAAATTATTGTACACAATACGATAATTGATGGATTCAAATTTCCTCTGGGATTCTACGTTATCGGTACATAACTAACAAAGAAGTATTAACGACATTGTCTTGTATAGTAATTACGTTAATTATATTAATTATATTTTTATTAATGACATTTAAATAATTCATTGTGCGATTCTTCAATATGTATGTTATTAAGTGAGTGGAATTAAAAACAGGTGCGCGGTTCTTATGTGTTAGAAAATGTGTGTGTGGGAGTCCTTGAACTTTAAAGGATCTCACATTAGTTCGACCTTTGACATGCCATGTGTGTCGTATTATCAGGGATCCACAGTGCGATGTTGTCACATTGTGCTAGCATTCACTATGTGAAACAGAGTCATACTTGTTGATTGCAAAAACAGTTTTAAATCATATGAAGTTTCTTGTATAAAAATACAATTGGCGTGGAGTATATGTGATTAAGTATGTATAACCTGTAGTGTAAAATAAAATTATTATTGGGTGTAGCGTTATTGGAAACCAACAGAGTGAAAATACCTATGACAACGCTGTACTATGTGCGCCACGTGGAAACAATCAGTCATAAAGTAAGATTTCGCGCATTGTAAGAGATTTCTTTCGATTGTTTAGTTTTAAAAATAGAACTCATGTCAGCAATATAATTTGTAATCAGTTGCTTTGAAAGAATTATAACAGAATTTTCCACATTTAAATAAAACATTTAATAATTTGCATACTGTACTTTTTCGTTAATTTTTTTTTTGTCTTTATAGTTGAGACGTGTGAAAGTTAATTTTAGTGTTCTGGAACGAACAATGCAAATTCCATATCGGCATTTTTATTTATTTTAATGGTTCAATCTGTTAACAGGATCAGAAAAATTGTAATCAGTTAACATGGATGTAATAAAATTATACTCATATTAGGCATATTTAACTATAGAGAAGGCCCTTTGTTGTTAAAAAGTTAATATTTTTTTTATTTTGTGAAATTTAAAATGATACATGGTAACGAAGTTAAATAAATTACACTCTTTATTTAATATTTTTACAGCATATCGAATGTACATTTCCTATACATGATAAAAGGAGTGAAGTTCTTTATTCATCTCCGTATCCCTTTTTATATTATCCATCTATAGTCATTCTTTCCGAGCGCAGGTCTTTCACTGCAATCATAGCATTTCACTATGCTTGCAGCTTTACTAGGGAACTGTAGATGTGGTAGCTTCCCGTTGCTTTCCACACCGGTGAAGGATGATGATGATGATGGCCGGATGATTTGCGGGACCGTTGGGCCCTAAGCTGCCTGACATTTGCCTTACAGGTGAGGAAAATCCCCGAAATACATCACCCAGGAGCCTGTCCCAACCGGGATCGAACCCGGACCCGCTGCGTGACAAGGCAATACGCTACCTCGAGACCACAGCGGTGGACTTATCTATTATAATTTCATATTATTTTGTAATATTTTTATAATATTTGCAGCTCCAGAATATTAAAGACTAAATAAAATTCAGATATGTCAGTCAGTCACAGAATGTAATCAGTCAGTCACACATCATATATTAGGTTATAACTCTGGTCTTAATTGTGATTTTTGTTTAGTTTTATTGAGAATGTAACTTGAAATGTGTCGTCCAAACGGTATTTTGGAAAATTGAATTAGGAATGACTATTCAGAGAATCATGCAGATGAACATGTTAAGCTGCATGATGAGTTGACATTTATGTCAGTCAGTCACACATACTTTGATAGATAATAAATTGCACTGTTTTTCTTCAAATTTGTATATTTAAGTACATTCTTAACCACACACCATTCCTCTATCATATCACGTAGATAACACCCCTAATTTCAATCAATTGTAATATTTATGCAACCATTTTGCTGCAAAAGTGTATTGTAAATGTCGGTCGGTCACATATGGAATTGCTCTATTATTATTATTTATTATTATTATTATTATCATCATCATCATCATCATAAGTATTGCCCACCATCTCTATGGACTATTATTAGTTAGACTTCAAATACATAAACTAATTATTTTAATTGAAGGGTGAAACATTTTCCTCGCTAATACGCAATTAATAAATAAGCACATAAATATATGAAGCTATATTATCTTTTATTACATAAATTTATAGTATTATTATTAAAACGTGGTACTGCACACACAATTAAATTTATACCGATAGCTACATAACACAAACACAATTAATGAGACTTGTCAGATATTCCTGGAATTTTATATTATCATTGATCTTTTAACTTTATTTTCTCCAAACTATGTTTTTATCTCTTATTCCCCTTGTTCTCTGACCGCCTCAATTCTATTCGATATGTTTTTTATTATGATACAACATGCTGAAATGATTAGATATAATGTAACATTGTTAGGAATTAAGTTAATATTATTTACTTATATTTGAAAGGTTCAAGGCCGCATTTTCTAACGTCCTCCATTATTTCTCTATTCTCAGTTAATTCAATCCAGTTCTCCTAAGATCCATGTGAATATTATCCTGCCACCTAAATTTAGGCTTTGATAATAGTATTTTAAACAAATGTTTAAATAATTTGTACGGAGAGTTGTATTCTATCTTTAACGACAAGATTTAAATTTCAGTAGCACAGGAAAATCCCATGCTGCCACAGTGATCTATATGGTGAGCTTAGACTGCAAATCTATCGCCCAGCACCTTAATTTCCAGTGCAGAACAATATTATTAAGTTGTGACCACTCTTCCTCTCACGATTTCCACAGCCTTTCAATTTAGCGAGGCCACCTATTTCCAAGGGCTCTTTCTAGGAGACCAAACGCACAAAATTCCATTGGAGATTAGGCGACTTCAAAGGAATTTCGTCGAGTGTCATAGCATCAGTTTCAGATTCATATTCCATTTCATCTAATAAATTGCGGGTGGAAGAAGTATAGCTTGACCTGATGTACCCTATTTTTACATTATTTGCCTCACTACTATAGAGAGCACGAATCTCATGTCTCTAAATCGGTGTTGGAACATGCCTCTGTTAATATATTGAATTGATTTTCGCCTTTTATACAACTCTTCGAATATTTAATTTGCCATTGTAGGAACATCCTGCAGTGACCACAAAGCTCTTTTAGGAAGTCCCGACATTCTATGTTTAATACTTTATGCAAGGATGAACCTCTACGTACAAATGTAAGCTTTGATCGTGATGCAAGTGGAGGTGCTATTAAAAATCGTCCTCCAGAGATCGGTAACAACCCTCCATCATGTCACCAATTCGAACTATAGGCCCGATGACTTACAAATTTATATACACACTAGACCTCAACTGATTAGCGATACAATTAAACAACTCAATGAAGACCTTGACTCCATGGCGACGTGGACAAAACAAACAGACCTTATTATAAATCATGAGAAGTCGCAAGCAATTGTCATCGGCCATCAAATCTATTAAACCAAATTGATTATTCATCGATAATTTCTGAAAATATAAATCAAACAGAAATTTCGTTTAAACCTTCCGTGAAAAATCTTGGTGTATATTTCGACCAAAATCTTAATTGAAAGGTTAATTTAAGAGAAATTTGTAAAAAAATATATTCAATCTTCCATTCCCTAAAACGTTTGACAAATGTCCTTCCTTCGTCATTGAATAAATTACTTGTCTCAACTTTGGTTATGCCACATTTCTATTATATTGACTTACTCTTAACTGTCATAAATATTACATTCGGACAAAGACTACAAGTTCATAATGCTTTCGCACGATATATATTTAACGTCCGTAAATCAAACCACATAACTCCAGTATTTGAAATGTTGTCTTGGCTCCGATTGGAAGACAGGTGAACGATACATTGCCTCTGATTCTTGTACAACACTTTGTCCACCTCATCACCCCTTTATATTTCTACTCGCTTTCATTCGCTATCCTCCCAACATAACTTAAACACAGATCGAGAGAAAATTTAACTCTAGCTGTTCCTCTACATCGAACATCTCACTATTCCCCATCCTTCCTTGTTTCAGCCACCCGACTCTGGAATTCCCTCTCCTCGTATTTCAAGGACTGCCCGACTCAAAAACAGTTTAAAAAGAAACTCACTTCATATCTCCTTATACAATAACCGTGTTCCATGTATACTTTTTTTTACTCGTTTATATTTTAAACTTTCTTTACCAAGCCATTTACTTAATCTAATTATACGTTATTATTTTTGTCATCATCATCATTATTATTATTATTATTATTATTATTATTATTATTATTATTATTATTATTATTTTTCTTTCTTTCTTACCCTTGTAAACTTTATATTGTGTAGTCTATATATATTATGTATCAATCATAAATCTTATTGTATGTATAATTTAACCCTGGTGAACTGGAAGAAAGATCTTACCGTCTTAACTCCATCAGGTAAAATAAATAAGTAAATAAATAACTTCTCAGTCTTAATATATATTCTTCAAAATAATATGACAACTATGAAAGTGGTCTCCGCCGTACTGGCTCACGTGGTAGGTAGCATGCCTGTTTTTTTTTACTACTGTCCCTTGGTTCGATACCCGGCGGGGCTAAACATTTTAATTGTTACATTAATCTGTTTAAGCCCACCGCTGTGGTCTTTGAGGTAGCATGCTGCCTTGTCACGCAGCGGTCCCAGGTTTGATTCCCGTTCGGGACAAGCTTCTCGGTGAGGTTTTTTTCGGGATTTTTCCTCACCTGTAAGACAAATGTCAGGAAGCTTACGGCCCAACGGTCCCAGAAAATCATCCTACCATCATCATCGTTATCATCCCTCACCGGTGTGGAAAGTAAGGAAGCTACCACACCTATAATTCCTTAGTAAAGCTGCAAAGCATGGCATGAAAATGCTATGATTGCAATGAAAGACCTGCCCTCGGGAAGAATTACTATAGAATAGATAGAATCTGCTGCTGCTTCTTCTTCTTCTTCTTCTTCCTTTCAAGTATTAGGCTAAGGCCTGTTACGATCCTATAGAACATTTTCTCTCCTGCGTTTCATAGGACGGCCCAGAGATCTTCGTCCTCTTGGTATATAATTATAAATAGCTTTGGGGATCCGATTAAATTAATTTAATTTCAAAATTTTGAGTATCGGGGCCAGAGGAGTTGGTGTGATATAATTTTTAATCACTAGATTGTGCACCAGATTCCTGCTTTAAATTGCAAACTACTCCGAAGTACACATGTTGAGAAGGCATGTGGTACTATTGATAGCGATTGGTCCGTCTGATGGGGATATTAAGCCCGGCGGCTCCCTTGGCGCTTTTGGATAGGGGTACGCTGTGTGGCAACATCTGGTTTCACCTTCTCCCTTCTCTTAATCATAATGCTTCATTCAAGACACTTTACACTGCAGAAATATAATCATACACTCTTCCTATACTATTCTCTGTTTACATCATCATCTACCTAACACTTTGTCCATCTCATCACCCCTTAACATTTCTAGTTGCTTCCGTTCACTATCCTCCCACCATAACTTAAACACATGATCGAGAGAAAATTTAACTGTAACTATTCTTCTGCATCGAACATCTCACTATTCTTCATCCCTCCTTGTTTCAGCCACACGACTCTGGAATTCCCTACCCTCATATATCAATGACTGCCCGACTCAAAAACAATTCAAAACAAACTCACTTCATATATCCTTAGACAGTACAATATATAACCGTGTCCCATGTATTATTTTGTTATTCCCTTATATTTTAAACGTTTCTTACCAAGCCAACTACTTTAACTAATTATAAGTTATTATTATTATTTATTATTATTATTATTATTATTATTATTATTATTTATTATTATTATTACTATTTTTCTTTCTTTTCCTTGTCAACTTTATATTGTGTAGACTATATCTATTATGTATCATTAATCAACGTGTAGATAATTCATAATTGTTATTGTATGTATAATTTAATCCTGGTGAAGTGGAAGAGAACGTTACGGTCTTAACTCCATCAGGTAAAATCCATCCATAGTAATTCTGCCCGAGGGCAGGTCTTCCACTTCAATCATAGCATTTTCATGCTATGCTTTGCAGCATTACTAAGGAATTATAGGTGTGGTAGCTTCCCGTTGCTTTCCACACCGGTGAAGGATGATGATGATGGCCGGATGATTTTCGGGGATCGTTGGGCCCTAAGATCCCTGACATTTGCCTTACAGGTGAGGAAAAAACCCGAAAAAACCTCACCAAGAGCCTGTCCCAACCGGGAATCGAACCCGGGCCCGCTTCGTGTCAAGGCAGCGCGCTACCTCGAGACCAGAGCGGTGGACTCAGGTAAAGTAAATAAATAAAAATAAACACCATTAACCGTCCAGCGCGGAACTCGAAGCACGTAAATGCAGTGGGTGCCATTAGAAAGCACACAGACACACACGCACGCACGCACGCACGAACTTATATAAGCGACGAAATTTATTATCATGTAGCTCTTGCATTATTTATTCTCATCCCTTATTTTTCTTCTAGCTAAATAACAATACACAATATTAAAATATAAGACATAATATCTTGGCATGCCCATTTGTCGAAATAAAATAAGCATTACATTATAGCCTGAATTTATAATGTGGAAATATTTAAACAATTTGTAAACAGTGGAGAGACCGTAATATAAGTATATAGTGTATTTAGGAGATATCTGTTGATAACTATTTTTAAAGTATAATGAATATTATTAATGTATATTAATGTAGTACTAGTAGTAGGACTTTATTAGACAAAAGTAAGATATTTACAATATTATTTACAAATATGGGTCGCACGGGCAGTAAGCCGTACGTGCTGTTGACAGTCCGTTACAATAAAGTAATAATTGGTACTAGTGTAAAGAAAAAATAAACAAAAACAGCAATAACATTACAATTACGTAAAGAAAACACAATAAAAATATTACAATTAAATAATAGCACAATAGCATTATACACTAAAAACATTAACATTACAATTACATAAAGAAAACACAATAATATTACAATTAAGTAATAACACAATAGCAATAACATTACAATTACATAAAGAAAACACAATAATAATATTACAATTAAATAATAACACAATAGCATTATACACTAAAAACATTATCATTACAATTACATAAAGAAAACACAATAATATTACAATTAAGTAATAACACAATAGCATTATACACTAAAAAAACATTAACATTACAATTACATAAAGAAAACACATTAATATTACAATTAAATAATAACACAACAGCATTATACACTAATTAATTTATATATAATTGTTAATAATTAATGGTATTGCATTTTGATAACATATATTTATTCATGAATGAGTGTTGTCCTTATTTTTCGCGTTTTGTCCAACTAGTAAGTTATAGTGTGGACAGTTTCAATTATTTGGGAGATCATAATAAGATAATACAATTCTGAAAATCGTTTTGACGTAAATAGATCTTCTTCATATATCTATATCAATTGGGTTGCCTGATTTAATTTCCGCTAAAGTATTAGAATTATTGTTTAGCTACGCATCCTTTCATTAGTTTGGTAGTGTTGTGGTTACTAGTAATCTAGTTACATTCATTATAGCAATGCAAGTCGCCAGTAAATTCCATTATAAATGATAAGTTGGAATGATATGGTGAATAAATACACATGCACAAGTGAATTCCATGTCGAACAGACTGGAAACAAAATGTGACAACTTCAAATAGAGAACTCTGAATGTATGAATGAGCGAGATGATTGTGTTTTACACTTCAAAGTATAGTCATTTTGGAATAAAATTGCTACATTTAAAACTGTACCCATATGGGAATAAAATGACCTTACCTTTTAGATTAATTTAAGTATGAGGTTTTTCTAAGTTTAATGTAATCTAATCTCTGTCCGCGGTAAATGTAGAGATATTCGCGCATCGTATTTTGTGGTGATAGGGCGGAGCCTACGATCGCATGCGCTTTACTTACCAATTCATTCAGCCTGAATGTGAACGCTGGACTGCTATGATCCATCCGAGTTCTGCATAACAATTTCGTTACGAGAATTCAACAATGCTTAAAAATATGAATGCTTACCGGTGTTCAGACATGTTGATAAAATTAATATACTATTATGTTACATTTCAATATTTTCTTTTGTTTTTCATATAGGATTAACATAATAAAATAATAAAAACATCAAATATAAAAAATGTTAGGATTTTTTCACGCAACTTGAAAATGCTACGATTGCAGTGAACGATCTGCCCTCGGGCAGAATTACTATGGATGGATGATTATAATTATAAGTCATAGAATTAGGCCATAGATCTGTTTCCACATCAAAAGACCGTATTCCTACATCTAGTTATAGAGCGCCCCTATTTCTTCTTCCTTTGAGTTGGTAGTGAAGCAAATTTATGGGAGTCTATTGGGTGTCATTCTTTCTGTATGTTGAAGCCAATTACATCTTGAGTAGATGTTTAATTCGGTTCTTATTTCTTATTATATTTCTTATCCAACAACGTATAGCCTGCTACTGAACATAAGAATTTCATTTCAGCTACTTCAATTTTTCTTTTATCTTATCTACCAACTGTAAGTGTTCAGTTTTCACACCATGTGTTAACATAGGCATTGCCATCTAATACATGAAAATGAATGTTTTTTTTTTCGTACTTTATGCGCGGCCATACCGTTGATCCGATTGTGGTGGGGCTTTTTGCAAAATGTTGAGGAGATTCCCGGGATGAACATAGGCTATAAGAGAGTTGAGATACTCATCTCCTACACCCTTAAAAATCGCTCTTTGTTTTGCAAACCATGAAAAAATAGCTCATTTTGACGCTTAAATGGCTTACTCTGCCTAAACCATAACAAATACACAAAATTAATGTACACAGAATATATTATCTTAAAAAGCTCTACAAAAAAGTCAGCGACAGCATATGTTTATCTGTTATGGGTAACTCACAATAACCATTTTTGTCTTTCATCGATGCCAAGAAGATCGAGACAAGGACATAGATTCCTATGCAAGCATAGCTGCACATGGAGGGTATTCTTTTACGGATAACTCACAATAACGAATTTTGTCTCTTATCTATTTTTTTGCCACGAAGATCGAGATAATTAGATTCCCGAGCAACACCGGGTAATCAGCACGGGGAATCTTAAAATAATTAAGATATACATTTATAATTATTTTTCATTTTACTTATTCAAGTAATCATAAGAAGTACATTTATTTTTGCTTTCAGCTCATTTATGCCAAGAATATCGGGATGAGTAGATTTTGGTAAACAGCACAGGGTATCTAAAAATAATTACGATATAAATTGTTTGTATCATTTATTCAACTAAACATAAAAAACACATTAATTTTGATGTATTTAGGCGTAGCAGCGCACGCCGGGTATTAGATAGTTGTTTTATAGAATGTTGTGTGATTTTTAATAGTTCTTCTTATTGTTCCGCACATGTTATAATTTTTTTTTAATTCCATGTTTATATCATTATATATGACAGTAAGATATGTTAAACTTTAAATAGTTGAAATTTTTACTTGTTCTTATTAATTTATTATTGATTATGCCTCTTCTGTGGTGTGATCATTCCAAAGCTATTACTTTAGTATTTTCCGATATGCGCATAATAATAATAATAATAATAATAATAATAATAATAATAATTATTATTATTATTATTATTGATATTCTTCGCAAATCTGTTTTCAATGGACATTTTATGGTTAAATGCAGATCGGTAGGATTTATTTTAAATCTGAAACAAGTCTTTGTGTTTCGGTACAATTTACAAAGGCTTAGTGTGACGCATCGATTATAAATGAAAGTGTCGATAGAAACAAAGTGGCATATCAATGTTTCTATAGCTTTATTGAAATTAAATTATGTAGGGTATTAAACAGACTAACACTGATTAATTGCATAATTGGTAGCCGTGGTTGATTAACCCCCCTCCAAATATAATATTGTAGCTTAGTTAAACATTTGATTCAAATTTAAATTAACTTACTCGTGTTCATACTTATTAATTAAATAGACAACTTGTTAATCAGTTTATTGGAAAATATTCACATGCGCGCTATTAGTTTAGCTAATATAGGAATTTATCTTGTTATAAGAAGATATATTTTTAAAAAATGTCAAAATTTATATCATATAATAGTCTCCAAAAACTATGTAGTATGAAAAACGGCATACTTAAACACATCGTGTAATCATTAAGCACATTTAAAAATTCAAATCGCTTCAAACAAATTTGATCTAACATATTTTGAAAATAAATGTAATAGAAAAAAAAATCTGAAAATATTGTAATCCATCGGACAGTTCTTAGTGCAAACATAATATATAACAGACCTACACAACATACAATCTAATGGCCGCATACGGACCGGAATGAAATTTATTTTGGCACTTGTGATTTAAATCATTTAATCATTAAGGGAATATTAAATTAACTGATTTTCACCTAGCGTTAAGTGGCTGTATTCAAATACCTAGGAACAATAATTACAAATAAGAATGAGATGCACAAAGAAGCTTTAGGAGAAGCAAATAGAGAAATAAATAAATTCAAATATTTTTGGAATGAGGACTTAGCAAAAGAAATGGCAAACAAAAGAGAAAAATATTTAATGTGGTTGAATACCAAAGATCTGAAAAACAAAATACAATATAAAGAAGCCCAAGCAAGAGTTAGAAAGAAAATTACGGGTACCAAAAATCAGAGCTGGGAACAAAATTGCATTGCACCATTTTTTCCACATTGGACAAAATTCCGCATTATAAAAAACTAAGACTTATTAATAAATATTCCTAGATTATAGAGTATATGTACATTAGATTAATTGTAGTTCCGCTGCCGTTGAAAAGCGAAGCATAGTATGTATAAGCGACTTCGACGGTAACGCATTGCACCATTTTTTCCACATTGGACAAAATTCCGCATTATAAAAAACTAAGACTGATTAATAAATAATCCTAGATTATAGAGTATATGTACCTTGGATTAATTGTAGTTCCGCTGCCGTTGAAAAGCGAAGCATAGTATGTATAAGCGACTTCGACGGTAACGCATTGCACCATTTTTTCCACATTGGACAAATTCCGCATTATAAAAAACTAAGACTGATTAATAAATAATCCTAGATTATAGAGTATATGTACCTTGGATTAATTGTAGTTCCGCTGCCGTTGAAAAGCGAAGCATAGTATGTATAAGCGACTTCGACGGTAACGCATTGCACCATTTTTTCCACATTGGACAAAATTCCGCATTATAAAAAACTAAGACTTATTAATAAATAATCCTAGATTATAGAGTATATGTACCTTGGATTAATTGTAGTTCCGCTGCCGTTGAAAAGCGAAGCATAGTATGTATAAGCGACTTCGACGGTAACGCGCAAAAAATAGTCCCATTTCGTCAGCGTTAAAAATATCTCTTGGGCGCGTATCCTGAAATTCAAGTATGTAGTTTCGGTTTTCGCTCACTAACTACACTTTCGTCCACATTCTTTGATTCCCAGCAAATTTCATTCCTCACTACATTGTGCTGTCTTTTAGAACTGTCCAGCAAACCTGAAGATTCCTTGAAATCGTTATTCTCGCAGGGATTTAACAAGAGCTAAAACTTGACTTTGGAGCATCGGTCCGGAATTGTTTGGAGATTTATCTTCATTACTTTCACTTTTTCGCTTAATGAGAATGATGCATACGTTTTAGCTATCTTTATTCCGTAAATTCAGAACGCTACCTGTGAATGATCGGTCTGAGAACTTAACTAATTTAAGATTTTACAACGCATTTGTTATTTGCAGGACAGGTATCTGTGTTTCGCATAACGGGTGTGCAATGAGGCCGAATCTATACAGGTTGAATCTAAACATTAAAAGCTCCTTATTCGCAGGGGATATGTTAAGCAAATGTGCCGCGAATACAGAAACCGCGAATATGGAATGGTGATTTGTATGGGTATATAGGGGATGCGTTCCCAGGTTGCAAAATAAAATAGTTATCATAAGTAATGCCACGAGTGATTTCCAAATTATCGATAAATTCACGACTCACGAAGTGAGGAGTGAATTTATCTAGAGAATTTGGAAATCAAGAGTGGCATTTGTTAGGACTATTTAACGAATAAAATTGAGCTGTTTACTCACAAATCATTATTTAACTATAGTTATTTTAAAATATTTATATATTTAATGTAAACGGCGATGTTTGAAAACAAATGAGAAACGATAGGTACGCTTCATCTGCTTCATTTGTTTATCACTGCAACCAGATCATACTATTTATTGCCAAAGGAACGCAATATTCTAAGAATGCTCTCTAGTGGAGAAAAAATGAAACACATCAAACTGTATATTAATTCATTTCTGATGTCGTATGATGTAAATATGACAATTATATTTTTCTGGATTGTTACCTGGGAAAAATACATTTAAGAAAGTGCAAACAATGGTTTCTTTTTTTGGTGGTATAATCAATTGCTACAAATGTTTTTATATTAACTCCCGCATGCGGCATGTGTTGACATTCATGCACTATATATACAATCTGGTAGCCGTATTTCTTACGGGCTCAGTTACTGCAAAATAATGGTCAGGCTTCTTCAGAATATTAAAAAAGGAGGAGCTTTCTTTAAAATGGTAATTATAACACTGATAAATATTTAGTGAAACACGACTCTGATTGGTTGTAAAACAGAAATCATTGAAACGTGATTGGTCATTGACTCCAATTTGGGGCATGAGTTAAATAGTCAAAATAAAATTAATTAATGAGAGATTTCGAACAATAATACACGTAAAATTGCTATTATTTCGCCGGGACCAATAAATGTATTCACATTGGACAGATTTCCGCATTGTTTACGGTACGGATTAAAGAAGTTTTACTGTATGACGTAATCTTGATCTATGTTAAGAACATTTCTAATTTAAAATGAAATATATAACTTGGGGGGCAATATAATATTCTCCTTAAATCAAACCATAAAAGAACAATAATTGTGGACTTAGCGTTGTCATACTAATTTACAATATCTAGTTATTCGTATGGGGGGCACGCCGTAGCGTAGTGGTTAAGGCACTGGGCTACAAGCCGGAGGGTCGAGGGTTTAAGTCCCGTTGGGGTCAGGATTTTTAAACTGACCCAAACCCTCTGGCGGCACCATGGCCCTGGGGTCGACTCAGCCTCTAACGGAAATGAGTACCAGACGCTTGTTCTGGGGTAAAGGCGGCCGTCACGCAGGGCTGACAACCCGGCTGACATAAAGTGCCGATTGTCTAGAAAAAGTGGGAGCCCAACCTCCTATTACCCCAAGGGCCTCCGGGCCTGTTGTGGGATCACTTTACACTTTAGTTATTCGTACGAGCTGCATATCTCATATAATTGCGACCCTGATGTCGGTTTCCAATTTGCTATTTTCGTTTTAAATGCACGAAGTTTTGGATTTTCGGTAGGCCTAAATTATTTCATTATATAGATATGTTATGACAATCAAAAAGTGCGCAATGTGTGATAATATGATTTATTAATGTTGATATTCAACAATATTTATTTTTTAAAGATCATGAATATGGCGGGCTCAATGTGGTGATTACATTGGGATCCCAGCTTGCACTATGAACTATTAAGTACGCATGAATGCAGGATCAAAACTCTAGACCAATGAATAAGCGTCTCCTCGTATGGCTGCGCTTTTATCATATAAAGGCTCTCTAGGGAAGGAGACCATGTTTTTCGATCCACTATACCAAACCCTGCCGTAATTTTGTGTGGAGGATGGGTACATGGACACTAGTATGGGAAATGTCAATCATTCCATTCTGAATCTTTTAACTGCAAGGCACTAAAATCCTGCTCTAAACCTCAGGTTTAAACTATAGGGAAGTATACAAGTCCTCACTAAATCGATTGGATAATCTTCACTACCTGCTCTAAGTCTAGTAGGGACGTCCAACTTCTACGCACAGCGGATTACCATTGCAGGATTCTGGCTTCGATTTCTGTGTCTTTCAGTTACAAACGGCAGATATTTTTTCGATATGCCCTTGATACATGATAACGCTTCTCTGGGAGAAATTTCAATGTATATTTCAACATGCAATAGTTGACGGTGTCCTTTTAAGCAAAAATAGGAGTCAGATATGTTCATAAATGAAGGTACAACAAATATAAAGTAAAAATAAATGTACATATATCCATATATGCTGTAGACTTTAATAAAATTGTTAAGTGTAGCTGTAGTGGACTAATTGAACATTGAGAGTCTGATGAGATTTAGACCTTAGTTGGGTGGTAAATTTTACTGTGATACTCAAAAATAATAAAGTTAAGCAGTATGGGTTACAGTCATGGCACTTTGGCCATATTCATAGATTATCTGTTAATTCTGGCTACATGCATGCTAAATTAATGCAACTTGAAGTAAGGTTAAAGGTGTCGTATTCATTAGAAATGGATTATCGATAATTTCGACATATGGATAACCTCGATACTCAAGATGTATCATTAACGAACTACAATAGTGTATATGAACTCGATATGTTTATTATTGTTATTATTATTAATATTATTATTAATATTATTATTATTAATATTATTATTATTAATATTATTATTAATATTATTAATATTATTATTATTGTCCACCGCTGTGGTCTCGAGGTAGCGTGCTGCCTTGTCACGCAGCGGGCCCGGGTTCGATCCCCGGTCGGGGCAGTTTTTCTGGGTGAGGTTTTTATCGGAGTTTTTCCTCACCTGTAAGACAAATGTCAGGAAAACTTTAAGGCCCAAACGGTTCCCGAAATCATATGGCCATCATCCTTATCATTATCATCCTTACCATTATCATTATCATCATCATCCTTCACCGGTGTGGAAAGCAACGGGAAGCTACTACACCTATACAATTCCCTAGTAAAGCTGCAAGTATAGCATGAAAATGCTATGATTGCAGTGAAAGACCTGCCTTCGGGCAGAATTACTATGGATGGATTATTATTATTATTATTACTATTATTATTATTATTATTATTATTATTATTATTATTATTATTATTATTATATTATAGTGGGGTGTAAGAGGTAGTGATGTGCATTCTATAACCTCTCCTACCTAATTCTCAACCTCACCTGCACGTGGTACACCCTGCTTTTAACTAACGAGGTAATGGGGACCGAGTCACGGCGGTATAACCGTTCCATCGAATATGGAGGAAATTCCATATTTTGAACGCCTGACTAGAGGCTATAAGGTAGCAGCCCTACCACTAGTCTTGCTCTGCGGATGGTTGGTAACCAACCCAGGGGACTTCCTACTACTCGAAGAAACTTAAGCAAAGACTGGAATGATTATATTATAGTTTTTCACAAGTATATTTTAAAGGAATATTTGCTCATTCATAGTGTTCTAAATAGCAAATAACAAGAAACGGTGGTATGTTGTAAACCAAACCGGTAACTGAAATGTATTTTAAACAAAAACGTATAAAACTTACAATATTACATTGTCTTTATTTTTCAATTATGTACAATATTTTAAACATGTGCTGTGTGGAATACGAACAGTGATATATCGAAATATATTTTCATTTAATAAACAATTCTACATAAAAATCCTCTTACTCGTGTGGTTGTAATGTCAGGTCGACGCACGAGATGAAGCCGCTATTATTGAAGGTTGATGATGCGCAAGGACTACAGCTGAACAGGCCTGTCTCACCATCAGAAGGACAGATGAAACGGTTGACATGATTATGGAGAAGCGATCGAATGAAGTTATTGGCAGGATATACGGGAGAATTACCTAGAAAAAATTGTGCTTTGTCTGATTCGTTTACCACGAAACCCATAGGGAATGCCTGAGACGCGAACTCGAAACCCAGAGGTTGAGGTGAGTTACTAAAATGTTCCGCCAGGGAACCACCTCAATTCTGCTTACATTTACTTACTTATAATAGCAGGAACATTCAAAGGAAGTAAATGTTATTGGTTCTGACATAACTACAGACTTGTACACACGGAAGAGAGAGGGGTGAGTTTGTACAGGTAGATTGCGTGTGTTTATCATCTATCTTATGTTACATAGTGCAACACAAGCTATGGATAAACAAATACTTGTACAAAAATACATACAATACCTACAATACAAATTATGTTGTCCCACAGTGAAGTGTCAAATTAGGTATTAATTTACGTTGATACAGATTTTAAATTAAAATGGGATCTCATTTACCAGAACCTTTTGGAACCAGTAAACGATTCTTACAAGGATGTCAGATGTCACCAATACTGTTTAAAATATATATAGATTTTTTTAGTATAATGTGTGTAAAAATGGGACTAGAACTAACAGAAAGATATCTACATCACTTACTTTGTGTCGGCGATCAGATAATTATAACCCAAGATGGAGAAGATGGGAATTTTATGTGTAATCGGTCGTCAACAACATATCAGAAATTGGGTTTCAAAATCAACAAAAACAAAAACAGAGTACCGGTATTTAACAAATGACCCAGATGGATTATATATTCAGAGAGTAAAGATAAAGACGAGCGATAATTTCTGTTATTTGGGATCAATTATAGAGAAAGAAAGAACATCAAATAAAAAAAATAGCAAAAGGGTTAGTAATGGAAGAAAAACCATAAGAATGTTAAACTCTATACTATGGAGTATAAACATTATTAACAGAACAAAACAACTAATTTATAAATACATGTTAGAAAGTATAATGTTATATGGATCGGAAGTTTGGACAATGATACAGCAACATGTCAACAGAATAACTGCAAATGAAATGGAATTTTTGGAGAAGACCTGCCAGAGAATCTCGACTGGAAAAAAAAGGTAGAAATACATAAATTAGAAAAATAGATTAATGCAGAAAGAAGTATAATGGATGAGATTGACCACAGAAGGCTAAAAGGGTATGAACACGTAAGAAGAATGCAGGATGGAAGATTACCAAAGGCTGTCTATACATGGAAAATTGAAAGAAGGAGCAGAAAAGGAATTCCAAGAACAACCTGAAAGAATAACTACAAAATTCAATGAGGAAATTTGGTGCAACAGATGAAGACACAGAGGACAGAAAAAAATGGAGAACTTTAATTAAGAGAAATTTGTGAATGTTTGTTGCAAGCTGATAGTCTATAAGTCCGTAATCATTTATGTATTTTTTTTAATTGATGTTAGTTATTGGTTGGAGAAAACGCTCAAAGATGAGGAGAATTCTTAAAATGAATGAATGAATGAATAGATGCCGAGATCGTAGCCATCCATTTTAAGGTATTATGCGTCCATGCAGAGCTATGGAACTTGTGATGATTCGAGTCCCTATGAGGAAGAAACTTTCTCATGGAATTTCGGGCAGTATGGGACCGGTGTCCACCCAACGTGGTGAAGTATTTGGGTAATTACAATAAGTAGCGGCTTCAGGTTTGGGAAACCAGCTATAACGGCTGGGAACTCGACATACGGACCACATGTCATCCCTATACTGTCTGGATTATCGTCCACCTCTGTGATAAAAACGTGGTGGATTTAAGGCCAACATTCGGCTTGTAGGCGGAGGACATTCTAGGTTGATCGTACCATGAAAAAAAAAATTATGTAGCATTAGTCTGCAGACGTCCCATTATTTCACGAGGAAATCAATGTATATACATGGCATCAACTAGATCGGAAAGTAACCAGAAATTATATATTTAAATAGCAATATTATCGATGTACAAATCATCAGTTTCTGTTTAATGCTTCCGGGGTTCTCGGGTCCAAAACCTGCTGAAATCGATATATTTTGTAAGGGCTAAAAACCCTGAGTATGATTTCCTATCGATAGTTGATAAAGTAGTGAATTCTGTGTCGTAGAATTACGGCTTATTAAGTAACTCAAGCTTGAAATAAGAACCCTCTGAGCAAAATTTGTCATTTCACGCCAGTGTTCAATGATTTCCGGATATAACTTTTTCTTAAATCAAAGTCTGGAACGCAATGGGAATCTACTTAAATCGAAAGGTATCAAAATAAAATTAGAAATACAGATACAAACATTAAGGAATTTCAGGACGCTGATCACGGTAGTTGCTTCTATGTCTTCTTCTAATAAGAAAAAACAACTTTAATCGCTTTAGCTTTTTTGGATCTGTCGCGTAGTCGTTGTGCAGATATCTAGGGGCTGCTTGTTCACATCTGGATACTAAGTTCCCGGCTCAAACCTGATTGGAATGTTATTTTTTCCAGTTCGAAAAGTCCCGAGTATGGCATTTTTTAAAAAGTAAAGGCATGAGTCCTGTGTTCCATATAAACGGCTTGCAAAGTACTTCAGTCCAGAATTACTCTGAACAGAATGTTTTAGTTCTTTCACGTCCAGCTTATATTTGCAACGCTAATGAACTCAGATTACTATCGTTAAAAAAATTTCGGAACTATCATTCCAACTAGATTCAATTACATTTGTAAATTTAAACTCGGGGACCCCGGTTCAATTCCTGGTGGGCAGTGACTTTTAAATCTGCATGTTTTGGTTGGGTATGCGTGAGTTATATTGTGTTGCCCTGTATCATCCTCGTAACCACACATCCAGAGATACCCTCACTATGTACATGTGTAGTGCAGACATTTATGTATCGCCGACTAAATGGTGGCGCGGGCCATAGGTCATATTATAGCGGTTGTCTATTATTATTATTATTATTATTATTATTATTATTATTATTATTATTATTATTATTATTATTATTATTATTATTATTATTATTATTATTATTATTATTATTATTATTATTATTATTATTATTATTATTATTATTATTATTATTATTATTATTATTATTATTATTATTTTATTATTATTATTATTATTATTATTATTATTATTATTATTATTATTATAATTATTATTAAATCGGCCGCGGTGGACTAGTGGATATGCTCCTTGCCTTTGGTCCCGAGGGTCGCGGGTTCAAACCCGGCCTGGGTCGATGGATTTTTTAGGGCGAAAAAATCCAAGGAGCAAGTCCTCCGGGAGGGACTTTAAGCCGTGGGTCCCGAGTCTGAAGATTTTCAGGCTCGTTACAAATCCTTAAGCCTGATTGAAAAGGCCTCTAAGCAAAATTTACCGGATTTTCCCGTCCTAGTACTACCTTGGTTTCTTAGATGTCAGTATGAGGCGGAACGCTGACCACGGACCACTCAAAATGACATGTATACGAAAATAAGTGTAAATAAATTAGTATGGTTCAATTTCTACCCTGTAGGGGGAGAGCGCCTAAATCTCTGTAAAGGGAAAATATGGGCTTACAGTACAATTATTATTATTATTATTATTATTATTATTATTATTATTATTATTATTTAGAAGGTTTTACAACACTTTCCTGCGTCCAATGAATATACTGCCATTAAAATCTCCATAGTCCAATCCTTTTTCCCTCATGTTGCTCAAAATACAATCCACGTTATTTTTGGGCGTCCTTTTCTTATTCTTCTCTTTCTACTAAGTGGCACCCATTCTAGTATTCTTCTTGGGAATCTATCTTGTGTCATTCTTTTACATGGCCATTCTATTTTATTTATTGTTACTTATTTTTATTATTATTATCATCGTCATCATAATCTTCAAGTTATGGGCCCGTTGGCCCTTTCAGCTCCCCTATTCACTATGGGCCTATGTTGCAGGTGCAGGTTGTCTTTCTAACGACGTTTTGGTATTCCTAGTATTATTATTATCATCATTAGTATTATTATTATTATTATTGTTATAATAATAATAATAATAATAATAATAAGTGTGTGTTGGTTTGCTTCTTTTCTTGTTATGTCGTTATAACATTTTTCACAAGTTCTTGTTCCATTACTGATAGACTAATATTATAGGCCTTCCCTTAAGGAATTTAAATTATTAGAATGCTACAGGCCTACAAGGGCCGAATAGAAAATGATGGAGGGCCATATCCGGCCCGAGGGCCGTAGTTTGGTTGTCCCCGATGTAGTGTATTTGGTTCAAACTTGATGCTCTCTCCGTACATAGCTACATTCATTGGGTTGTCTCATGGTGGAGGGGATGTTTAAGTATTATAAAAGAAGGGAACATAAAATATAAAAAATTTAAAAACATAAATTGTATCTTCAACTAGTTTAGAGCCTGTATGTTTTGTATACGTATAGTATAAGTACAGTTTGGTAGGTTAAAAAAGTGAACCTCAATATATATATATATATATATATATATAAGGAATTTATATACCTCTTTTTATATAAATGCGGAAGAACGAAAAGAAATGGTTCGCATTTTAATGGAAATATTTTCATCTCTGACTCCCGTCTTCATTTAATTGTTCTGTTCTAATGACGTACTTCATGGCGCGCACCTTTTCTCTTGGTTGTATAAACACAATAGAGAAGTGGAACTCCTACAATTGACTTCAGACTTAGTTTGAGTCTACTCTAAATTTCCAAACTTCTTTTACCCCACTATTTTTTGTATTATTCTCTTACAATAGCCATTGAGATCTTTTAGGACAAAGATTTTTTTTTAATTTAAGAAAAATATTGTTCCATTAATTGTTTGATTCAATAGTGTATACTAAAGTATCTTTAATTTGACAATAATAATGAATTGGGTTTCTTTGTTTATGTTGAATTTAGAAGTTTCCAATTTTCTCAAGTTTTCAGTAACTTTTCATATATTTGTATTTCCTTGTTTTTAAGCTTCGGAATATTAATTTCCAATAGTGTCTCCCTCTATCTCCCTCGGTCTCTTTCTCTTTTTCTCTCTCATTTATCACACATGTTCTTGACATATGTTACCTGTTAAATATCTTAGCCTATTTATCAATTCACTGTTTAAACTATAAAATTAAATGGACTTCCTGACCTCCGGATAATATGCTTCCAGACCTCTTGATCGGGATTCAGTCATGGTCAAGTTCAGTGAAAATGTTAGGGTGAGAGAAATTCTAAAATAGATTTTTCTTGGGATAGAATATTAATTTTTTTTCGGTTCTGTATCGTGGAAGTATATGACT
This sequence comes from Diploptera punctata, assembly GCA_030220185.1. Classification (NCBI taxonomy): domain Eukaryota; kingdom Metazoa; phylum Arthropoda; class Insecta; order Blattodea; family Blaberidae; genus Diploptera; species Diploptera punctata. Next base: position 957,594 of record JASPKZ010006835.1, on the reverse strand, counting down.
CATTGAACAATACTCTGATATGAAAATCGTGCCCTTGGTATTATTCCCTTTTAGGTAGAAGTTTAGTCCATGGTATAGAGGTATTCATGATATCTTGGAGCCGAGCTATGTGATATGCGGTGGTTAGTTCCCATGGAGATGACATTTTTTCATGGAATTTCGGTTAGGGTGCATGGGTCCGATAGCATGAAGAATTTGGGGAGATAACGATAAAAAGCTGCACAATTTTAAGGAAACTATCTTCAACAATTGAGGAACCCGACGTGCTAACCACATGTCTTCTGTATCCTGGCTGGATGGTTGACTATAGTATATCTGTGATTAGCCGTCTCGGTGGACGCATGGCTCATGCACGCGACCTGTCTCGATTCGGATCCCAGATCCGAATTCTGGTGGTTACATAGGGGTATTAGTGGAGAGACACGCCTGCATTTTTCGGTTTTTTCTAGGGGTTGCCCCATTTCCCGAATTTCATCTCATTTGTTCTCCCTTCATGCCACTTCATTTCTCACTAATTGATTTCATATCACATTTTATCTAGTTTCATATTATTAGGTAAAAATAATTTGATTGGTAATCCACGTTTGTTGAAAATATGTGATTGCGGAGATCTAATGGAGTGCACACCAAGGCCTTATGACTCCAAGCCTGAGAATAAAAAAGGGACAGAAGGGCCAAACGAGGGTGTTGTAGACACCTTGCGGCCACGGACCCAACCCAAAAATTGCGTTGTGTCATAGGAGTAGAAGCTGTTATTTCTGACTACCTATAACTTACGTAACACAGCAGACTAGACTTTCATTCCACTCATATCCATAATTCTGGGAAAGCGCAGTAGATATTTCAGTTCGCGGTTTTCAGGCAGTCTGCCCTTCCAATTGAATAAATAACTAAATATCTGTATTTGATAGTTATGTGGATGTGAATCCAGCAGCCGTTGTTAGACTGAAGGCATCGCTCAGTGGAGTAAGTTTTTAAGAGCTCACTTCTTATGTAGGATACACAGACATTAAATATTTTGAACAAATAACACTGGCCAACAAAATTTGAACTTTTTTATGTTACAAGGGAGAAAATGTGTGTTTCTAACTTACTTTTTCGTGCTGATTTCAAATCTTTTTACAGACCTTTTCCATCACCCAGGGTTTTCGAGTAATCACATGAAAAACACTTTTTCGTGTCTATACATTACAATTTATTATATCTTAGCTGAAATTATATTTGCTCACCCAAAATGTATGTGAATTGGATTTTTCGGCTGTATTTCGCTTTAGGAATATCCCTCTTCAGTGTTCAGCAGTAGTCTGCTAACATATTTGGACACCATTTACCCTGATAGCACCTTTCCATTTCCGCGATGTCTTGATGGAAGCGCTCCCCGTGTTCGTTGCACACAGCCCCTAGATTTTCAGCGAAGAAATCACGATGGGAGTGCAGAAAGTGAATTTTCAAAGACATATTACATCCCATTATCTTGTAGTTCTCAATCATCTCATTGACAAGTTTTCTGTAGTTATCAGACCTGAAGTTCCCCAGAAAATTTGAGACAGCATTTTTGAAAGATTGCCATGTAGCTGCTTCTTGCATATTTAACTTGTTCTGAAACTGCGTATCTTTCATCAGTTCCTTTAATTGAGGGCCAACAAATATCCCTTCTTTCAATTTAGCTTCACTGATCTTTAGAAATTTATTTTTGAGGAAGAGAAATGCACTGTCATCACGATCCATTGCTTTCACAAAATGTTTAATCAAGCCTAGTTTAATATGTAGTGTAGGCAATAAGATTTTTTCAGGGCGTACAAGTGGTTGGTGAAGAACATTTTCTTGTCCTGGATTAAGTGACTCTCTCTTTGGCCAGTTCTTTTTAATATAATGATTACTTCTATCTCTGCTATTCCACTTGCACAAGAAGCAGCAAAATTTAGTATAGCCAAGCTGTAACCCAAGTAAGATGGCTATAACTTTCAAATCCCCACATATCTGCCTAGAAAAATTGTCATACTTTATAGCGGATAGTAAGAGCTTCATATTCTCGTAATTTTCCTTCATACCAACTGCATGGGCTAAAGGAATGGATGGATATATGTTTCCATTATGTACGAGTAGTAACACTCCTTTCAAACTTGTTTTCCAGGAGTCTATGAATAAACGCCAATCTTCAGATTTATGCTCAACACCCAGTGACTGGAAAAAATTCTCAACATCATTGCAGAAAACTAGGTCCTTCTCTTTAGAAAAGAAATCCTCAAATTCCTTTTGGCGATTGCGGAAAAAAGTTACTTTGGTGTTATCCTGCAGTAGCTTCCATTCTTTCAATCTTGAAGCAAGTAATTCTACCTTGCTTTTACTTAAACCAAGATCCCGAACCAAATAATTTAAATCCTCCTGCGTTAGAAAGTGAGTTTCATTTATAGCATCATCTTCCGCAAAATCTGAATCATTCTGTAAATCCTGAACATCAGAAAGTTCTTCAATCATTGTTATGTGATCTGGTGGAATTGGTATGGGTAAACCTGGCCCATGAAGTACCGGTCGAATTGCTGAATCTAACATTGGATATTTAACGGTGTGTCTTGACTTGGAAGTTATTCCAGATATATTTGTCAAGCAGAAGTAGCAGTCTGTCAAATGATCCTTAGGTTCGCGCCATATCATTGGGACAGCGAAAGGTATATGACGGGATCCTTTCAACCAGCCAGTTAATAGTGTTACACATTTGGTACAACAGATTTCCGAGGTCCATATCTTGTTCTGGTCTATTTTGTTGTTAAAATAACAGTGATAAGCTCTTCTTATTAGAGGAGTAAACTTTCGCTTCTGTGCTTTGAAAGTGAGCTCACCACACACGAAACAGAAGTTGTTTCTATCGTTAACACATTTTCGAGACATATTTCTTATACAAATACAATTTTACTCTTCTCTTTACAATACACTACAATACAATATAATACAATACTCTACTTAGTCTTTACAATACACTTCTATCACAATTCACTTGTCTACGGAAGTGAGCACAGAATTAGCTTCTTTCTTTTAAGAAAGCTTCTATTCAACTGCTAACTTAAAAATCGATAAAGAGCGACGTCATCTTAGGTAGTGTTCACTGTCAGCGTCCCACGTCCCGTTCCCCTTCGCTCTCATAGATAGCAGTGTCACGTGTTCTATTCCTGCATAAACACGACCGCAGTGCCCTCCGTCAACAACTGCGCTTACTCCTTAAAACGGCTAATAGCAATAGCTACAGCAGTACTATCGTAGCATTTGATTTAACAACTCAGGTCATTACCGTAATAAATCTGGATGCGAAAGCCCAACAATTTTTTCCCAGAGGTATCTTATTTCAGGCCTAAAGTTTTACGACACGGGACTCACGGCCTTATTTTCCTCGAATATCGTGTATCTATTAATAAACGCCAAACCTAAATGAGTGTTGAAACAACTGATTTTTTTTGTGAAGAAATTGAATTTTGCTGTAAAATAAGAGTACATTTAGAATGGAATCGTGTTAAAGTTTGGACAAGCAGGTCTCCACATCTGTGTGTTGGAATTCATTAGCACGTCGTTGTCCAAACTTGACGTGAAATAAATATTGCATGCATAGCGATGTAACAGCTGACATTCAATTAACACGGTCTACTGCTACATTTTCTGCTCGCATTTTATGACACACGGACATATAGCCAATGTCAAGAATGTTTAATTTATTGTTCTACTGTTTAATTTAAAACTTCATTTTCTCTAAATCTTCTGTCTTCTTCATATTAACTATACAGCATAATTCACCAGTTTAATAACAACGTCATTTCTAGTCATCAAACATATTTTAAATTTAAATTGAGTTTTATACTTATATACCTGTTGTGAGTCTGCCTCTATGGTCCAGTGGTTACGTTCTTTCCCTCTAGTCCCAAGAGTCGAGGGTTCAAACACAGCCGGGGTCCATGCATTTTTAGGAAGACAAATCCAAGGAAGAAGTCCTCCGAGAGGTACTTTAAACGTGAGTCCCGAGTCTGAGGATTTTCGGGTTCGCAAAAAAATAATCTGAAGTCTACTTAGTGTCTCTGAGCAAAATTTAATCGGCCTTCACCGTCCAGTAATAATAATAATAATAATAATAATAATAATAATAATAATAATAATAATAATAATAATAATAATAATAATTTAATAGATTTATTTTACCTGATACACCTCTGTGGTCTCGAGGTAGCGTGCTGCCTTTACGCAGCGGGCCTGGGTTCGATTCCGGTCGGGAAAAACTTCCTGGGTGAGGTTTTTTCGGCGTTTTTTCTGGCCTATAAGACAAATGTCAGGTAGCTTTAAGGCCCAAACCGTTCCCGAACATCATCTGGCCATTATCATCATCATGCACTGTGTGGAAAGAAACGGGAAGCTACCACACCTATAATTCCCTAGTAAAGCTGAAAAGCATAGCATGAAAATATGAATGACTTGCCCTACGGCAGAACACTGTGAATATGAATATTTTACCTAGAACAGTTAAGGCCTTAAGGTCTTGTCTACCACTCAAGCAGGTTAGAGGAAAAAACATTGTTTAAAGTGCCTGTACTTAATTTATCATTAGATCCAATATGAAAATATAATTCTAACTACATGCCCCTCACTGACACCTATAGGTAAATAAGCGTAATTAAATTTATCTGATTAAGAAACTCCTCACTAGGATGGATTCATGTCCCATGCGGGACTAACGGGTATCAAAGAAATCAATCATTGTTTACATATACGGGTAAGGCTTATTCTATACGTTTAATAATAATTATTATTATTATCATTATTATTATTATTATTAAAAAAAAGTAGTAATAGTAATAACAAAAATAATAGTCTAATTTTTTATAAAAAAGTAAAACATAATTATGTAATAGTAAAATTAATGCTAATAGTGATTCAAAAATCGTCTTCCAAGCTGATTTTAGGCTCATAAAATTACCATTAACCGATCAATATTTGAAGACGAGACCCTCGGGACCAGAGAAGATCAGGAATTTTACCTTTTAACCCTCTACAAACATCTTTATTAAATACGGCAATCCTCCTATATCCATATCTCACCAACTTCCTAATAACACCGTTTAGGTAAGATTACATTTAACCCTTAAATTGACAAAAAAACAAATTTCTTCTATCACATTACTTGATCGATACTAGTAAAATTCATGGTGATTTTCCGTTGAGGTATTAGTTCACAGTAATATAATGTACGGTTAAAAACTATAATATAGTTACCTTGTAGGTCCGTCTCTTCAACTTAAGTTCTTTTAAAACTCTGTAGGCCTTTCGGGACTAGTCCCATCATCAGCAGAATGCATTAGGTCCGTTCTTATTGACCCTTGTTGAAGCACTGACTTGGTTGTGAGAATTTTGTACAGAGGATTGTGTGGATTAGGTGTGTATTCATTGAGAATCAGGTTGCTCTTGATTTCTCTTAGGATTGCGATTTCCTCCAGTATATTTATTATCATTGGAATGTTTTCTCTATGTACTATTGTGAGGGTGTTATCGATGTTATGCATATGGTGTCCAGCTTGAATTACATGTTTTGCGTAACTTGATTTTCCTCCATTTTAAACGAAATCTCTGAAATGCTCCTTGAATCTGATGTTGAAGCTTCTGTTAGTTTTCCCAATGTAGAATTTATTGCAGTCTGTACATGTTAATGCCTTTATTGTCGAAATCATCTATTTCTTCGATGTTGTTGTTATTAAATTGTTTAGTTTGTTGTCAGTTCTGTAGGCTATATTAATATTCTTATCGAGCTTTTTTAGTGTGTTGGCCAATTTTAATGTTTCTTTACCAGTGTACGTGAGAGTTATCCATTTTTTGTTGTTGTCATTGGATTCTATTTCAAGTTTGGTTATGTTGGTAATGTTGTTTTTTTTTTTTTGTTTATTTATAATGCTATTTATTATTTGTTTGTTGTAGCCGTTAATTTTTGCCATGTGTTTGATGTAATTTAATTCTTTATTATAATTGTCTTTATTTAGAGGAAGTTTTAACATCCTATTTATTAGGCTTTTGAGTGTACTTATTTTATGTTGAAAAGGATGTCTCGATTTATTGTTTATGGCTAGTGTGTTGCTTGTCGGTTTTCGATAAATACCAATTTATATTTTGTTGTTGGTGAAGTTTTTTGTTAGTGTTAGGTCCAAATAGTTTATACTGTTGTTGATTTCTGTTTCATCAGTAAAGATGATTTTGTTGTGCATGTTATTTAAATCTTGAGAGATTTCTTTGTCTTTTCTATTTTCGCTGTCATAAATAATTAATACGTCATCTACATATCTTGTGAATAATTTTATGTTGAATTTAGTAATTAGTTCTTTCACGTGTGTATTTTCTAATTCTTGTAAGAATATTTCTGCTAGGATTCCCGATGTGGGACTTCCCATGGGGATTCCGTCTTCTTGGACGGCTACAAATAATAAATAGCATTATAAATAAACAAAAAAGAAAAAACAACATTACCAACATAACCAAACTTGAAATAGAATCCAATGACAACAACAAAAAATGGATAACTCTCACGTACACTGGTAAAGAAACATTAAAATTGGCCAACACACTAAAAAAGCTCGATAAGAATATTAATATAGCCTACAGAACTGACAACAAACTAAACAATTTAATAAACAACAACATCGAAGAAATAGATGAATTCGACAATAAAGGCATCTATAAATTAACATGTACAGACTGCAATAAATTCTACATTGGGAAAACTAACAGAAACTTCAACATCAGATTCAAGGAACATTTCAGAGATTTCGTTTACAATGGAGGAAAATCAAGTTACGCAAAACATGTAATTCAAGCTGGACACCATATGCATAACATCGATAACACCCTCACAATAGTACATAGAGAAAACATTCCAATGAGAATAAATATACTGGAGGAAATCGCAATCCTAAGAGAAATCAACAGCAACCTGATTCTCAATGAATACACACCTAATCCACACAATCCTTTGTACAAAATTCTCACAATCAAGTCAGTGCTTCAACAAGGGTCAATAAGAACGGACCTAATGCATTCTGCTGATGATGGGACTAGTCCCGAAAGGCCTACAGAGTTTTAAAAGAACTTAAGTTGAGGAAACGGACCTACAAGGTAACTATATTATAGTTTTTAACCGTACATTATATTACTGTCAGTTACTTGAATGTGGCGGATCGCAGTGAAAATGGGATCTTGTGCAACTCTTATTATTAAGTAGGTATATTGTGTAAGTAGACACATATTTGTTTCTTTTTGTTCGTTTTCTTCTGATTTATTTTAAATATTAAATTAATTAAACCAACTGATGTATACAAATGGATACATTATGAATACAAGGGTTAAGAAAGCCACTTAGTGATAGCCACTAGACATTTTGCTGTCGAGGGAAAAACACCATTCCCGGAATCAGCACACTGGACGGCAAAAAAATACTCTCTGCAAAACAGGAACAGGAACATCAGGAGTTGTTGTTACTTGAACTCATCATTGATACTGCATTAACTAAGTGATGCCAACTTGTATTGTGTAAAAAGAGAAGTGTAGGATGTGTGCATTTTTAAATGTGTGTGTTGTATCATGCATTATGGTATATAGATTGGCGACAGTGAAACCCGGTACTGAAACATGGCCTGTTCCTGTCGAAAGCAACAAGGGGACCGCTAGACTTAACGTCTCCATCTGACGGACGAATATCTGTAAACAATATCACATTCCTTCTTAACATATGATGTGGGGAGGATTTACAATTTAATCCAAGCACCTGGTACAAAATCTAGCGATTAAAATGTTACGTCACCACTTGTCCTAGCTCCGAGGTTGAAAATTTTGCAATTAAATTTACTAACCACGCCAGAAATTGTACCCAAACATGCTAAGCAGGAGACAAGCATATAACCATCTGAGCTAGGACTGCGGACACCCACCCATAGTAATTCTGCCCGAAGGCAGGTCCTTCACTGCAATCATAGCATTTTCGTGCTATGCTTGCAGCTTTACTAGGAAATTGTGTAGGTGTGGTAGCTTCCCGTTGCTTTCCACACCGGTGAAGGATGATGATGATAATGATAATGGCAATAGGTAGTAATTTAACATGCAAATGCATTTAAACATGCTACTAGAGTTTAAATAAATCGTAGGACTGTAAGAGATCCTAGTACATAATTTTGTTCCTTTACACATTTTAAATTGCGCTGTAATTCATTTAATAAAAATAAATTACAAATTATTGTACACTAAGTAATTAACAAGTAAACACAATATTTTCGTCAGTTTCTTCAGACTATATGCTGTTTCAGCTCGACGTTTTTTTATTCTATCCGTAGTACAAACACACACACACACACACACACACACACACATATATATATATATATATATGTGACATGATAACAAAAATAAATGCCTGGACGGGATTTGAACACGGACCTTTGGGTTGGTACCCCAGCGTGCTATCCATTACACCACCGGGCAAATCCAGTACAAACATTTATCTTTCTTATATATATATATATATATATATATATATATATATATATATATATATATATAACTTAAAGAACATAGACCTCCGTAGAAGCTGAAATTCAAGCCTGTTTCGTTCGTTTTTATGCTGAATTAAATCCATTGTATCCATAGCAACATAACACGCCTCTACCATTCCATTTTACTATTAATCCTCCCGGCTATTTATTGGTTCTCTAGAGGTCGTTTCCCTCGAATCTTCGAACTTAGTTTAGTAACATAGATGTAACCCTGATTACTCCCTACATTCTGTTGGTCCTACCTTTTTAATGCGATCTTGATTTTAGATTTAATTTATAACAGCGTGCCAATGGACCTTATAATATTCCAGACTGAAAGAAAAAAAAACTTTTTGGCGAGATAACGATTTTTCTTAATATGTGATCTATTGAGGTGGGTTGAAAAGGGGTACATCACGCCAATCAAAATAATCTGAGTACATTAGGCCTACCAACTCCTGCCGTGAAAGACTTAACCTTTCAGAGTAGAGCTATATACTTAGTGTTGGCTTCTGTAAACTATTCGTCGTTAATTTCGCCCCAGACACCATCTTATTAGGACTAAATATCTAGTCATATCAAGTGTTACATCCGAAGACTACAGGGATATAACAAGGAAAATAATAAAATCAAGGAATCGAGAAAACTTAACTGTAATGTTTCAAAAATGTTTGTTTTTCCGAGTATAGAAAAAACTTGAAGCGATTTTTTTTCCTGGTACATTCTATTTTCCCCCAATGCTTATCACTCCCAATTGAAAGGTAAAAAAAAAAATAGATGCCAGAATTATCAATTTTTTCGTTTCTTTGAAGCATTATTTTTTTTATGGTCCTCATGTAATAATGAAGAGCCATTGTTTTTCAGTTTATAGACATATACATAAAGTCTCCTGAAATCAACAAAGAGCATTATAGAAGGTTTTGTGTTGTGTTCTGTCAGGTCTATTAATTTCGGCTTTCTCTCTCACTCTAGAGACAACCATAATCAGAGTGCTTTCTTCAATGCCAAGTCATCGAAGGATATGAATAAAAACTTTAATTCTATTGAGAGGTGCTATGTACTCAACTCCACCGAATTACACGCACGGCATTTGGACTTTTAAAACTGATGGATAATGACATATTGTATCACTCTGTATTGGGAATTTAAAAATTCTTTTAACAATGACTAAATCGTGATATTTGATAAAATCATGTGTTGTAGTGTGCCGCTTACGGATCGTCTCTTGTGTTCGTTGCTTCTATTAGCGTAGATCTGATTACCTCCAAGGTTATTAATCACAAAATTACTTGCCTCGGGCCCATAGAAGGCAAGGATTGATTCATCTTTCTTTCCAAGGCGTATTAACATAAATCAATAATGATTCTCAAACCCACAGAGTGACTGAAAATGATTGTTTTCACTATGATTATCAATCAGGAAAGCTAGACAGCAAAATAAAGGGAGCTGGAAATGATCTCCTAAGTGAGTGAGTTTCCGTATAGGGTTATATCAAACAGCTACGTGCACATAAATCAGATAGAACATTAATTATATAAAAAATGATATTTAATGCAAACAAGTAGTCTGAAGAGAAAACAAAATCAAGATAAACATTTGATCATTCAAGAACATAATATAAATAAATAAATGATAATACTTTTACAAGACAAAGACCACACCATACCTCATACTACACTCATGCTAGCGTCCAAGCCAGGGTGGCTTCTTCCCTGGTCTACAGGACCAACTAAATCTGCGCCGCTTCTCGGCTTCAGACGACCTTGTCCATTTTAGAGTTCCAATCCCATCTCGGAATGGATCGATGAATCAAAGAATGAATGATGAATGAATGATGAATGAATGATAACGTTCTGCCTGTGCACCACGTATATGAAGGTTCCGAGGTAGAGGGGAGATGCGCCGTAGGCACAGCGCAGCAGGAGAGGTAAAGAGGGAGAGTGGGGGTAGATGCAAGGAGAAAGGAATATTGGCATAGTTCATGAATATCACAGTCTAGGGAGGATAACGACGCTGCAGTAATGAGCCGAAAAACGCACTTTCGGTTCAGTAGTTGTATTGTTGTAATCTAGATGGCATTGCATTCCTTACTTAATTTCATATTAATGAGTGACGCGCATCCAACTCCACTGCCCAAGCACTGCTGATGTAATTAGTATATTTAGAATTTTGGATTAAAATAAAACAATAAAACTGCCAAATTTAATTCAAATCCATTAAGCGTGTACAATAAAATTCAAATTTCCCACCGCGCCAGCAGACATCTTCACTTTCAGCTTGACGCAACCTTCTCCATTATCATCATCCCTTCTACCACCGGCTTCTATGGTATTTTTAATTATCAGTCCATTTTGTATTTTGAATTAGAATTTTTATTGCATGAGATGGGCTAGGGCTACTTCGTAAGAAATGAATTCACGCATGCACATGAAATATATTTCGATGTGTGGCTCCTAGTTGAAGGTAATGATGAAGTGGTGTAAATTAGATACAGGCGAACCTGCTCTCCCCGCTTTAGGGTCTTATTTGTTTGCCTTCTTCCGATTGTTAACTAAAATGTTGTTTGTGAGTTTTTTTTTAATTTTGGGTTGCGATAAGAAAGTTTGTGATGTGTTATGTACGGTCATAGAGAAGAGAATTTGTTTTGAGAATTAATATGGTTTGGGGAAGGCGAAACGATTTTTAAGGATTTAGTTCTAAGGAAGTTTTATGCACAGGGAGGGTTAAAAACCGAGAAGAAAGCTGTTTGATATTTATGTAGTAGGTGGAATGTGTTTGTAGTTTATCTGTGTGAGGTAGTGATTAAGGGCATCAAACTATTTAATATTTACCCGGTAGCTAGACCAGGTTGCGGTCACAGAAACTAGTAAGAGAAATGTAGAAGTTCATCGATAACCATCAAACATCGTACTTGTACACAAACTCAAATGAAGCTTCGACCTATCGATTCATGAAGACTTCCTTTTACGAGTATACCTTATTAGCTGATGAGAAAAGCACGAATTATTTAACATACAATTTGTGAAAATAATATTTTTAAATCCATAATATTTAATTTAAATTATGCATGGTATGTTTTTTTTCAAAACACAAAGATATAATATAAACTCAAATTATGAGATACGCTTTGTTAGCTATGGCAACCTCTTAAATATAAGAAGCTATATAGTGCGAGCATATTACGATGTGAGGTTGGGAAGCGGTTTTTACAGAATCGAGGAAATGTTTAAAAACAGAGCGAACACGAGGTTTTTAATTTCCGAGATTCTGTAAAAACACTTCACAAACGTGCGTTGTACATTATTTTTTGCGGGATGGTGTTTTCAAACTAATAAATAATAGTAAAATAATAGCATCTTTGTTGGAAATAATTACGTTCATTTTAAACAGTTTGACTAATGTTAACAGTGTGGGCAATGTTTATTAGTTCAAACTATAGGAGGCCGTGTGACCAATTAGTGATTAAATGGCGACAAGTACGTTTTTATTGTTTTACATTTTTCAAATAAAGTTCAGTCATTTAAAATACAGTGAATTGTTTCGTATAATATATACTAACACTACATTTTGGATATATTTTTATATAGACATTGTGCATGTTATACATAAAGGGCAGTGGTTTTACATTCCACACGAGGTTTGTTAAATGTAATATTACAGTATTGTTAATTAAATTTGGAAACCCAGAAATGTAGGAAGTTGAACTTTCAATCATGGTCGCCATTGCTGTAAGTACGACAAAACGCACTTTCGCGGAAAAAGTATATTATATAACAGAAAAATGCAACTACTGAATGATTAGGGACATAAGCATAATGTTTGTAGGATCAAACACATGAAGTAAATTAATACCCGTGTCAAGTTTTTTTCAAATGCGCTAATAATTTTCACACACTTTAGTTAAAGCGTTGTTGATAAATATTATTTATGAAGTTATTGAAATGTACTATTATATAAGAAACCATTTTCATGCAGACTTTTCCATTAGAAAAATGACATACAACTAGGTAGGCTAATACCAGATTTATCGGACTGAACGAAAAAATACGAAGCGTTTTACTTATTCAGCTTATGAGAAATATTCATGATTATCTGACAGTGAACAATTAAATGCGTAATTTTATTGGAACTGTTTATTATTCGATCAAGACAGAAATACTGGTTGGACGAAAACCGGGTACGTTAAGTTTAACGGAATCAGCAGTTTCACACGAGGAAACTATTGAACGTATTAGAGAAACTTATATATTAGTTTCCTTTGGTAGAGTTATTGAATAAATTGTACACACACGAGTATGAACTTTTTTAAAGTTTATTTTTTATATATACCGTTATAGAGATGATCATTATTTAAATCCAAATTGACTAGAATCTTAAGTTCCACACAATGAGATAATTAACTGCATAACAAGTATTTTAGAAAGCTTTACTTACTTAAAATATATATGTAGTCAATATGCCCATTTCACCAATTAATGTTTTAAAATGGTCAACAAGTTTCTACAGCCAAGCTGTCATTCTCAAGACCAGATATTGACTGGTCTTGAGAATGACAGCTTGGCTGTAGAAACTTGTTGACCATTTTAAAACATTAATTGGTGAAATGGGCATATTGACTACATATATATTTTAATATTATATCACCAAGAAGGTCACTTGTGTATTAAATTTACTTACTTAATTTTATTTTATATTATTATTATTATTATTATTATTATTATTATATTTTATTCCATGTTTTGTTAGTATTAGCTAATATTAAACCTCATCCGCATTATTTTTGTTGAGTCTATATTTTAATAATATTTTTTTAAAATTGTTATAAGTATGCAATTTTTATATAATTTTACTATTCGCTGGTTGAGTGGAAGAGAATGCCTTACGGCCTTAATTCTGCCAGCTAAAATAAAGCATTATTGTTGTTGTTATTATTATTATTATTATTATTATTATTATTATTATTTATTATTATTATTATATGCGTGGTAGTTTAAATATTAATCGGTTAATTTAATTTTTTTGGTTTCTTATTTGTAATATCCATAATATTTCTAATCATTCTATTTAACGGAAATGATTACACAACTCTCTAATTTTTTTTTGTTGCACTGGATATATCTGCGAACTTCTACGTTTTCAAGTGCACGGACATATTCGTGAAAGTGTTGAATGTGCTCAAAACAATTATAGAAGGAAATATTATAAAAGGCGTTTCACTGAAGTATAACAAGGGTTTTCAACAATTTTCTTCTATTTACGTCGGTGTATACTAATTTTTAAAAACTTAATTGACCTTCTAAATATGTTATTTTTTTCTTCATATTCTTCGATTTTTGTAGTGTAAAATGAAATTGAAGATTGAAAAAAAAAACAGAGCAATTCTTCCAAAATCATTATTAGTTTCATGAATTGTGAGCATAAATATATCCGAAATTAATCTTATATCAAGGCAACAAAACCACTGTTGACCAGTGTTATCAAACATTTGTTCTGGTGGTTATGGCGGCCATCATGCAGGGCTTATAACCTGGCTGACATCAAGTGCCGATTGTCTAGAAAAAGTGGAAGCCTTAATATTCTACTACCCCAAGGGCCACCTGTAGTGGGGTCAATACGGTAGGTTTCTAGAAACACATTCAGAATAATAAATGCCCTCTACTATTTATAAGCGAAACCTTTTTCAGTAGAGTCGGTCCTGGTGGACTAGTGGTTACCATGCTCGCCTCTGGTTTCAAGGTTCGCAAGTTCAAACCCAACCGAGGTCGATGGATTTTTCAGGGCGTAAAAATACTAAGTATGGATTCCTTTGGAAAGACAATAAAGCTGTGAATCCTGTATAACAGATTCACGGTACGTAAAACATTTTAAGCCTAAAAAAGGAGGCATGTGATCGACATTTGTTGGGCCTTATGTGCCCAGATTTGAACTTGCAGTACTAATAACTGTAGAGACCTTACTTGTTAAAGTTCGTCGTTAAATAAGGGTATAACATTTTCTAGTATCAGTTATGAAGCTATAGTAATACAAAAGCTAAACTAAAAATATAGAATAAATTAACAGATGAATTCACAGTGAATAAAGGCCTTAAGCAGGGATGCAGTTTTTCACCATTTTTTAAACATTTATTTAGACCAGGCTCTTAATTTATGGTATAAAAAATGTTCTGAAAAGAGTATTCATATAGGAGGAAAAGTACTACACTCATTGTTGTTTGCAGATGATCAAATAATTTTTGCAGGGGATGAAGATGATATGAAATATATGATAAATAAACTAATGGAAGAATATAAAAAATGGGGACTGAATATAAATTTACAGAAAACAAAATATATGTGTCTAGGAAAGATTGTGGATGACCTCATACTCGAAACAAGGAAAATAAAAAAAAGTGATTTTTTTAAATATCTTGGGTCAATAATTACAAGATTAGGTACCTGCGAAAGAGATGTTCAGACTAAAATTGCAATAGCAAAAAATGCAACTAAGACATTACATGGAATAATTTGGTACAAAAATATTACAAAGGAAATTAAAATGAAAGTTTATAAGAGCATAATACAGAATATTTTGTCATAGGGAAGTGAAACTTGGTCTTTGACGGAATTACAAAAGAATAAAATAAGAACAGTTGAATTTGATAATTTTAGAAGAAGCCTCCAAAAAAACAAGACAGGATAAAATAATAAATGAATTCCTTTGGAGAGAAATGAATGTCACCACATCTGTTGTTAAGAGGATTGAAAATCAAAACTTTAATGCTATGGCCATGCGCAAAGAATGGAAAATAAAAGATGGCCAAAAAATATATACCAATGGTCACCCCCTGGACGAAATAAACCCGGCAGACCAAGATGGAAATGGAAAACCTTTGTCAAAACTATAATGTATGAAAGAAATTTGGCAGAAGGAGATTTGAATGATAGAGATAAATGGAAACTGAAGACGAGCAAATCTATAAGTGGGGGAAAGGCGAAGAAGATGTTATGAAGCTTAAGACGCATTTTCGTCGTACAGCTGGGGTAACTGCTGTGGCCAACGCACGCCACTGATATTAATATGATTGAAATAATGAAGCCTGTGATTTTTCAGGGATCCTAAGCTCCTTACATCTGCCTTACTGTTGTTAAAAACTCTTGAAAACTTCAACAAGGAATTAAACCGAATGGGAATGAATCTGGACCGCTTCATGAGAGACAATACTGTTACCCCTTATATCTAATGACGATTGTTTTATTATGTTATGAGTTTAGTTGCTGTCAAATCAGTGTAGTTAAAAACATTGAACTCCTTTAATAAAAGAAGAACATTAACTATACCGATGTTTCATTGCGAATTAGTGATAATTAACGTTTCCCCCGGATGTAGAAATGTATATTTTACTTTTCTCAACCATTTGTTTCTTTTTTTTCATTAAAGGAATATCTGTAGACGTTTCTTCGTTCGCATTTGGTGCTCTCGAAAGAAACAATGAAAATCAATTATAAAACGTTTAATTACGCGCTGGAAAGCGTTTCACAGAATGACAGTCCGCTAGTTGTGAGTTTCAAGTAACGAGAAACATTGCAAAAACGTATAATACTATTTGCGTTCCGTTATAATTTGAAATTTATTTTGTTACTTTTCCTAATAGAAAAAATAAACTAGAAATGAATTCCTGATTTAAAATAAAATATCTTGTGTATGCTGGTTTTCTTCTCCGTTCACAATTTAACATTCAATTAAAATTTTATCTACATTGCTTTTTTTTTGGCTCCAGTTTTTGAGGAATTCAATTTTATCCTATGAATTGAATTAAAACCTTGAAAAATATCCGTACAATTCAGACAAAAATTTGTCGCTTACGAATATATATATATATATATATATATATTTATATACATCCATCCACAGTAATTCTGTCCGAGGGCAGGTCTTTCACTGCAATCATTTTCCATGCTATGCTTTGCAACTTTACTAGGGAATTATAGGTGTGGTAGCTTCCCGTTTGCTTTCCACACCGGTGAGGGTTGATGATGATGATGATGACAATAATGATAAGGATGATGACCATATGATTTCGGGGACCGTTTGGGTCTTAAAGTTTTGCTGACATTTGTCTCACGAGTAAGGAAAAACCCCGATAAAAACCTTACCCAGAAAAACTGTTCCGACCGGGAATCGAACCCGGGGCCGCTTCGTGACAAGATAGCACGCTACCTCGAGACCACAGCGGTGGACTAGATATGTATATAAGACGAAATAATATATTAGGAATATGTTATGATTTAGAATATTGGAGGCGTGAGTTGTTACCGGAAATATTTCTAAATTCAAATCGTGAAACATTGGCATGCTGCGAGTTAATGAAAACCCCAGAAAATTAGATAAACGTGGGTATATTTCTGGGCAAAACGCGGAAAACAAGAACAACTCTTAAGTAAAAAATGTAAATAAATAAGTAAGCAAAGTGTAATTTCATTAATACTTAATAATTTTACGTAACCTAATTAATGTACAATGTAATTGTATTGTCATCTATTTTTTTGTTCTGTCTACTTTGTTATTTTATTGATACGGACTGTCAACGGCACGTACGGCTTGCCCTTGCGACCCATATTTGTGAATTACATTATATGTATCAAATAAAGTCCTACTACATATATAGAGTTCTTCATTTGTAACCTAACGGGCACATGGTGTTTTGCCTATGCGTAGTTGGGTATGCCACAGCCGGCTTTGCTCCTACATAAACTCCGCGCGTAAAGCATGTATAACAATCTTACGTTATAGAAGATGCTGCAAATGTTGTCCATCATCGGATGAACAGGCATTCTATCGGGAAAACACACTATGATTCACTTGATTAAGTTGGGCCACTGTAATGTTTCCGATTTAATTTCTAATAATTTGTTTTAGTTGTTCCAATGTATGAGAATTTGTATCGTAAACTTTGTCTTTTAGGTTACCCCACAAGTAAAAATTACCATTAGATCAGGGGAGCGAGTGGGTCATACACTTGCAATAATCACTCTATCTTGAAACACTTCCTTAATTTTATTCATGGACTCCTCTGTTGTATGAGCAATAGCAGAAACTTGTTGAAACCACCCATATGATTTCTCTTTTTCGTCAGTTCACGAAAAAATGGGATAAATATGTAATTTCGGTACCTCTCTGCATTTACAGTCTGCTCGTAAAATATTGGGCCGATTATGTGTCTAGCGCTAACAGCACACCAAATTTCAACTTTCTGATCATAATAAGGGATTTCTCGAACGCGATATGGATTTTTCAGATGCCCAGTAACGATTGTTATGAGTGTTGACACGACCATTCAGGTGGAATCACGACTCGTCGGAAAAGAACAGAAGCTGTGAATCAATTAAACCGTCACTCACTGATGAAAGAAACCATTCACAATAATGCAATTGTGATAATGAGTCACCTTCTTTTAAACAATGGATACGTGTACACTTAAAAGGTTTTAGTTTTAATAATTTAGTTGTTCTATGTGAAGAAAACTGTGCTAATTTTGGTATGGATTTTGTTGATGTACGTTCAAAAGTTGCGCCTATTTCGTCTAACGTTTCCTCTGTTAAAACGGTACGTTTACGCTTTCTTTTTTTGTTTAACAGAGAACCAGTGGTTTCTAATTTCTTCACAATCTCATGAATTATAAATCTGGAAGGAGGCACTTCACCAGGGAACTTTGAATATACTCTGCGCAAACATGGCTTGGTGATTCACAATGAAAATAACTTTTACAAACAGAAATGTGTTGCTCTAGTTTCAATCGCCTGTTCAAATTGCTGGACGATACACTACTGCCGAGTGCCGCTGCTAGCAGATGCAAAGGCAGCCGGTAGTGGGGGAATCTAGCAAGAGCTTGGGAGAGGCGAAACGTCGTTTGCCCGTAAGGTTATACATGAAAACCCCAGTATATAATTACATCCAGGAAATTGGATAAACCTCGGTAAATTTCTGGACAAAACGCGAAAAATAAGGACAACACTCATTCATGAATAAATATATGTTATCAAAATGCAATACCATTAATTATTAACAATTATATATAAATTAATTAGTGTATAATGCTGTTACGTTATTATTTAATTGTAATATTAATGTGTTTTCTTTATGTAATTGTAATGTTAATGTTTTTTTAGTGTATAATGTTATTGTGTTATTACTTAATTGTAATATTATTGTGTTTTCTTTATGTAATTGTAATGTTAATGTTTTTAGTGTATAATGCTATTGTGTTATTATTTAATTGTAATATTATTATTGTGTTTTCTTTATGTAATTGTAATGTTATTGCTGTTTTTGTTGTTTATTTTTCTTTACACTAGTACCAATTATTACTTTATTGTAACGGACTGTCAACAGCACGTACGGCTTACTGCCCGTGCGACCCATATTTGTAAATAATATTGTAAATATCTTACTTTTTGTCTAATAAAGTCCTACTACTACTACTACTACATTACTTTATATTATATCAGACATTTAGTTTACTGATCTATGGTGGACTCCAGAAAAGTCTCTGGTCCTCCAGGTTGGGGGTTGATGCTATGGGCCAGTTCCTCATACATTGTAAAAAAAGTATTGCTGAAAACCAAAATTGTATGGTTGAGGATGCCTGTGTATATAACATAAACAATCGTGAAATATATATATATATATATATATATATATATATATATCGTGTGATAAGAAAAATAAATGCCTGGACGGGATTCGAACACGGAACTCTGAATCTGTACCTCAGCGTGATATCCATTACACCACCAGGCGAATCCAATTCAAACACTTATTTTTCTTATATATGTATTATATTCTTCATTATTACTAGATGTCGCGAGAACTCGGTCTTCACTGCCATCTAGTAGCTGACTATAACAAGTAAGCAAATTAAAGAGAATATTTTCACTTTATAGCAGTGACGCTTTATCGATGTTATAATTAAATGTTTAACATTGAGCAATGCAAGCTTATTATGGTATGATAAGAAAAATAAATACCTGGACGGGATTCGAACACGGAACTCTGAGTCTGTACCTCAGCGTGATATCCATTACACCACCAGGCGAATCCAATTCAAACACTTATTTGTCTTATATTGTATTATATTCTCCATTGTAATGGATATCACGCTGAGGTACAGACTCAGAGTTCCGGGTTCGAATCCCGTCCAGGCATTTATTTGTCTTATCATACCATATTAAGCTTGCATTGCTCAACGTTAACATTTAATTATAACATTGATAAAGCGTCACTGCTATAAAGTAAAAATATTCTCTTTAATTTGCTTACTTGTTATAGTCTGCTACTAGATGGCAGTGAAGACCGAGTTCTCGCGACATCTTGTAATGATGAAGAATATAATACATATATAAGAAAAATAAGTGTTTGAATTGGATTCGCCTGGTGGTGTAATGGATATCACGCTGAGGTTCAGACTCAGAGTTTCGGATTCGAATCCCGTCCAGGTATTTATTTTTCTTATCATACCATATTAAGCTTGCATTGCTCAATGTAAAATATTTAATTATAACATATATATACATACACACATATATATATAGTAGGACTTTATTAGACAAAAAGTAAGATATTTACAATATTATTTACAAATATGGGTCGCACGGGCAGTAAGCCGTACATGCTGTTGACAGTCCGTTACAATAAAGTAACAATTGGTACTAGTGTAAAGAAAAATAAACAAAAAAGCAATTACAATTACATAAAGAAAACATTAATATTACAATTAAATAATAACACAATAGCATTATACACTAATTAATTTATATATAATTGTTAAGAATTAATGGTATTGCATTTTTATAACATATATTTATTCAAGAATGAGTGTTGTTCTTATTTTCCGCGTTTTGTCCAGAAATTTACCAAGGTTTATCCAATTTTCTGGATTTACCAATAACTCGTAGCATGCCAATCTTTCCCGATTTGAATTTAGAAATCTTTCCGGTAATAACTGACGTCTCCAATATTCTAAATCATTACATTTTCCTAATATATGTATCTCATCTTCAAAGTTCCCGCAAATTGGACATATTCGCATATCGTGATCGTCGCTAGTTTTTAGAAATTTCCATGCCCCTAGCCTAAACCAGGCAAGCCCTGATCTCTCCTTAAATCCTAGGTTGAGTATATACGATTCTTTTCCCCAGACGTGTTTTACGTCTCTTTGTAAACACAGTGAGCGTTTTCCTGTACATTCGGCGAAAGTATCTTGTTGGTTTATATCTAAGTACCTCCTCCTTATTTTTCTCCACACGTTCTTGCGATTTTCAGTCCCTTTTTCCCATATCCAGCCCATCCCAATCTTTTGGAGTTCTCTCCTAACCTCGTCTGCCCAAAATTTAACATCTATGTTTTTAATTTGGTAGTCGTAACAATTTGCTCTAAGCATTGTTTGTGCACCTTACATTACTCGCAACCTGTATTTGAGTATACGAATTTTACAGTTTATGTCGTCCTGGAATGACCCGAATTCATATAAAATTCCACAGTTAGAAACGGCCTTACTAAGTCCTGTAATATATTTTAGAAAATGAGTATATACCTTATTTAGTACTTCCGTTCTTTGGAAACCCCAAATATCACTACCATAGTGCATTACTGGCCTGACCATCGCTCCATACATTTTTTTCTAATGTGCTGACTGGAATATCAAGCACTCGACCCAGAATGCCGAGTACACTGTTAAGTTGCCCCCTCCCTTTAAATAATGCTATATCAATATGTTTTTTCCACTTCCCGTTCATTTTCAACGTCGTACCTAGATATTCAAAATGTTTCACGTTTTGAAGTACTTGATCTCTGTATTTCCATTCCTCTGCTCTACCATAAACCGTCCCATTTTTAAAGGTCATTGTTTTTGTCTTACTAACATTTACAGTCAATCCCCAATTCCTACAGTATATTTCCAGTAGGTCAAGACCTCTTGACAATCCCTTGATTGTCTTGAAGCAGATAATTAAATCATCGGCATACAACAGGACTGGGACTTTAACATTTCTTATCTTCGGAGCCTTCTAGCATTGCGTCTACAATATCATCAACGAATAGGTTAAATAGCATTGGTGATAAAATGCAACCTTGACTCACTCCCCGACTGGCTTCACTGCTCTCTGTAATGTGCCCTTGGTCTACTTTTATACAAAATTTACATATTTATAAATTGACATTAAAGCATGTATCATTTTATGAGACAATCCTTTCCGATTTCATTTTTCCCAAAGTTCGCTTCGGTCCACAGTATCAAATGCCATGTTAAAATCAATGAATGCACAAAATAATTTACCCCCCTTCATTTTCAGATTGTCATCAATTACTGTTCTCAGAGCAAATACGTTGTCCACCGTGGAGTACCCTTCTCTAAAACCTGCCTGATATTTTCAGAGCCTATTGTTCTCTTTAGCCCATTGTCTTATTCGTTCGTAAAGTACTTTACAATACATTTTTCCGAACACTGACAAGAGACAAATTCCCCTGTAACTTTCTGGTATCTGTGCCCCACCTTTCCCTTTGTATAGCGGTTGGATGACACCTGTCGCCCAGGCTTCCGGATAATCTCCTCCATTAAAAAGTTTGTCGAACGCAGTTTTCAAAACGTCTAATAATTTATTGGATATCATATTTTTCAAGAATTCCCCTGGTATTCCATAAATTCCAGGTGCTTTACCCATTCTTTAAACATTTAATGGAAGAAACCACTTCATTTTTCTAAATATCCTGATCCAGTAATTGAATATGAATTGGGTCAGGGATCTTAACTATATTTCCTTGATTATATCTTAACCTCTCATTTCCCAGCACCCTATCAAAGTAACTTCTCCATTCCCCGGGCGTTATTCTTGTCCGATTTATGGACTTTACTTTGAGTTCCCTTATCGCTTTCCATATGTCCGCAATGTTCCCACTTTCAGTCGCGACTCTCATTTCTTCGGATTTCTTATTTTGCCATGCTAGTTTTGTTTCTGCCAATAAGTCTTTATATTCCTTTCTCTCTTGCGCATAATTTTTTCTGCTTTCATCTGTGCTTTCTTTATATATATATATAATATATATATATATATATATATGTAGTCCACCGCTATGGTCTCGAGTTAGCCTTGTCACGCAACGGGCGCGGGTTCGATCCCCGGTCGGGGCAGTTTTTCTGGGTGAGGTTTTTATCGGGGGTTTTCCTCACCTATAAGACAAATGTCAGGAAACCGTTAAGGCCCAAACGGTCCCCGAAATCATATGGCCACCATCATCATCACCCTTATCATTATCATCATCATCCTTCATCGGTGTGGAAAGCAACGGGAAGCTACCACACCTACAATTACCTAGTAAAGCTGCAAAGCATAGCATGAAAATGCTATGATTGCAAATGAAGGACCTGCCTTCGGGCAGAATTACTTTGGATGGATATATATATATATATATATATATATGTATAATGTGTGTGTGTTTGTGAATTGAGGGATATACATTAAATATCTAAATAAGTGTTGTAAGGCATATTGAACAGGAACTTCAGTACGATGTTAAAAACATTCAGAGCATATAATTATCCTAAGTAATTATATATACATATATGTGTGTGTGTGTGTGTGTGTGTGTGTGTGCATGGGCGTTTCTTGTAGGAAAACCAGAGGGAAAACGCCCAGCTGGTAGACCAAGAATGAGATGGGGGGAATAACATTAACTATGATTTGAGGGAAGTAGATTATACAGGAAATGATTGGAAAGCAGTAGCTCAGGATAGGGATGTATGGAGAGCTTATGTCCGCGCGGCCATGAACCTACGGGTTCGATAGTGCTAGTGAGTAAGTACATATGTACTCATATATATTTAATTATGTTACATGTTATTACATTGTATCAAATAGTTCGGAATTACTTTACATTATATTTCATGTTATATACCTATGTTGTTTAGGGCTGTTAAAAAAGAAGGAACAGACTTCAAATGTTTATTTACTCCTATCTACAAAAAATATAAACACAATTCCAGTGTTCCTGAAAAGAGAAAAGTTCAGATTTCATTATTTCATGAATTCAATATGAGCACGATGTGTTACACGACAAATATCAAAACGGTGGCTCATTTCTTGCCACACACGAATCAGCTGGTCTCTCGTTATCGAATTCACACCTTCAACAATTCGTTGTCGCAGATTTTCAAGTGTGTCAGGCATAAGGGCGATAAAAACATGGTCTTTTATGTAACCTCACAGATAAAAATCACAGTAGGTTAGGTCTGGTGACCTGGGAGGCCATCAGTTATGAAGTTGATCTTCTGCTCCCCCTCTTCCAATTCAACAGTGCCAGTGTGACCGTGAAGCAAACTTCAAGCAACAGCGTCAATGCGGCCGTGATCGGAACTTCAAACTTTTCTATATCTGGGAACCTTGGAATTGTGTTTCTATTTTTTTGTACTTTGGAATAAATAAATGTTTGAAGTCTGTTCCTTCTTTCTGAATAGCCAGTGAATCCATAATTTTTGTACAAATATTACGTTTCCCTTGTGCTAAATAATAATGACTATTTAACTCATGCCCCCAATGGGAGTCAATGACCAATCGCATTTCAATAATTTTTTATTTACAACCAATCACAGTCGTGTTTCGCCTAAAGTTTATCATAATAAAGAAAACACCTCCTTTTTAACATTCTGAATAGGTCATAGCATTATTTTGCAGTGACTGACCTCCCAAGAAATACGGTTACCAGATTGTATATATAATGCATAAATGTCAGCAGAAAGCGCATGCGGTAGATAATATAAAAACAATTGTAACATTGATTATACGACAAAAAAAAAAGAAAACACTGTTTGAACTTTCTTAAACGAATTATTTTCCAGGATAGGAAGTTGCAGAAAAATATAATTGATATGTTTACATCATAGGACATCAGAAATTAATTAATACCTATAACGTTGGTTATAAATTTCTCCACTAGGGTGCATTCTTACAATATTGCGATCTTTTGGCAATAAATAATAAGATATGGCTGAAGTGATGAACAAAAGAAGCAAATGAAGCGTACCAATAGTTTCTCATTTGTTTTCAAACATCGCCGTTTACATTAAATATATAAATATTTTTAAATAACCATAGGTAAATAATGATTTGTGAGTAAACAGCTGAATTCTATTCGCTAAATAGTCCTAACAAATGCCACTCTTGATTTTCAAATTCTCTAGATAAATTCACTCTTCACTCATGGCATTACTTATGATAATGATAATAGAGCTTAATACTCTTAATATTCTCAGACATCGAGACAAAATTGATAAATTGTGATTAAGAATTTGATCAGTATAAAGTGGCACAGAATGTTTACTAGTCGTTGTTAAAATTAGATAAATAATTTTAGATTCATTTTAATATCAATATTAATTAAACCTTAAATCGCAAATACAAATTATTAGATAGTAAGCTTATTCCATATCAGTGTATATAAATTAGCTACTCCGGCCAGTAATTTATATAATGAAATAAAAATTGGGGTTAAAATTCATAATACAATAGATGATTGCATACTTGAGTAAGAAAAGTGTTTGATATAAAACTCCAATTTATGTATAATTTCCATGTAGGAATAAATTATACAACGCATATATATTGGGGGCACGCTATATCGTAGTGGTTAAGGCAATACGCTGCAAGCCGAAAAGTCGAGGGTTCGAGTCCCTGTGGGTCAGGATTTTTATACTGACCCAAACCTTCTGGCGGCACAATAGCCCTGGGTGGACTCAGCCTCAAACGGACAGGAGTACCAGAACGCTTGTTCTGGGAGTAAAGACAACCGTCACACAGGACTAACAACCCGGCTTACATCAAGTGCCGGTTGTCCAGAATAAGTGGGAGTCTTAACCTCCTGCTACCCCAAGGGCCTCCTGAGGCCTTCATACATTACATGTATCATACTATAAATGAGATTATTAACATTTGGTTAGATATCAGAGTTCGATATCCTATGAGCATAACATATAATTTAAACAAAAATATCATTTTACATTATGACGCTTAACATACACGACTTTAATGAGAGATTTTTATTAGATTAGAATCACATCGAATATTAATTGAATCTAGGTTTTCGTACGCAATGCATTGATAATTTTCTCCATGAAAAATAAATTTGTTGTGCTTCTATGAGAAAGAAGTTGTTAAATTATTTATTTTGTGAATCTTTTCTTCCGAAAAGCTGGGGTTTGCTTGTAAAAGTTTTGTTGTTTCCTCGCAAAAAGTTTTCCCCTTGGAAATTAGACTCAATTTTACGTAATTCAGAAGAAGACCAGTGCAGCAGGGTGGAAAGGAAGTCGGTGTTATAAAGAAGAAGAAGAAGAAATAGAAGCAAAAGGAAAATGAGAAGAACAGGAAGAAGTGGAAAAGAACAGGCACTTTGTCTCTCCTTTATTCAAGTTCAGAGTTCATGGACTGAAGATCATGTTGTTGTTTTTATTTACTTCCTTTTCTAGTTCTACTTTTTCAAGTAGAAGTCATAATAGCACATATCGTATAAAATTATACCCTTATTTCTACTTCTCCATTTGTATTACTCAGGTCTTGTGTACCATAAACATTTACAAACGTGCGTCTTTGCAGAACTGCGAATTTCTGTTCTTCCTACCTTTTCATTTCACGTTCCATTACAATTATACATCTTCTACGTGAATAGAGATACTTGCAGACACAGTCTTCTTGGAAGTCAAGTTTTAGGCTGCTGTTTCTTCTTATACAATTATTCTAAAAATGCAATATTATAATGGGAGCTGCTATTAAAAAAAGAAGAAAAAATAAATAATAGTTTAAAAAACTAAAACAACACGCTTTATTAGAAAACCGAACTACAAAATTAAAAATAATTTCCAACACGCTTGGGATAAAATTAAAGTGGTCAACAAAAAAATAATCTCCAACACATCTAGAATAAAACTAGAGTTATCTACAAAAAAAATTATTTTACCATCAGAAGCGTGGGCTACTCTATATCAATTAATATATTTGATAATAAACAGATATTGGTAAAAGTAAAGTCTGTAAGAAGAAATCATAAAAACCACCCCACGCTGTTGATGGTAAAATAATTTTTTTGTAGATAACTCTAGTTTTATTCTAAATGTGTTGGAGATGATTTTTTTGTTAACCACTTTAATTTTATCCCAAGCGTGTTGGAAATTAAAATTATTTTTCATTTTTTAGTTCGGTATTCTAATAAAGTGTGTTGTTTTAGTTTTTGTAAACTATTATTTATTTTTTATTGTTTAGTTTGCTTTTCTAATAAAGCGTGTTGTTTTAGCTTTTTAAACTATTATTTTTTTTTATTTTTAGTTTAATTGATTGTCATAAACCGGAACCCCATGAAAATTTAATTGCTTAATACTCTTCTAAAAATATCCTCCGGCCCGGATTTGAACCAGCGACCTATGGATTACTGAAATTATATACCAGTACAGTCCACCGATTTACTAACTGAGCTCTTACAACGATTGACTAAAAAGTGGATAAGTACGCAACCTATTATACCGGTTTTTATTTATTTTTTTTTCTGATGATTCTGGCCAGGATTTTAGAAACAAATTATGAAATGATTGTATTGTCATGGGTCCTTCACAAGTATGCAAAGTTTCAAGTCGATCCCATGTTTTTAAGTGGGTGAATATCGTGTTCAGAGATTCCGTTACATAGATAGATGGACAGATACAGGTCAAGCTAATATAAAGCGTGTAAAAAGAAGAATAAATAATAGTTTTAAAAAACTAAAAGAACACGCTTTATTAGAAAACTAAAAAAATGAAAAATAATTTTAATTTTCAATACGCTTGGGATAAAATTAAAGTGGCCAAGAAAAAATCATCTCCAACACATATAGAATAAAACTAGAGTTATCAACAAAAAGAAAATAATTTTACCATCAAAAGCGTGGGGTGCTTTTTTATGATTTTTACATTTTCTTCTTAGAGAGCTTACTTTTACCAATATATGTTTATTATCAAATATATTAATTTATATAGAGCAACCCACGCTTTTGATGGTAAAATTATTTTCTTTTTGTTGATAACTCTAGTTTCATTCTATATGTGTTGGAGATGATTTTTTCTTGACCACTTTAATTTTATCCCAAGCGTATTGAAAATTAAAATTATTTTTCATTTTTTAGTTTTCTAATAAAGCGTGTTCTTTTAGTTTTTAAAACTATTATTTATTTGATTTTTTGATGATTATAGCCAGGATTTTAGAAAATAAGTATGAAATTATTGTATTGTCACGGGTCCTCTACAAGTATACAAAGTTTCAAGTCTATCCAATGTTTCTATGTGGGTGAAAATCGCGTTGAAAGATTCCGTTACATTGATACAAAAACACTTTTTTTTATTTTCTGATGATTATGGCCAGGATTTTAGAAAATAAATGTGAAATTATTGTATTGTCACGGGTCCTCTACAGGTATACAAAGTTTCAAGTCGATCCAATGATTTTAAGTGGGTGAAAATCGCGTTGAAAGGTTCCGTTACATAGATAGATAGATAGATACAGGTCAAGCTAATATAAAGCGTGTAAAAACACAGTTATAAACATGAGTCCTAAAGTTAAAATATTCTAAATTATGATATATTTATTGTAAGAACGGCATGTTTCATGGCTTATGGCCCACCCGTTACCCTTGATCTTAACATATATAACGTTGTTCTTTGGCAATCCCATATGCAATCCACATAAATGATGTTCAGATACAACATGAACGCGTGTTCAATATGTCAGGCAATCCAACAACTCAGGAATAATTGCAAAGAATGTGGGTTGCTCTGACCTTATCAGAATGTTAAATAGGAGGAGCTTGATTTTTAAGTGATAACATTAAATTGATAAAATCGAGATGAGAAACGACTGTGATAGAACAATGAATGCAGTAATATTTAGCGTTTACAATGGAGAATGGATCGATGAGCGCACATTACAAAATTGGAGTTCAAACAATGCATATTGATAGTGGTTTAACAGTAGGCTATAACTCAGAAGATATTAATGTTATGGCACAAGTATATAGATGCATTTGGTTGTTTTGTTTCACAATCCGTCGCCGTGGCATGGTAGGTAGAGTCCCTACCTTTCACTCCGCTGACTGTGGTTTGATTCCCAGCGAGGTTGGGGATTTTAAATCTCCTCCTGTGTTTGTGCTTGTATGTGTGAATAAGGTGAAAATGTTAACAAAGGTTAAACAAAAAAGGAAGAACAGCGTAAACGAGAAAGAAAGGAATTTAAAAAAAAAAATATATATGTATATATATATATATATATATATATCCTTTCTAAACATTGATTTAAAACATCTTATATTGTGTTGTAAACCCATGTTTTCCCTTTACAGAGATTTAGGTGCTCTCCCCCTACAGGGAAGAATTTGAACCATACTAATTTATTTAATACACAATTGATCTTCTTGGTGATACAATATTAAAATATATATACAGTCAATATGCCCATTTCACCAATAAATGTTTAAAATGGTCAACTAGTTTCTACAGCCAAGCTGTCATTCTCAAGACCAGATATCAATATCTGGTCTTGAGAATGACAGCTTGGCTGTAGAAACTAGTTGACCATTTTAAACATTTATTGGTGAAATGGGCATATTGACTGTATATATATTTCATACTAATTTAGTTACACTTGTTTACGTATAGATGTCATTTGAGTGGTCCGTGGTCAGCGTTCCGCCTCATACTGACATCTAGGAAATCAAGGTAGTACTAGGACGGGAAAATTTGGTAAATTTTGCTTAGAGGCCTCTTCATTCAGGCTTAAGGATTTTTTATGAGCCTGAAAAATCTTCAGACTCGGGACCCACGGCTTAAAGTCCCTCCCGGAGGTCTTGCTCCTTGGATTTTTCCGTCCTAAAAAATCCATCGACCCCGGCCGGGTTTGAACCCGCGACCATCGGGACCAGAGGCAAGGAGCATAATCACTAGTCCACCGCGGCCGATACACATCTTATATTAAGAACCCTTATCTATAATATTATAGTGGTGATGATAATCGTCTTTCATACTTTTATATAGGCTACAAGTATTTCCTTGTTATAGTCTATTTTTTTAATATTATCAGATTTTGAAAATTTCAAATAAAAAATTCCTCTTTTTTCTTTAATTTTGGTAAAATATCCTGAAGTATATTTTCTGGGACCGGCAATATATCTTCTCCTTTGCTTTTGTATTTTTTTAAACTAATTACTACCTATGTAGTTTCATTACGGGCTATCCACTTTTTATTACATCTATCCCTATCTATCTTCGGGTTTTTACAGCTGCTGCCGTCTTCCCGTGCCAAACCTCCAAAACCTACGCTCTTGAGCAACTTCGATGCTTATCCCTCTAGCTTGCATTACTGTCTTGATGTTTCCCTTTCATGTTAACCTTGGTCTTTCTCTTTTCCTCTTTCTGTTCGGATGCCACTCATATAGTTGCTTCGGCCATCGCTGATCTTCCATTCTTAAAACATGTCCTAACCACTTTAATTCCTTCTCCTCAATTCTTTCAATTATGCTTTCTTCTGCTTCCATTATGTTTCTAATTTCCTTATTTGTGACATGTTTTAATTTAGGCTTTGTGGCACTTCTTCGTAAATAATCTATTTCTAGAGCTATTAGTCTATTCTTGTAGTACTTGTTGATTGTCCATACCTCACTATAACTTCATAATTTGGATTACATAGACTATTCCCATACTTTTATCTAATACAGGCTATTTATATGTTTTATGTATCATCATCATAATCATAGTACATTCACGAATGTAGGCATTTGTTGACCTATTTTGGCCTTAATAGAAACATCATCCAGAAGTCTTTTGAGTGGACGTCCTGGTCTTCTTCTTCCTGTAGGTTGATATCTTAACATTTGTTTGGGTATCCTGTGATCTTCCATTCGATGAACATGTTGCATCCATCTTGACTTATAATCGGATATTTTGTTTTCTAAAGGTTCCATGTGTAATTCTTCTAAGATGTCTTCATTTTTTGTGAACTAGTAGTGCGTATCCCGCAGTCTTCCGAAGGTATCTCATTTCAGCAGATCTAAGTCTCTGCTTATCCTTCTGTTTCAACGTCCATATTTCGCGACCATACAAAATATTTGGAAGAGCCTGTGTTTTATACGCTTTTAGTCTTGAATGTTTTTGGACTAACTGTGGCTTGAAGATAGATAACTTATTTAATTTTATCGTAGCCATAATTTATTTTACCATTGTAATGTCTAGTTTAAGTTATGAGTTATTTATAAGTAATTTTTAAACTACACGTCAGTATTGTTGAATTCGATTTTTAGTACATTTGTTTCGAACTACTCACTTCTCTCTAAATTACAAATTAATATACGTGGGGCACGCCGTATCGGAGTGGTTAAGGCACTGCGCTACAAGTCGGAAGGTCGAGGGTTTGAGTCACAGTGGGGTCAGGATTTTTAAACTGACCATAACCTTCTTCTGGCGGCACTATGACCCTAGGGTCGACTCAGCCTCTAACGGAAATGAGTACCAGACGCTTGTTCTGGGGGTAAAGACGGTCGTCACGCAGGACTGACAACCTGGTTGACATCAAGTGCCGATTGTCCAGAAAAGTGGCCTGTAGTGGGATACCTTACCTTACTAAGTTTTTAGCTTAGAGGTCAACCCGCAGCTCCGAAAGTTTAGTTACTTGACTTACTGCGAAAAGGTGAAGGCAAGTCCCTAGGGGTATGGAACCCACAAATTAAGACCTCCAGTCCCACCATTAACGGGTTGGTCATGACGCTAATAATCTTATACCATAAAAAAACTTCTTATGAAACCTTCACAAAACTAAAAGCCGGACGGCTTTAATGGCAAACGACTTTGCAAGAAATAGAGAAGATTGCCACAGCAAAGAGAGGAATGAAAGAAGGTTCTGAAGGAGGCAAAGCTCATCAAGGACTGTAGAGCTGAAGAGTAAGGAAGTTCATACAATTTTTTTATCATTACTGACAAGCAATAATAATGCGTGGGCCGAAAAAACTATTTTTTTTATTTCGAAGTTGTAATAGCGCGGAAAAGATGCGAATTATATAGACAAAAGAAAATAAAAAAAATATATATCAAAATCGGTTGATATCATCCGGTCGCTCAAAGGCTCTAAAGTTTGAAAAATATGGGGAAAAAACTTATTTTTGGAGATTATCACTCTAATATTTTAATTAGCCTAGATGTTTTCGTAATGTAATAGTTTGTAACGTCTTCAAATAGAGCCGAAAAACATTGCGTTTTAATTTGGTTTAGATCAGTTGATATATTCCGGTCGCGCATAAGCTCCAAAATTTTCCCAAATAATCAACAAGTTATATTTTGACGCATTTTTGGTATTTGATAAATAACTTCCAGAGTACTGATTGTCAGATCCACAGATAGACATAAACATGCTTAGCAAAGATCAGCAATATCTACTTGATACAAAAAAAGGAATAATTGCAAAAATTAAGTTTTTTTTTCATATTTTACCAAACTTCAGAGCCTATGCGCGACAAAATCTCAACCGATTTTAATTATTTTTTTATTTTTTTAGCTGTATAATTAATTAGCAACTTTTCCGCGCTATTACTACTTCGAAATAAAAAATGAGTTTTTTTCGGCCCACCCTAATGTATAATTGCACTAAATAATTTATATTATGCAAAGTGAAAATATACTAGATTATCTTTAGAGCCAATATAATCAAAATGTCCTACAGACTTCGGGTTACAAATATACGGAAATTTCTCGAACAAAAATTTACCTACTGTACTCATACAGTAACTTTACAATGATCTTGAATATGTGCCTAGGTTCGATTTCACACAGTATTTCAATCCTAGGTTCAATGTTTTAAGGTATTGTTCCTTGGCGCAAAGATACGGAACATACAGAAGGATTTTTGTTTTCGTGGGATTTCGGTCAGTATGTGAGATAGATGCCTACCCACAGGTTTTACACCTTTATTGACTGAATGATCGTGCGCTGAGAGAATGACGTATGTGTAAGTGAAGACAGAAGGGCCTATTGCGTTATGGAGTTTGCTTTTGTTGATATAAGGAAAATAAAATACACTTTTTTTATATTTTTTATTTGATTTTTCAATGTACCGTACCGTGGCCGAGCCATCTGAAACATTATCCATTTGCGCAGGGCTACAGGACCCGTGGTGGTTCGAGCTCCAGCGAGTAAGATATTTATGATTTCGGTACTCACCCAGCATCGCGATTATTTGGGTTAAATACATAAGTATTGGCTCCATATTAAGAAAATAACTGGGGAAACCGACAGACTGACCATATGTCTCCCCGCACTGGTAGGATGATCACGCTAACAAAAAAACTAACTCACTGGCAATATCGAACCCGTCAGTCCAAAGCTGCGCAAACATAAGCTATCCGTACATCCCTATCCTGAGCCAATGTTTTCCAATCATCCCCTGTATAATCTACTTTCCTCAAATCATGGTTAATGTTATTCTCCTAGCTCATTCTTTTTCTACCAATTGGGCGTTTTCTCATTGGTTTTCTTACAAGAAGCGTCCATGCACTTGTTTCATTCCCCATTCGTGCCACATGTCCTGCCCATCGCAGTCTACGAGACTTAGCCGTAATTATTATATCTGGCTTCCTATTAACACCATATATCTCACCATTATACAACCTTCTGCATTGCCTATCTATTGATTTCTCTTTGGCCCAGCTATTTTCCTAAGAATTTTATTCTCATATACTCGTAATTTTTTCCTCCCATTAAGTAAGAGTCCATGTTTCGCATCAATGTAATATACCTAGGGGAATAACGGTTTTATATATTTTCAGTTTAATGTTTTTTTTTTTTAGGGAAAAGAAGGAAGAAATATACGAAAAAGGGAATAGATATTTGGAATGAAGACATAGCGGAAAAAATAAAGGACAAGAAACAAGCAAATCTTAAATTTCTACACAGCAGATCTATAAACGATAATATTGAATATAAACGAAAATCAGCAATTGTTAAAAGAGAAATTAGAAGAATAAAGAGAGAGCATTGGGACAGATATGTGTCGAATTTAGAACATGATGTACACGGACACCAAGTTTAGAGCATATAAAGTTATTAAACATTTAAATAAAAACGAAAAGGACACAATAAGGTTAAATCCTATACCTCTTACACAATGGTAACAACATTATACATCGTTGTGGACAAACTCAGAAGAACAAACAATAGCCTTAAGAGAAAATGACCCAAATGTGGATATTATTAGGTTTGAAGAGCTAATGTTAACAATGCAAAATTTTAAAAACAACAAATCGCCTGGTGCAGATAATCTAAACATAGAATTATTCAAATGTGCATCGATTACATTTATTGTAAGTTTCTTGAATTTATAAACCTTTGCTGGAAAATGGTTCTGTTCCGGATGAATGGAAAGACGCAATAACTGTTCCGTTATATTAAAAAGGAAACAGAAGATAATGTACAAATTATAGAGAAATAAGTTCATTAAATTCAGCTTATAAGATATATGCAAAAATTGTATCATATAGAATTAAAAAAATAGCTGAAACAATATTACATGAGGAAACAAAATGGATTTAGAAAAGGTAGGTCAACAATAGATTGCATTTTTACAATGGCCCAGTTGATAGAAAAAAAAGGAAGAAATTTAATTCCCACGTATATAGCTTTTGTTGATTATACTAAAGCATTTGACAGTGTAAGTAGAAATAAATTATGGAATATATTAGAAATGAAAGGAATTCCTCAACACCTTATAAGAGCCATTCATAGTTTACATATGGAAACAAATTTCAAAATGGACTGCGGAGATAAAGTTAGTAAATAAAAAATAGAAATAAACCAGGGAGTAAGACAAGGGTGTCCGTTGTCGCCCGTATTATTAATTTATACTTGGACGATGTCATAAATGAATGGTAAGAACAAATTAGTATAAATAGTGTATTGACAATTCTGCTTTTTGCAGACGATCAAGTAATAATGACAGCATCAGAAAATGCTTTACAACATTTTTTTTTAATCTAACGATTTCATTTTTACACGGATAATCTTGCATTTGGTACTCTATAGGTGTGAAATATGATAATCTGCATTAAGAAATGAAAACAGGCCAACTTATTTAAAAATATAATCCTAAGACAAACTTTTCTGCCTCATAAGAGATGTGAATGGAGAGAGTTTCACAATGAACTCTATTACTTATACCATTTTCTTAATATTGTGAGTCTTATTAAGTCCAGAAGATTCAGACGGACATGTTGAATAGGTGATAAAAAAAAAGAAAATTAAAAAAAAGTCCAGTGTTAGGGATTCGTCAAAAGTTTTATTCTTTCCGGGAATATTGAGAAACTTGTGTAAAAAGATCATTAAGATAGGATGGCCGTAGGCATAACTAACTAACTCACTGGCACTATCAAACCCGTAGGTTCATGGCCGCGCGGACATAAGCTGTCCATAAATCCCTATCCTGAGCTAATGTTTTCCAGTCATCCCCTGTATAATCTACTTCCCTCAAATCATAGTTAATGTTGTTCTCCCACCTCATTCTTGGTCTACAAACTGGGCATTTTCCCTCTGGTTTTCCTACAAGAAGCTTCCATGCACGTCCTTCATTTCCCATTCGTTCCACATGTCCTGCCCATCGCAGTGTACGAGACTTAACTGTTCTTATTATATCTGGCTTCCTATAAATACCATGTAGTTCACTGTTAAGTAGTCTTCTCCATTCACCTGTCTATTTATCTCTCTTTGGTCCAAAATTTTTCCTATGAACTTTATTCTCAAATAGTCGTAATCTTCTTTCCTCCCTTAAAGTAAGAGTCCATGTTTCGCACCCATATAACATAACTGGTAGAATAATAGTTTTATATTTTTTCAGTTTAACGTTTTTTGAAAGCAGTTGGGACGTCAAGAGTCTCTGTAATGCATAATAGCACGCATTTGCAGAATTGAGCCTATATTTAATTTCTTTGTGCATCTCATTCCTATTTGTGATTATTGTTCCTCAGCATTTAAATTCAGCTACTTCCTCAAAATTTCCTTCATTTGTCATTAGCTGTCCATTTCCATTGTGTAATATATTTCTATAGGTGAAATAATAACATTCGAATGGATCATATGAACCCGATAACGGAGATGTCAGTTTCATTCGGTCGGCATGGAAGAGAGCTTTACTGAATGCGGCATTGAACACGCCATAAAATTGGTTGGTAGGTTAGTTACCATTAGAATATTCCATGATTAGGCAGTGTAAGAGCTTCGATCAAATAAATTGAATTCTTTCTTTACACAAATCGTTTAGTTTAACTTTGTTGCTTGGAATTCTTTTAGCCAGCATGAATTTTGTTCTGTCAGTTATCTTAGCTTCAATGTTCGTTTTGTTTTGTTCTCTTTTGACTTCGTTTCCGCTTCAAGAGTGTAATTTTAAGCTGTATAATATAAGTTAATGCTGTTGCACAAGGCACAGTGCTTGGAATTCTTTGTTGCAAATATATGCAAGGAGTTGTAATGTAGGTTCAGTGTTTTCCCTTTTAGTTTAATTTTGCAAACTTGAACCAACCAACACAATTCTCTCTCTTCTCTTTTAGTTTCATGAATTCTCTCTTAATGTCAGCTTGTTGAATGCTTTACCGCGAAGGACACCGAGCTCCATGCACTTTATAGGCTTATTTCTTGCATATACTGTGATTCATGTGAACTGAATACTGGTTTTATGTATAACATTTTTCTCTCTCCTCTTGGAATACATTAGTAACATATCCATCTGAATTTTCTTTTACGTTGTATGTTTCTTTACAACCCAGTATATTTGATATAATAAAATTGTGTAAAAACTCGAGAGAAATAAATATTAAGTAGGATTTCCTACCAGTTAAATATGATGATAAAGAGGGTGGTATGCGTGTGTCATCTATTTTTTAGTGATATGATATGAAAGTGGTGTATTTTTTATGAAGTAGCGTTTTTGGCGGAACGTTTATTATACTTATTAGCATAATTTTTCGTAGCACATACGAAATGTTCTTGTTTTACTCTAGTATATTATGTACATTGCAGATATTATTGTTAAAAAGATAAAGGTTCCAGATGATTTAGATATTTTTGGTTGATGGGTATTTTTTTATTAACATTTAGATATTTTTTTATGTTCCGTGCCGTAGCCGAATGGTTAAGGCAAGATGCCTTGGCGCAGAGCTACGGAACTTGAACTGGTTTGAGTGTCCTTGGGGGGAAGACATTTTCTCATGGAATTTTCGGCCAGTATGGGACCGGTGTCCACCCAGCATCGTGAGGCGTTTGGGTAGCTACAATAAGTAGCGACTCCAGGTTGAGGAACCAGCTATAACGGCTGGGGACCCGACATGCTGACCACATGTCACCCCTGCACTGGCTGGATTATCATCTACCTCTGTGAATAGCCCATATGGATCTGAGGCCAGTAGCCAGCTGGTAGGCAAAGGGTCTTCTTGACCTGTCGCGCCATGGAGTTAGAGACAAATTTTATAAGTTCTAACTATTTATGTAATACAGTATAATATATTGCTCTCTCTCTCTCGCTCTCTCTCTCTCTCTCTCTCCCTCTCTCCCTCCCTCCTTCTCAACCCCACCCCCTCTCTCTCTCTCTTTCTATTTTCTTGAGTTTATTCCCTCTATATGCAGGTATTACTCGACCGCGTTAACTTTATAGCTGGAGAGGGGAAGCAATGGCGCTAGGGGTGAAGATGAGGAAAGTGTTTCCTTACACCGTTGGTACAACTAAATGACTGGGCAAGTGGTATAATCAGTAGCACAATATAATGGTAGGCTTACTTGAAATAGGAGATGAAGTTAATGAAAGTGTACCGAAAGTACATTTTTCGTATGCAACGTTACGTCATCTCTTCCATTCTTACCAGTTGAATTTAAAAACAGTGCCAATTCCTATCATTTTTGTCCACTCTCCTAACTACCCCCTCCTCTACGCTGTTTATGTTTGCGCAACTTCCCCTCTTCCTCGGAACAAGCTAGTAAATAAGCAAAAGATGAAACATTGTTTTGAAAGCCATCTAAGTTTTAATTACTTGACGAAGTTTTCAAACAGAACTTTATTTTAGATGAGGACGACTGGTTTATCAGGTACTAATTTTATATTTTTAATATTAAGTTGGTAAATGGGAGTAATAGATGAATAAATATTATTAGCATTTAGACCATGTTTTAAAATTGGTAGAGATCCCACAATCTGTTTTGTCATGTTGCCAACCTGAGGAAGTTGACTCTGAAAAGAATGCCATATATGATCCAACAGTTGACTATTACAAAGATAAATGCCAATTATATAGTCTAACTGTCACAGGATTGATGATCGGGGCAACACTTACTATACCAGGATTCTTAGCTAAATTTTGAAATTTCTTAGATTTGGACGGAGTGTATCTTTCTAAAATTGCCATCGGTGCCATTCAAGGATCAATTACAATTTAAAAAAAAAACATGTTTGCAAAATTTCTACTTCATAGAATATACTTCAATTACAATTTGACATTTTTAATGTATTTTATCAATTTCGAAAATTGTCTTCTATCACTTATATAAAAAATAAATTAAAATAAATGTCATGTGTCAAGTAAGAATGCCCGGGATGTAGCACCCTGAAGAGAGGTGAATTATTTTCCTACAGAAGGAACAATAAATATACCCACAATTTTTTTTTCTGTACCAAGAAATATTAAATCATGTGTGTTAAAATGGTGTAGAAACACTTGAACATTTTTAAACGTGTTCTTATCTTTTGTTTTGTTTGTACGTAGAGGACTATTGGTTCTTAATGTTTTTTCTCAGGCAAATATTAAATATTTCAGATTAATATATGTTGAGGTATTACTTAATACTGTAAACCAGTTAATACTATTCATTAATAAATGCTTTACTCCTGTTTCTGCGTTGTTTTATATTTCGATTCCTCCTGTTATAAGGGTTCATGAAAATGGTAGCCTTTCGTACAGATCCCGCCGGAGAATAGCGAGTAGAATACATGCTCCAGAGTTAGTACCGAGCTCCGCACGGAACTTGGAGCTCTGAACTATGGCATGTCTGACCTAGAGCAACGATATGATTACATCTGTTCCAGCAGTTGAAACCATTAGTATATAACGCTAGCAAACATACCACCTTGTAATGATTTGGGTTTTCATAAAAAGTACCTAATCCGCAGTAAAATCACAAATTTCTCAACTTTTTGCATAAAAAGTTATTTATAGTGGTGGTATAATAATTTAATTACGTTGTTAGGAATTAAAATATATTATGTGTACCTTCACATTTATACGTATTTAGAACAAACAAAATGGTACAGGAAATAAGAGTTCTTCGAAAGAGTACATTTGCGGAGAATTATTTCCACGCAGTCCTGAATACGTAGGAGACCTGATAAGTCGACAGACCTGTAGACAAGCATTCCTCTTTTATATCATTAACATAATATAGAGCCCGTTACTTATCCTGAAACTTTGTGGTAAGCAGAGAGAACATATTTTTTGTATCTGTACATTTCTTTTGTGTCTTCCTGCTGCGCTTCTACATCGATTTATTGATTATTTGGGTCTACATAATTACACACACTCCTTATCGCTTTTGTTGTAAGTTTGTTATAAGAGTGCTCTGCTACTTCAGTTACATTTGTTTTTTTCTTATTTTAACCTCTCCACGTGCCCGTCTCTAGGACCTTATGTGCGCGTGATCTGTCAGGAGACGATTTTTAAACTCTCGATCTCACACATACTTTTTGGCTACGCAAGAACATGGTTGAGTGATCAGGTCAATGACTGGGTCACCTCTGAGACAACAGGAATATTTAAGATAAGACACAGCATTATAATAAACAAGGTTAATAAGAGTGTTTATGATGGCCAAATGATGTTCGAGGACGTTTCCCGACATTTGTGTTACAGGTGAGGGAAACCCCCGGATAAACCTCACCCTGGAAACTTGTCTGGGCCGGGAATCGAATCTGATTCCGCTTCTTTCGAGGCAATGTTGAACGTTTGTCATATTTTTTTAGAACAAAAATAAATTAGATTGAACTATATGAAGTATAAAGAATTTGTCTGAGCTAGTGCTTTTATGTATTTCATATATATTTTTTTATTATGTATAAATAGTAAAATAATTAAAATCAATTTTGGTTACCTTCTTCAGACATCATGCCCATTTCTCACTCTACTCACATTCATGAAATTAAATTCACTGTTATTTTTAAATAAACAATAATATTTAGGGATACCTGTGAATAGGAACATGTAACACATTGTGAGTGTATCAGACAGAAATTAGACGGCACTGTTAAAAACAGAAATACGAATACTGCACGGTAATTAAATACTTAGGAAAAGAGCCGGCAACTGGGAAATAAACTGGGGAAAGAAGAGAAAAAAAAAACATTTCCATAAATTAATTTAAACAGTTATCAGAAATAGAACACACCATGGTTAAAATTAAATGAAACTCTAAATAGTTAAATAATGAATAAATACATAAAAAGTTTCCAAAAATAGGTAAATCAAATAGATTTCGAAAAACATAAAACTTAATATAAATAGTGGCATGAAAGAAAAAGACAGCAAACTCTGTGTATAAATATAAACTAATATATTGTTTAGTAATTTTGTTATTTAGCATGTAGTATTACAAATATTGTAATGGAGCATGCTGGAAATAAATGTGTTAAAAAATCTCTAAATATATTTCCGATCCAATTGTTTGTATTTGTGCTGGTTGAGTGGAAGAGAGGGCCTTATGGCCTTAACTCTGCCAGAATAAATAAAGTATTATAATTATTATTATTATTATTATTATTATATTGAGGGTCTTTCCACTTTTCAGCGGTTGCCCTTTTACCAGCCGGCTGCTGGCCCTTCACATCCACATGTGCCAATCACAGAGGTAGATAATCAACAGCCAGTGTAGGGGTGACATGTGGTTAGCATGTCGAGTCCCCCAGCCGTTATAGCTGGTTCCTCAACCTGGAGCCGCTACTTATTGTAGCTACCCAATTGCCTCACGATGCTGGGTGGACACCGGTCCCATATTGGCCGAAATACCATGAGAAAATGTCTTCCCCCAAGGAGACTCGAACCAGCGCAAGTCCCGTAGCTCTGCGCCAAGGCTTCCTACCTTAACCGCTCGGCTACGGCGCGGGACTTCTAAATATATTTACAATAGAAAATAAATTCATCGGCACAATCTCACAAACATTTCAAGTGTAGTATAAATATGAAGTGGAAGACTAACACATTCAATAAATTATGTGGTGAGGCCAAAAAGGAAAGAATATAAGGAAGTAGGAAAAGTTTTGCAGGATTCTGATAGTTTACAAATGTCAGCCACGCGACTCTACCCACAAGAAATGGATAAACCAAGAAAAAAACAAGGAGAGAAAAATAAGAATGATAGTTATAATAAAAAAGAAACTGGAAAATAATAATTTTCAGAATATTAAGAAAAACAGCTACATAAGGAAGAAACATTTTTTATTATTCGGCACGTTGTATTCTCGCGAGTCTTAGATTGGTAACTCCTATTCTAATGAATATAAAGTGGTTCGTGCTATTTCTTGCACATCTGTCTGTTTCTGAAAGACTCCATCATCTCGGAAATGGACCTATTACATGAAAACTCCAAGCTCACCTCTTGTCATTTGTCCAATCACCTTCTGGACCGCTTACAGTATCTGCCAATACATGAAAAATTACGAAAAAAAGTCTGATAATATTATCCCTGTATCACATAATGTAAGAGATCGATTACATTTCTAGAAAACCTTTTTCTCTAATTCATATATTCTACTGAATAACATGTCAATTATTCTCAGCCAGTGTAGATAACTATAGTTTTTTTTCTAGAATGTTGTTTAGTTCTGTCTTCAGGTGTTAAAACTACACCTTTCAACTTTGCAGAAATTAATTGCCGAAATATAAATAAATTAGCCTATTAGCCTATACCAGTAGCGAAAAATTCCTGAAATACACAAAACAATCTTACTTGTTTTTTATCCTTAAATTGGACCGTATAATAAGTCAAGTCAAAATAATCTCTTGGAAGTAACTTCATTTTTACATTCATGATATCCCATATAAAACTTGTTTTATTTATATAAGTTAGATTCTTTGCAATGTAATTCTGTTTTCTTGTAATAAATTTATCGAGGTATGAATAGACTTACCTTGTTACTTGAGAGAAATTATCAAATAGAATTTACTTAGACTTTTCTGTATCGAAATAATAATGAAATTACTTGACTGAAGGAGAGACTAAGGATTAATTTTGCAAAGTGCAGAAAAGTGCCTTTTTTTTAGTAGTTCGTCATATTCCCGATTTTATTAAACATTACCAGAGAAAACCAGATAAATAAATAAAATTTCGTTTTCCTAAAGCTTAACATTAATAAAACTTGTGGCAAGTCATTCACTCAGCCTCCTGAGTAACACTATAAATAAATCCCAATTGGCAATCAAAATCAGATACAATTATAATATCATTGAACGAAGCAGTTACTGGACTTAGGTCATATTTATATTCAAATTGATCAGGGAAGCGAGTGGAACTTGATTATGTAAGAGCAAATGTCATATAAAATGATCCAAAGAAGTCAGTATCAATGTAATGAAATGACTAGTTATTAAGGAGGGTAAAGACAACTCAGGTAATGCCACCCTTTCTTTTGTAAAGACGGAAGTGGCTGACACATGATGATAACTTAGTAATGACAAAATCCTTTGTTCGACAGATTGAGTAGAAATAGCGTCTAAGCCTGCAGTTAACTGATTTATCGTGATAACCGTAACCCATTAGCTAAATTTACAAGCGGGGGTTTTACCCTGAGACAAAACAACGCTAGCAAAAAGTGTGGGAATATGGCAATTTTCTAGCGTCTGAAGCCTAGGAAAACCAAAGCCTAGCTAATGTTTGTGACCCGACTGTACGTGAAGCCAGGACGGGAAAAAAGATCCAACCTCTGATGGCGTAAATCGCCAATGATAAATTTGTAACACCCCCATGATTAAAATAGGAGAGTGCTTAACCAATTATATGTTTCGTTATATGTGCCTAAGCACTGACCTCAGGTCCACGAGATCGATGTAGTGGAGTAACTAGTTTACCTAATAGGCGAGAGAGGCTTCTCCTTGTCACTTCATTTCATACACAAACTTAAGTCACTTCTGTTGTACATTTCTACAAGTTGCAATTTAAATGTTAAATTCGGTTGCAGTTTATAACAGGCATATATCATAATGTATAAGACAAGAATAAACTACATTTATAAGAACTTCTCTACATATTAATTCTGCCCGACGACGTCCTCGTGGAATCCCTAGATAAGAACTCATGCCTATCGGTATTCCAACCTGAGCAACCCAAGTTCTCACACATGGAGAACTCCTTCCGTATTCCTAGCGCCACTAAATCCCATCTACACCTCTTTACCCCATCAATAATCCTTCTCCAAACTTTATGATATCATAATATAGAAAGATAAGCTGCTCTGCGACCTGCCCGAACAGATGGTGCACAGTTCCTCGACTCTCGTGAAATGTGAGGTCCCGATTAAAAATTGTATAATATGTTAATGTTTAATTTAATTTTTGGATGATAAAAGATGTTTAATGTTACGTAGCAGCAGGTTCTTAATTTTTCTCCGTTTTTTTTGTGAAAGATTTCCCGCGAAGCAGGTTCGACCGATGGTAACACTCTCTTCTTGGTCAGTGGGGGAGAGTATTTTCTCCGGGTTGTAGGCCTATATACTTTTTTAATATATTTTTATGTTACTGTTTTAATGTAAAGTGTTAAGTTAGTTTTTTGTTTGTTTAATTTTTGTGTGTTTTGTGTAAAATGTTTGATATATTTTGCGAAATGTATGTTTTATCCGTCAGAAAATCACAGCTTTGGGGGAAGTTGGTTTCGGATGTGAATATGGGGCGATGTGCCTGCTCTAGGAAGTACCTGTCTCTTGATGGACTTGAAATCTTTTTCCAAGATTCTTTTTTGAATTAGTCGGTATTCTTATGTAGACCCTATGAAGTTTGTGTGAAGAACGAAGATACGTCCGGAGCTGTTGCCCTTTGATGTTAGAAGAAATTAAATCTTGTACCCTAAATATTTCAAAATTGATATAATGGATAATTGAGGTCTCGGGGTAGTGTCGTTGCTTCGTGCGCAGCGGATCAGTGTTCGATTCCCGGTCGGGACAAGCTTCATGCGTGATGTTTGTTCCTGGTTTTTCTCACCTTTAAGTCAAATCTTAGGACACGTTAAGGCTCAAATGGTCCCCGAACATCATCTAACTCACTCACTGGCACTATCAAACCTTATACATCATAACTATCGTTATCATATTCGCCATGTTTATTATGAATGTGTGTATGAATGGTTTGTTTCGTTTTAATGTTGTATTGTCTCGGAGGAGGCCTTGACATTGAGCTAATACCTCATTCAGATAGGCCCTCCATGTCCTTGTTTTGTCAAAAACGTGTATGCGATCCATGGATGAAATCCCTCTCCAGACAGTTTGTCATTGCAAGGCTCGTTTGGCAAGTGGCACGTCAAAGTACCTATAAGGTGAGAGGTTAAACTGAATGAAATATAATGAATAATTGAACGTGGGTGGTAAAAGTTAGAGGACTGCTCTGAATTTTTTAGCATATTAATAGTTTATATTAGAAAATAAATGTTAACTTTAATTGTTCACTAATGTTTTTAATTAATAAACTAAATTAATAATAACGATTAAACTAATATCTAATAATATAATTAATAATATTTGCTAAGCAAACCCTCCGAAAACATTAGCTGAATAGTTCTAATTTAATAAATTATAACCGAAAATATGGCCAAAATCGGTTCCAGGCTATGTTGCATCGGCTGTTTTATGAAGCCTTCAAATCTCCATGACGCAACAGGCCTAGAAGGCCTTTGGCCTACCATCCGGCTGCCGGTCACACATCCAAATGTGTTAATCACAGAGGTAGACGATCATCCAGCCAGTGTATGGGTGGAATTAGCTCATTTTTTTTATTAAGAGCCCCGCCACCATCCCCCTGGGCTTCCTCGGATTTAATGCCCATATCCCCAGGTCCGCTCTTGTCCCCAATTACTCTCTG
The DNA here is from genome assembly GCA_030220185.1 of Diploptera punctata. NCBI lineage: Eukaryota > Metazoa > Arthropoda > Insecta > Blattodea > Blaberidae > Diploptera > Diploptera punctata. The sequence continues at coordinate 912,889 of JASPKZ010006835.1, read as the reverse complement.
CCGTTTTTATTTTGTTCATTTTCTGGATACAAGTTTCGAGTGGTGGCATTAGCTCAGCATGTTGGGTCTCCCAGCCTTTCGAAATTACCAATTTGGGAGGAAGAGAATATAAGGAATTATTAAATCCCACCCCGTGTGTTCGCCAATCTCCTAGTGTAATTGCAAATGGAATAAGGCGTTAGACTCTTTCAGATCATAAACTTGATCTATAATCCTGTCCATTTTGAGGATCATGTTACTATCCATTGTTAGCTCGTAGGCTGGGCACTTAAGGATAGATATATAGATAGATTTATTTACCCTGGTGGAGTTAAGGGCACGTGGCCTTCTCTTCCACTCGCCAGGACAAACATATGTTACATTTAAATACAAAAAAAATACAATAACAGTACGTACTACACAATTAATTATTATCTGAATTGAATTAACTCAACAATAATGAAAATAATGCCTAATATTATAATAAAATTAAATACAATTAAAATTAAACTAATGGAATAATATTTGAAGAGAAAAATTATACGCTCAGACCGGGACTTGAACCCGGGACCCTTGGTTCTCTAGACCAAGTACTCTACCAACTGAGCTACCTGAGCAAGTACCGATCTAAACGCAAATCTTTCTCTATATACATTGTAATTCCCATCCACCAAATGCTGTGAAGCCATGCTTCTATCTTGCAAATGGCGGCTCCTTTATTAAGAAGACATATTTGGGAATTATACATTACAGCCAGTACGGCTTTTTCCAAGTTTTTATTATAAAAAATAATGGAATAATGTATTATCAGAGGAATAACAGCTCGAATTTCCTATACAAGAAAATAAAATGAAAAATGTATACAAAGAAAGTAATAAACTCTAAATAATTAATCTATCGCTTATATATAATACATTAGGTAAATATATTGACTACTCTGAACACTATCTTTAGTAAGTAATAAAAAATAGTTATAAAAATAATATTAGTGAGATTTTTATGTTAATAAATTTATTTTCAATTTGTTTCTGAAAAATGGTAAAGTTTGGCAGTCTCTGACATAAGGTGGAAGAGAATTCCATGTTCTAGCAAGAGAAACTGTAAAATATTTCGAGTAATAGGTAGTGTGATGAGGAGGGATATAAAGGACAATGTGCTGATAGGATCGTGTATCTAGTTTATGTGTATCAGAGCGTCTAGTGAAGCGGTGTGATAAATAATAAGGTAATGATGTCTGTAATATTTTATAGAGAAGATATAGGGAATGGATGGTTCTACGATCTTCTAGACGAAGCCATGACAATTGTTCCAGAGATGGTGTGACGTGATCAAATCTGCGAATACCACAAATAAAACGTATACAAGAATTATGAACACGTTGAAGTCTATGGGTAAGAACAGTATTTAGGTCAGTAAACAGAGTATCACAATAATCAAAATGGGGCATTGCAAGTGTTTCTACTAACATTTTCCTTAGAGAAAATGGTAAACAAATTGTTTTATGATTTAATGAGTGTGTTATTGAGAAGATTGTTTTGGATATGTTGTTTATTTGTTTATTCCATTTTAAATTTTTATCCATAAATACTCCTAGATTTTATCTGCCTCACTATAAGGGATTTGAAACCATTAAGTGACACATGAAATACTGTATTTATGTTAATTGACCCTAATAGTCTCTGTTGACCCATAATGATTGCTTGTGACTTTCTAGGATTTAATTGAAGTCCATATTTCTCTGTCCATGCCGTTAGTAAGTCAAGGTCTTCATTAAGTTCGGTTATCGCGTCATTTAAAGAATATTTGTCTTCGTGAATGTTGATCTGCATATCGTCTGCGAATAGATGATGTTTGCAATGTTTTAGAGAGTCAGATATGTAATTTATTTAAATTGAAAAAAGCAATGGACCGAGCACCGAACCATGTGGAACTGCAGATTTACAGTAGGTCCAAGAAAGACGTAATGTAGAATTTCCTACAACAGATTTCTAATAGGAGTTGAACCATTGCGTGACACTGTCGGAAAGTGATTTTTTTTAGTTTAAGCAACAATAATTCCAAGTCTACCCTGTCAAATGCTTTACTAAAGTCAAGTAGTGTAGAATAGTAAATTTTCTATTGTCAGAAGCTTCGCGTATTTCTTTATATATATTTATATATTTAGTAGAGTAGTATTCGTATTGTGTCCTGTTCTGAAGCCTGATTGATATTGATCTAGAAGGTCGTATTTAGTTACATAGTCAGTCAGATGTTTATGGATTAACCGTTCCAAAGCTTTCGAAAGGGTAGGTAAAATGCTAATGGGTCGAAAGTCGTTCGGAGTTAAATGGTGTTTTAACTTTCGGGAGTGGACGTACAAGTGCTTGATTCCATAATGTGGGGAACGTAGAGGTTTGTAGCGAGGAGTTAAAAGCATGGGTTATAGTAGGTAGTATAACGTCAATTATTCTGTTAAGAAGAGTATTTATACCGTCAGACTCTTCTGCTTTTGTTTTTATTCATATAAATGTTTTCTTTGCGTCATTTTCTGTAAGATATGAGAAATGGAAATATTTTCTGCCTGGTGAATTTGTCAGTAGTAATTCACTTATTATCTGTTTTGTCTTTAGGAGTAAAAAAAAAAGTGCTTGTAAAACGGTCATTGAGTGTGTCCAGGGAAACAGGTAGTTTATCTACGTGAGTATCTTTCCTTCCTACATCCATTTCATTCAGAGTTTTCCAAATTTCTGGGTTATTGCTATTTGGTTCAGTAAGACTGTTTAGATGTCTAGGTTTGGTGTTTCAGATAGTTTGAGTAGTCTTGTTACGTAACTGTTTATAGTGATTGATTTTTATGTCAGTTTTGTCGAGCCTATATTTCCGATATGCTGCGTCTATTTCAGTCATCAAGTTATGGATGTTAGCAGTCATCCAAGAGCACGGTGTCGTTTCACGAGTTTAGTTTTCAATGGGGGTGTCTGTTACATAATTGTAAGATAAGGTTATTTAATGCTTCAACTTTTTCGTCTATAAAAAGCAGTTTCCATACTGTATGCCAGGATAATTTTATAGCGTCTTCAAGTCACGCTGCATTATTTATATGTTTTAGATCTGTATATGTGATAGTCTTACAGGTTAGTTTAGGACACAGCAGCGAATATGCTAAGAATATAATATTATGTGCTGATAATCCGGGGGCTGGCAGTTGTCCGTGAGCTGGATTACACAGCTCTACAAAAAATAAAATGTTTTGTTGCACTGGATATCTCAGTGAATTTCTATGTTTTAAAGTACACAGTTTACGAATATATTCATGAAAGTGCTGAATGTGGTCTAGTTTTTATGATTTTTGCGTATCTTATATCTTAAACAGTAAACGGCTTGTTACTAATAAAATTTATGTTTCCAGTCATGATTTGATTTCTGCGCATTTTTTTCGCGTATACAAACATCACGTGATCCCCACTCTCACACCCCTCACTCCGCACATCGGCCGTGATCTCAGTTATTTGACAAAATTAAAGTACTCACGACGTGCATCTGGATATGATAAAACAATTCGTCAAAGCGTTGGACAAGGAAGGAAAATGTTTCAAATACATTTGTAGAAAATTTCCTAAGCTCAGTATGTAAAAGTTAAAAGGCGGAATATTTGATGGTCCTCAAATTCGGCAATTGATGAAAGATGCAAATTTTATCAAAGTTATGACTGTTCCGAAAAGTGAAGCTTGGAAGGGTTTTGTATTGGTAGTAGAAAATTTCCTAGATAACTATAAAGCACCAAATTATAAAGAAATTGTGCAAAACATGTTGATAAGCTTCAAGATTCTGGGAGCAAATATGAGTATAAAGTTACACTTTCTCCACAGTCACCTGGATAGATTTCCGGATAATTTAGGAAATTATAGCGATGAACAGGGAGTGCGCTTTCACTAGGATCTAAAAGTAATGGAGGAAAGGTATCAGGGTAGATGGGACCGTCACATGATGGCAGATTACTGCTGGTCTTTAAAAAGAGATTGTCCCCTAAAAATTATAGAAGAAAATCTTATAAAAGGCGTTTCACTGAAGTATAACATGGGTTTTCGATATTTTTCTTTCTATTTACGTCAGTGCATACTAATTTTTCAAAAAGCAATTGACATTATAAATATATCTGTTATATTTTTTCATATTTTCTAATTTTTGTAATGTAAAATGAAAATAAAGATTTAAAAAACAGAGCAAATCTTTCAAAGTCATTGATAGTTTCATGAACTGTGAGCATAAATATATCCGAAATTAATCTTATATCAAGGGCAACAAAACCACTGTTGACCACTGTTATTAGTAGCAATTAAGTCAAGTAAAGTATCATAGTGATTGCTGTGGTGTGTAGGCTGTAGGGGAAGGATAGTCATATCACAACCGTGGAACGCGGACATAAGCTGTTGTGTGTGTCTATTTATATTAAAGTCACTCAGGACGATAACGTGTTCATATTGTATTCGTTCGTTTTATAGAGCGGATTCTATTTCGGTTATTTTTTCATTTTAGGGGGTTGGTATACTACAGAAAGAAGTCATTTTTTGAAGCTTCCATATATTTCTATAAACATAATTTCAGGACATGTCTCGTTACTAGAAAAGTACACACTCCTAGGGTAAAATTTATAGACGTGCTAATCTTCTTGTTGATGATCTCAGGGGCAATTTGTTATGCTCCTCTTTTGTTCTTCTTTTGAAGAGGAGTAGATTTCCTCATATCTTCAGCAGTTTGAATGCTGATGGATACGGATTTGTCCTCTGTTTCAGGGGCTTTTACTTGCTTGGTCGTATGTGGTCTGGTACTTTTGTTATTTTTATTAGAGTTGTTTCTAGCTAGTGTCACGTTTGGGATTTGTTGTACTGTTTTGGGATTGACAGAAGGAGCTCTGTGCTTGACTTTCGCCTGTTTATTCGATCCTCAGTTTTTCAATACGCTGTGTTTTTTCCGGGACTTATAGTCGGTTATTTATTTGGAAGAGTATATGACAGTATTTGTGGACCTATTTCTAGGAGCTTTAGTAGAGTAGGAGTATGAACAATTCCACTGCTTCCTGTTGTGACTGCTTTTTTGGAACAGCCTTCGATAACCCCATATTTCCAATTTATAAAAGCAGTTTCAGATTTTATTTTCAATGTCACAGGCTTAGAATATATTGTAAATATTGGTAGCGGACCTTTGGTCCTGGCACATGTTCAGGCCTCAAACCCAAGACCGCTTAGATCCCCATGAATTTCTGTTGCATCCACGCTGGGGTCTAATTGTTTCGTACGATTATCCTTGTTCAGAGACGTTTTCTTACCCCTTCGTTATGGGGTTTTTACGCAGCTGCAGCAGTTATTGTATTTTTTAAAGACTGACTAAGAGATCAACTAACCCTAGTTCCGACATTCGAGCCTCATAACTTCGCAGACTAATGAGCGAGGCTCGGTTTGCCGAATTTCACAGATCAGCACACAAATCTCCATTGTTAGACACGGAGAAGCGGGAGCTGAGGAGACTAGAAGTCAGATTCTTCTTTGCCTACAGCCGATGCTCCTCGTGTTTGAGTCTAATATCATTTTGCAGTATTTTGAAAATTATATGCCCGATTCGAGTATTTTAAGAGTGTCAACCATTTTCGGAGCACTCTGAGGAGAGGAAATTTAAAGAAAAACAGGAAAGTATTGCCCTGACAAGTCTCCTGGGACTGTAGCGAACTAGGGGCGAGAGCATTGCAGGTTAGGATATTAGGGGGAAATAGGTATTACTATTACTACTACTAGTAGTGGAATTAATAGTATTTGTAGTAATAGGTGACGATCACTTGGAATCATCCAATGTGCTGTATTATGGAACCAGTTATGACTCTCTGGCAATAAATTCCTTTGTGGCTATATTTAAAATACTTTAATCAATTGAAACATTTACAAAATTGATTACAATTAAATAAGGAAATGGGGTTCTAATAGTTAATGCTAGGCTATTTGGAGGCAAATTATGTACTCCCTAATGAATCTATTGATTAGTGAGAAGCATGGATGTCCCCATTCTGAAACAAAGCGCCCTAAACTGCAAGTCGGCGATCGACAGCACATAATGAGACTCACTGTTCCAGGCGAGGGTATATCTCGCACATTTTAAACTGTTGAGACCATGAATGATAGGTTACTCTAGAAAGTATGATTCGTTGGGTAGCACGCTGCTGTGGCATATGCCCTATGTTGCTAACTAGTTTAATGATGCAAAGCGTGATAAGTTGAAACAGTTTTGTGATTTGCTGTTCTATGAGAGTCACAATATAGAGAATTTGCGCTACGCCATGAAGGTTGGATAATCTCGTGTGTCGTCGGATGGAAAGAAAAATTGATAAATTTATTTTGAAATATTTTAACCTTATTTTTGTGATGGCATACTCCAGACCTCATAGCCGTACTGAAGCATGCTACAGATCACAACTTAGTAAAGTATGAGCTTGATCCTATGAGACAATGTTATATAAAATTCCAATCGCAGCATTTGATATTTGAAGGATTTGGCGAATATGAACGTTCAACGTAAGTAAAGTAAAGTAAAGTATTCCCACTACAGGCTTCAGGAGGCCCTTGGGGTAGTGGGAGGTTAAGGCTCCCACTATTTCTAGACAATCGGCACTTCATGTCAGCCGGGTTGTCAGCCCTGCGTGACGGCCGCCTTTACCCCAGAACAAGCGTATGATACTCATTTCCGTTAGAGGCTGAGTCGACCCCAGGGCCATAGTGCCGCCAGAAGGTTTGGGTCAGTTTAAAAATCCTGACCCCACCGGGACTTGAACCCTCGACCTTCCGGCTTGTAGCTCAGTGCCTTAACCACTACGCTACGGCGTGCCCCCGTTCAACGTAAGTTTGGAATCTAAATGTCGGAAGTGGGATTTAAGTATGCAACACATACAATTAGTGTTGAAAGTATTGATGCACTTAAAATATCACAGACAGGAATAAATATTTTAATTATTTATTCGCTATATACAATATATATATATATATATATATATATATATATATATATATCCACCGCTCTGGTTTCGAGGTAGCGTGCTGCCTTGTCACGCAGGTTCGATTACAAGTCGGGATAGGCTTTTCCTCACCTGTAAGACAAATATCAGGAAGCTTAGGACCCAACAATCCCCTAAAATCATCCGGCCATCATCATCATCATCATCCTTATCATTATCATCATCATCCTTCACCGGTGTGGAAAGCAACGGGAAGCTACCGCACTTATAATTCCCTAGTAAAGCTGCAAAGCATGGCTGAAAACGCTACGATTGCAAGTGAAAGACCTGCCCTCGGACAGAATTACTATAAATGGATATATATATATTTACTCCTTTAAATGCATTCAATGAAGTAGAATACACGCAGTTTCCTCTGTTTCAACATAACAATTAACGACTAAAAAACATAATTTGTACTTGAATAACAAAAATAACAAACAAAAAATGTTGATGCAGTACTACGTTTCGGTCAACAGAATGTGCAGTCCAGTCGAGTGGGGTTGGGTCTAGTAGAGTTGTTATTAAGTCTAGCCTTGAGTCCGTGCAGTTGTGTGTATTCTGGCTGCAGATTAGCGCTTGAATGGAGCTCAAAGGAGGGAGACAACTAGAAGAGAGGGAATTAAATATTTTGTTTGCATGATCAGTGAAAACCGTTAATTGAAATTAGTGAAATGATTGGAAAGTCAAGAACAATCATTTAGCCTTATAATTGATAGAGTTGGCGAACGAAAATCTTTCGGAAATAGTCACAGATTAGGTCCTGCTAGAAAATTCTATGTTAATGGTGAAAAAAAACATTAATAAGAAACGTAAAGCAAAATCCTCAAAGCAGTTCGAAGAATAACTTTCACATTAATATTTCTGCCAGCAGTGTTAGTAACTGTTTAAGAGCTAACGAACAACATTCGAGAGCAGCCCGAAGAAAATACTTTGTAAGTAAAGAAAACCGAAAGAGAAAGAAATTCGCTAAAACACACAGCAACAGCCCCCAAAGAATTTTGGAAAAAGTAATTTATACTGACAACTCTAAATAAACATTTTCTTTTCAGTTGGAAGAAGAAAAGTCTGAAAGAATCAAAATACAGAGCTAAAAAACAAAATATCCAATCCACCGTGAAACATCTTTATTAGTATGGAATTGCATGAATGCATCTGGAGTCGGAACCTTGCAATTGGTGTGATGGATTGCAAACAGTATGTAAACATACTGATGCCCAATCTTCATACCTCACCAGTGAAAATGGGGATTAGACAATATTTTGTATTTTTGCAAGATAATGTTCGCAAGTCCACCGCTTCCAATACGCGTTTATGGATTTTGTATAAGAAACTAAAGCACATGAAAACGTCCCCGCTTCTCCGGACATAAATTCTATTGAGAATTTATGGGTAAATCTCATAAATATAATTCGTTCAAGGCTGATATCCAACACGCAAGACCTGGGAGACGCTTAGGAAGAAGTATGGAGGAATATATCTTCTTCAGTAACTTCAAATTTAGTCGAGGCGATGCCACGCCATCTTCAAGCCATCTTGGAACCAAAAGGGCTCCCAATCAAGTGTTGAACTCAGTAAGTAAAGACTCAAACAGCCACAATATGAGACTGTATCAATACGTTCTGTTTGTTATTTTCTTTGTTCATGTATAAATTATTTTTAACTCGTTAGTTATGTTAAAATAGAGGAAACTGCAATTATCATTTAAGTTTATAGAGTGCAATGTAAATGTTTATATTTTTGTTTTTGTATATAATGAAGAAATAATTAAATTATTTATTTCTTTCTGTGATATTTTCTACGTTAACTGCACATACGAGGAGCATACTGAAAGTCATGAGCAACATTTTTTTAATCATAATATTTATTTTAGACGAACTAAGTACATCATCGTAATCTACAGACGTTTGTGTCACTTTTCAACAGAGCCTCCATTTCTTTGCACACATTTTCCCCATCTTTCTACAAGCTTGAAAATACCATTACGGTAGATGTCTGTTCCAGCTGCTCGAAGACACTGACGCACTGCTTTCTGAATATCCTCCAGCGTCTCGAAGCTTTGGCCTCGCAGCTGATCCTTCACGGAATCGAAAATATGATAGTCGGAAGGTGCCAATTCGGGACTTTAGGGAGGATGCGAAAGAGTTTCCCACCCAAATTCCCTGATCTTGTGCACAGTGGCACGAGCAGTGTGAGGATGCGTGTTCTAGTGTTGGAGAATGACATTTGCTGATCATTTGTCCCGCAATGCACGACGGAGCTTCACAAGTGTCGGACATAGCGGGCAACATTTATGGTTTGTCTAGGTTCAAGAAATTCTATCAGAATGCATCCCTGCGCATTCCAACAGACACTCCCCATAAGTTCCCCAACACGAAAAGTGGAAAACTCTTTCACGTCCTCCCTACATTCCCGACTTGGCACCCTACTGCTACCATATTTTCGGTTCTTTGGAGGATCAGCTGCGAGGCCAACGCTACGAGACGTTGGAGGATATTCGGAAAGCAGTGCCTCGGTTTCTTCGAGCAGCTGGAACGGACTTACAACGTAAGTGTATTTTCAAGCTTGTAGAACGATGGGGGAAATGTGTACAAAGAAATAGATACTGTGTTGAAAAGTGACACAAACGTCTGTAGATTATGATGATGTACTCGGTCTAAAATAAATATATATTTTTTTAATGTTGCTCATGACTTTCAGTATGACCCTCATGCATTTCTGATCTCACAAGGACATGGAGAGTCTCCCCTAATCAGTGATCAGCTCAACGTCAGGGCCTCCTCCGAAACAACACAACATTAACACGAAACACACCATTCACACATACGTCCATACTAAACATGGCGAAAATAATAATGATGATCAATAGACCTACAAAAAAAACTAGTAACATAAGAAAATTTACTTAATCCTAAAATTGGTAAAATGCCCTATGCGCATTTGTTTAATTTATCAAATATTCTTAACAAAACGGTAGAAAAATGAATGACTACAAATTACTTACATTTGTGCTGAATTACACAATTTAGGCGTACTGTAATAAGTTGCACTTATCACTTGATTTTACTTTCACATATTTCAACAAGTGGCGTGAGAAATTAGTGTTTCGCCAATTAAATAAATCATTGTTTCTAATGTTCCCTTCTCACAGTAGAAATACACTATATATGTAATAAGAGGTAAGATTTTTGATACCCCTGACCCCACAAACCTCCAATGTCACTCGTTCTCTGCCACTTTATCTTTAATTTCCAACCCTCTCGTACTCTAGATATTGCCTTCCAAGAACAGGATCTCTGCTAATTAAGGGAGTTTATATACCGCTACTTGATGTTCGAGCTTATATTTCAGTCAGTCTTGACTAGCTAACTTCAATGTCATCTACTGTAGCTAATTTCATGCAATTTCACAATTAATTTTTAATTACTGCTTATTTTTTCACTACTCATTCATTTTTCGAACCGAATATATTATTGTAAACTATTTTAAAATTAGCTAGGAATATTTTAAAACGATACTTCGTTGAATTAAATGTGTGCGCCATACTTCAATCACGACTCTAATGATCTGCAATAGGTGAAGACCGTTATTATATAAAATACCACAGCTTCCGTTTTAAATGTCATTATAATTGTCTATATTTTATAAAAAATGTAATTTTATTTATTGATTTTATTATCTTGTCCACCGTTGTAGTCTGGGGCACGCCGTAGCGTAGTGGTTAAGGCACTGCGCTACAAGCCGGAAGGTCGAAGGTTCAAGTCCCGTTGGGGTCAGGATTTTTAAACTGACCCATACCTTCTGGCGGCACTATGGCCCTGGGGTCGACTCAGCCTCTAACGGAAATGAGTACCATACGCCTGTTCTGGGGTAAAGGCGGCCGTCACGCAGGGCTGACAACCCGGCTGACATAAAGTGCTGATTGTCTAGAAAAATTAGGAGCCTTAACCTCCTACTACCCCAAGGGCCTCCTGAGGCCTGTTGTAGTCTTGGGATAACGTCGTTGCCTGCTCTGCAGCGGGGCCGGGTTCGATCTCCAGTCAGGCCAAATTTCCTGGGCAAGAATTTTCTCGGAATTTTACATCGACTGTAATACAAGTTTCGGGAAACGTTCAGATCCATATGGTCCTTGAACATAGTCTAGTCATTATAATTATCTATATCATATCCACCTTGTTCAGTATGAATGTATGAGTAGGGGACTTCCGTGTTATTTGGACAGTGTGTAATTTGGACCATCAATATATTATTAATTTACAGGATAGTTTGCAAAACACTATATACAGTTTGCAAAACACTATATACAGTTTCATTTGCATCCTCCCATGTAGTAGAAAACTGACCATAAATACCACAAAGAAGGGATGGTGTAAACAGGTAAGAGATCTTAATCGTATTATCCTAAAATTTCTAAAATATTTTATTTCAGTTTGACAGAAGGTTGTGTGAAGACGTGTAAGAATATGCCTGTGTTTTGTATACAGTACGAATAACAAGCTTTCAAGGTAAATTCTGTTAACTTTATATCTAAGTATTTCACATAGTTTATACACAAATGGTCCAAGCTAAAAGACAGCCTGCTACTTCGTTAACTTGTACAAATTATGAGGTTCAAAATGCAATAATATATATCTATTAAAACACATTTTAACAATGCTTCCCGGAGGCGAAGAAAAGGATCATTAAACACAGTTGCATTACTTCAATTTGCATTTATTTATTATTATATTATTATTATTATATTATTATTATTTTGAATATTAATATACCTTTTTTTATATTATATATACTATGGTTTCTTGTCTCGGTGGGGTCAGAATTCTTGAACTGATCCATAACTTCTAGCGGTACCTTGGCTCTGCAGTCTACTCAACCTCTAACGGAAACGAGTGCCACGTTTGTTCTGGGTTAAATGCGGCCGTCTCGCAGGGTTGCCTATAAAAAGTGGGAGCCTTGAGTTGTAGTATTCCAAGGGTCTCTTATGGCCTGTAGTGTGGTCATATTTTTTTTAGTACATGGTGCTATGCCCTAACCAAGCGGATTAAAGCATCATGCCGCGGAACAGAGCTACGAGACTTCTGTCTGTTTAAGTCCCTATGGTGAAATTACTGTCCATCGTGTAATTAAACGAATTATCATTTAAATAAACAAAAATTGAGTAGTTAATTATGAATTATTTACCTGCTCCAAGTTACACGATCCTCTGGTCCATTTACACAACCCTGGTCCAAATTACACGGCTACGCAATTTTGTTTAAATTTTATTTCTGGGTCATTACTCTTCAATTTAGTGGTATTTTCTTTTACATGGGGTTTCCTTATTACATGCTGCTACCATATATGAAATACGGTTTTTTGACAAAGGGCAGCGAATTATCACAATTTAAATTAAGGTGGTCCAAAATACACGGCCTTCCCCTAAATGGCGTGTCTTTGTCTTAAATGTTCCTATGTGTCTTGGGGTTGGCCCTGGGATTGAGTTGATCACTCATCCATAGTGGCTTTTCATATCCTTGTCTGGTCAAAATATTTCTTCTTCTTCTTCTTCACTTCCTGGTCTAGGCATTAGTTGTCTGTTCCGTCTTATCTAATAGATCTAAGACCATCTCTTCCGAGGACGTCCGACATCTCTTCTTCCTGTCGGAAAATAATGAAAGATTTTATTTGGTAATCTACTTTCTTCCTTTCTTTCTACATGTTCTTTCTACTGAATCTTGTTATTTTTTTTTCTTTTATGGAGTAGATCTGCAGTTCTTCGCGGATATCTGCGTATCTTATCTGGTCAATTCTAGAGCATCATTTTACTCTTCTTAAAAATTTCATCTCGGCTGCTTGGATTTTACTTTCTTGTTTGGTAGTGATAATCCAAGATTCACTCCCATACATAAGGACAGGGACTGCATTGTTTTATAAAACTTTAATTATATTTTTTATGGACTTTATTAATCAATGTTCTATTTATTGTGCCACAAATAGCTTGCAACTGATGGGTTTTATGTTCAATATCTTTTTCATATCCATAGCTGATATCGCATCCTAAATATTTAAAGTGGGATACTTGTTCAATAATTTCGTCTCTAATTATTATTTTTTGCACGCAGAGTGTTTCTTCCACAAAAGTCATTACTTTTGTTTTACTTACTGGAATTTTAAAATTATAATCGCTACATATTGTATTTACTTTGTAAGCAGTCAATTGAAACAGATCTTCATCACGGTAGTAAGACTAAATCATCGGCGAAAATTAAGTTATTAATACTTGTGTTATTGTTTAATCCAAGGTCTTTGTCTGTTATAATTTTCCATTGTTTCACAATGTCGTCAATATATAGACTACACCCTCGTCTAACTCCTTGATGTATTAAAATGTCTTCGGACCTTTTTCCATCAGTTTCTTCATATAAGCCTTGAACTGATTTTATTAGATGGTGTGGATATCCTCGTTCTTTCATCATTTCCCATAGTTTAGATCTATTTACTCTGTCAAAGGCCTTTACAAAATCAACCAACAACAAATATGTTGGCAGATTAAATTCTCTTCTCTTTTCAATTAGTCTCTTTATAGTAAACACATTATCACTACAGGATCTTCCTTTTCTAAACCCTGCTTGTTTTTCTTCTAGGAGTGTGTCAGATATCTTCTTCAATCTATTATTTATTGTTTTCGCAAATAATTTATAAGTGGATTTCAATAAGCTGATACCCCTATAATTTTTACTATCTAATCTATTTCCTTTTTTGAAGAGGGGTATGACTTCACCTATATTTCAATTTTCAGGTATTTTACATGTCTTCCAATATTCGTTTATTAAATTTAATAATCTTATTTCTGCAAATAAACCTGCATACTTTATCAGTTCATTATTTATACCATCTGTACCTGATGCTTTTCTATTTTTCATTTCTTTCGATGCCTCCCTCATTTCGCTTAGAGTGATTCCGTATGTGATCCAAAGTAAGTGAGCCCATAGGGTACGGGTTGCATGGAACATACAACATTACCTACAAAAGTTAGAGGATAAAATAAGACAAAGATAGAGATGGAAATAAAGAAATAAATATTTTATTCGGTCACTCCATTCCTTACACTTTCAGGTTATGGTCCGAATATTTAACATTATTTATTTTCCTTAGAATATCAATGTGAGAATACATTTGTTTACGACCAGCCTCATGGGCTAGTTGTCAGCGTTCCTGACTACAGTTCATAAGGTCCCGGGTTCGATTCGCGGTCAGACTATAGGAATTTTTTAAAGGGAATTATTCTTGTGGTTGCCTATGGTCTGGAATTTAGGCTAAGTTTATGTTAAGAACTCTCCTGGCATTTCATTATCATTTATCACCCTTTATATCATCGGGGTAACGTAACTCCTCCTTCAAGATGCCCCAACCTAAGGAATTAATTACAATTCCGCCAATGCCGGGGAGAAAAGCCAAGAATGTCATAAAAGACAACCTTGTTTGCATTGGGCAAAAAAAAATATATATGACATGATAAGAAAGATAAATGCTCGGACGGGACTTGAACCCGGACCTCTGGATTTATATCCCAGTGCGCTACCGATTACGCTACCGAGCAAGTCTAGTACAAACATTCATTTTTCTTATATATATTCTCATTATTACTAGATGTAGTGGGAACTCGTTCTCCATTGCCACCCAGTAGCTCCTATCACAAGTAAGCAAATTAAAGAGAATATTTTTAATTTATAGCAGTGACGCTTTATATATATATATATATATATATTACGTTATACATTGCTTTACGTCCGAAATCCAACATAATTGAATTAATTTTACAGATATATATCCTTGCCACTGAATTTCAAATAAAGGAAAACCAGTGTCAATTCAGCAAACGATATAATTCTTTTAGTGTGGCATTTAACCAAGGCTTATTTAAACTTGGATATCTACTATTTTTAGCCTTATTCTTATATATAGACGCTTTAACATCTACGTAATGTCTCTTCTAGCTTCATTAGATATATTCAATAGGTTACATAGGTTTTCTGAAGATCAATAACTTCAGTTATGTTTGTGCCCAAAAATAGCCGCGTTTTGGTCCAAATTTCAATGCTAAAATATCACATTGCTGCTAATGTTCGTTGCCTTGGCTTTTTACATACATTTTTGATAGAAATGATCCTCGTTTACTACAGTACACCAAGTTACTGGCGGAAATTTATCATGCAACAGTGCAGTCTATTACCCTTTTTGGTCAACATTTTTTTTTTCACCTCCAATTTTTAAAATGCAGTTTGTACCAGAGGACAACTTATTTTCGGAGAAAAACATAATTTTATATTGTGTGTCTACCGCTGTGGTCTCGAGGTACCGTGCTGCATTGTCACGCTCTACGTGACAGGCTCCTGGGTGAGGTGTTTTTGGGGGGGGTTTTCCTCACCTGTAAGACAAATGTCGGGAAGCGTAGGGCCCAACGGCACCCGAAAATCATCCGGCCATCATCAACATCCTTATCATTATCATCATCATTCTTCACCGGTGTAGAAAGCAACGGATAGCTACCACACCTATAATTCCCTAGTAAAGCTGCAAATCATAGCATGAAAATGCTATTATTGCAATGAAAGACCTGCCCTCGGGGAGAATTACTATGGATGGATGGATGATATTATGTAATGGAACGTATTATTTAAGTGCTCTTAGGAAAGAAATTCCAACCCATAATGTGTCTGGTGACTGAAGAAAATAAGGGGAAAAATGTAGTTTAATCCCAGCAGGTTTTTGATCTGAGACCTATTGAATATGATGTCAAACGTTAACCTCTTGAGGTAACTCGTTCGGTTATCTGTAATCGATTATCTGCGTAGCATGAGATGAGTTAACGGATCCTGAGAGATCAGGTATGACTTGCTCATTAATTAATCAAATGCATGCGGTTACATCCCAGCTGTCAACATGTTCAATCCTTGATACCTTCCTTGTCATGTCGCATCTTGTCAAACAGTTGTCTTACCATGAATTTGCATCCTGAGGGACTATTAACATCCATCTGAAGATTATTTGTACAAATGCATTGTCTCATTTAAGTCATTATCTTAATTTAATCATAAGTAATGCCACAAGTGATTTCCAATTGATCTAGATAATTTGGAAATCAAGAGTGGCATTTGGTAGGACTATTTAAGGAATAAAATTAATCTGTTTACTTACTAATCATTATTTAAATGTAAGTTATTTTAAAATATTTATATATGTAATGTAAATGGCGTTGTTTGAAAACAAATGAGAAACGTTATATTTCACTTGTTTTTCACTGTAACCAGATCTTATTATTTATTGCCAAAGGATCGCAATATTGTAAGAATGCACCCTAGTGGAGGAAAAATGAAACACATAAACTGTATATTAATTAATTTCTGATGATCTATGATGTAAATATGTCAATTATATTTTTCTGGAACATTATTACCTGGAAACAAATACGTTTAAGAAAGTGCAAACGTTGTATCTCCTATTTTTGTGGTATAATAAATTGCTACAAATGTTGTTATATTATCTCCTGCAACCACGATAAGGTTACATTCGTGCACTATATATACAATCTCGTAGCCAAATGAAGTCATTGCAAAATAATTCTATGACCTATTCAGAATGTTAATAAGGAGGAGCTTGATTTTACAGTGATAAAATTAAACTGATAAGATCGAGGTGAAAACGACTGTGATTGGTTGTAAATACAAAATCGTTGAAATTTTATTTGTTATTGACTCCCATTTGGACCATCAATTAAATAGTTGTGTATAAAACATTGCAAGAAAAGGCCGTACATAATATAGACATGTTTGTTATAAATCGACATAGCCATGTTCCATAATGGAACGAAAATGCAAAATAATGTACTGCTCTCCAAATAAGACGTAATAAATAATTTCAAAGTATTTATGAATATAAATAGTATGCATTTCAAACATGCCGGCAAGAGATCAGGTCATTTGTCACGAGGCCCAGGGTTATATATGTGTATTAGGGCATTCGATTAGTAATGGCTACACTGTTGTAAATCAGCAATCCTACTGGTGACCAATGTGATCTTTTAGTACGTTGTTGAGTAGTCTTTGCTGAATAAATCTGTAGTATTGAAAGTCTTGAAATAGCAATATGTTTATACATTCACTGTTTCTCATATGTAGTAAGTAATACCGCCCTAAAAAGATGTTCAGTAGAATTTATATAGAACGTGGAATTGGAAAGTAATCGAACATTCACTAAATTCACCAGACACAAGCCCTTGTGACTATAACTTATTCTCAAAGATCAAAAAACCCTTGAAAGATATTCGATTTATTTCAAGGGTTGATACCCAGAAGGCTCTAGATCGATCAGAAGAGAGAGATATATCCAGAAATGGTGTTGCAGATGAAGTGCGAAGTCTTCCAAGGATTTGGTAACGTATAGTTGTCATCACAGGAGACTGTAAATGAAGATAGTAATGTCAAAAATAACCTAAATAATTGTTTTGAGATGTTATAACATTGTTGTCATTACTTATCGAGTGTCCTAGTATATGATTGGTTGGAGTCTGACGTGCTGCATCTAGCACTGAAATCATTAGCAGTCTTGCTCTCCAGTGCTTTGAATATTTTTAAGTTTCCTATTTGACGAATGCAGAGCTGTTGAGATGTTCATCGTCCATTTCTTACGCTGATGGTCATATAAAATGTATCTTGGAGTATATATTTATCTTATTAAGTGTTTAGCAAGGCAGTCATTACCTCTAGCAAATCTGAATTCCGCAACTCCCGTCTTCCGTGGTATGGAGTTGGTGTGAAGGAAGAATATCCATTTCTTGTATTTTGTGGATGATTGAAGTATTTTGTTGTTAATGTCCTTGATTTAATTTGTCGTTTAACCCGAAATACAAGATATAGATAATTGCGTTGATGACTGTGTTATCATGGAAGTTTTCTTCTCCTGGAGATCAGCTGTTTCTTTACCTAAGATCCCACAATGTGATGGAATCTACTGTAGCATAACTCATTTGCCGTAGTTATGAAGTTAATGCATTATGTCATGACATTTTTGGAGTCATGTGTCTTTGGGTGACAGATTGATTGAAGATCTTCTTTTGAGTCCGATATGAGAACTAATGTGGAGTAGTTATCTAATCCTCCAGGAGGTTTTCAAGTGATATTTTTATAGCATGTATCTCACCATTGATTTTTTTTTTTTTTTTTTTTTTTGCCAGCATGACAATAGAATGAAAAAGGAGACATGCTCGTCCTTCTCCAGTGTCGCTTACAGGATCTGTTGGTAAACTGTTTTTATACACTTCATTCCAGTCATTTTATGAGGGTATCTAGTCCCGATAGTTTCTATGGGTGTATTGTTAGTACGTATTGTTAGTACGTATTGTTAGTACGTATACAGGGTGTAACATGACCTCACCGACAAAATGATAGGGATGATAGACCATGCAGAGAGGGTCATTTTTTGTGAAAGAATACATAGTCGCAAACACGTCGTTTATGAGTTATGCGTAGATGAAGATGTTCACCTGTAAGGGACGGAATTGAATAGAATCAGTTGTACACGTATCATTTTATTGAAAAATACATGTTTTTACAATAAGTGTTCAATCAATAAGTGTTTTGACGACGTGAAAAAGAATCTTGTCATGATCGGCGGTGCTGGCCGTTCGTTGCTGCGACGATATCAAACATGTAATGGGGCACAGGATCAACTGTTTGAACAGTTATTGTACAAACATGTATTTTGCAATAAACTTATACGTGTATAATTGTTTGTATTCAATTCCAGCCCTTATGGGCGAACACATTCATCTGCGCATAACTCATAAACGACGTGTTTGCGATTTTATGTTCCTTCACAAAAAATGATTCTCTGCATGACCTATCATCCCAATAATTTTGTCTGTGAGATCCTGTTACACCCTGTGTGTGTGTGTATATATATATATATATATATATATATATATATATATATATAATTGACTCTAACCTGTTGCATCTAGAACTGGTATGTATACTGTTGGAAGAAGGAATTCAAATAAAGAAAGTGAAACAAACTAAATATTTGGGAACAATTGTAGATAACGTTGAAGGTATAGACAAAGAGAATGTAAAGCATAGTAGAAACATACCATCATTAAATTCTATATGGTGGGGATAAGCATATTTGCAAAGACACCAAAAAATATTAAAATATATATACAGTCAATATGCCCATTTCACCAATAAATGTTTAAAAAGGTCAACTAGTTTCTACAGCCAAGCTGTCATTCTCAAGACCAGTTATTGACTATAACTGGTCTTGAGAATGACAGCTTGGCTGTAGAAACTAGTTGACCTTTTTAAACATTTATTGGTGAAATGGGCATATTGACTGTATATATATTTTAATATTGTATCACCAAGAAGATCAATTGTGTATTAAACCAAAAAATATAATTGTAAAACATTGGTGGAATCTGTTGCAATATATGGACGTAAGGTGTGGACAATCAATAAATGTTATAAGAATAGGCTTTTAGCTCTAGAAATGGATTATTTACGCTAAAGTGCCAGAAAGTTAAAATTAGAACATGTTAGAAATAAATAAAATAGAAACATAATAGAAGGAGAACAAAACATAATTGAACATTTTCAAGAGAAAGAACAGAATAGTTAGAAATTAAAATATGAAAGGAAGACAATAGATGGCCAAAACAACTATATTAATGGCAACCGACCAGAAAGAAGAAAAAAGGAAGATCAAAGTTAACTTGGAAGGAAAGCATGAGGTTAGCAATGCAAACAAGAGGGTTAAACATTGAAGATGTTCAAGATCGTAGCTTTGGAAGTTTGGCACGGGAATACTGCAGAAACTGTAGGATAGATAGGTAGATATAATGGTATGCAATTTATATATTTAGAATTATTGATATGGCTAGGATTTTTATGACCTAAGAATTATCAAAACAATCACATAAAAGTATAACCTAAAATTTACAAAAAAAAATATGCGCTTGAATACAAAAATATAACCTAATAGTATTATAATTACGTATTAACTACACTTGTAAAGTAAATAAGATGCTAATTAATAAAAAGTTTTACCTGGTAAGTCAGTCGTCCTCAATTAAATTATTAAACTTCAAGTTATTCCAATATGGAGACCTTTCGAAACAATGTTTCATCTTCTTATCGAAAGGCTTAATAATTTAGTTGAGGACGACTGACTTACCAGGTAAAATATAGCTCTTCTGGCACTTTCCGAAAATGATTTGCAACGATCAATTTATAATTTACAAAAAATAGGTGCCAAATTTAATATGGGAAATATCAATTAATAAAACTAAAATTATGGCATTTCATGGGAAGGACCCCATACAAAGTAAAATCTGTCTCCAGAATAAAATTTTAGAGAGATCTAATCAATTTAAATATCTTGGATATTATCTCTCTATCTGGGATGAAAAGTATATCCCTGGAAAAGTTACTAGTTATAATAAAAGTTTAGGAATTATTAATCAAGTTATGAAACCATTCCTTGTACAAAAAAACACCAGATTACGTTTATATAACACTTTGGCTAGACCAGTGTTGACCTATGGTAGTGAAGCATGGACACTAAAAAAACAACATGAAAGCAGAATAACGGCTTGTGAAATGAGATTCATGCGCAGAACAGCGGGTTACACCAGATGGGATCGGAAAAGGAACCCGATATGTTAAAAGAATTGAATACTACGCCAATTTTGGAATATATCAAACAGTACCAACTAAATTGGAAACACCATCTTGAAAGAATGAGTTCAAATCGGATCCCCAAAGCTGTTCATAATTATATACCAAGAGGACGAAGATCACTGGGCCGTCCTATGAAACGCTGGAGGGAAAATTTTCTATAGGATCTTAACAGGCCTTGGCCTAATACTTGGAAGGAAGAAGAAGAATATTTATAATTAACATCTTATTACATAACCTCAACGGTACTTTAATATGAAATTCAAAAGTGTTGATTGAAGGATAAAAACAGTAAATCAGTTTATGGCAGCTAATTGTTTATTTAAGAATAAAATGTATATGTGAAGCATCAAATTTGATATTGCATATTGGCTCGCAAGTAACTTTTTTTCCGCTATTCGATAACATTTTTTCACCACATTGAGATACGAGTTGTTTTCATTTTACTTCAATACTTTGTTGTACTTGAGGCAATTTTCCTTAACTATTTTAATTACTCACACCACCGACTTCAACCATATTCAATCAATAACTGCTGATTACCGTGAAGCAATACACAAATATTTGCTCACTGGTGCGTTCAGGTAAAGTTCATATCGTGAATTCAAGCGAAGAAGGAAAATATTTTATAATTTGCCAGAAAACAAAACGCCATATGTAATTCTGAGAACTTTAACATTTGAAAAGAAAAAAAATGTATGAGAGAGTGTTTTTACTTCTTCAAATACTGAAAATATGCCACATATGGCCGATAATTATCAAAAAATTCTCTTATCATATAGAAGTGGCCAAATATGCATAAATATGACTTAACAAAGCATTTTAACCCATTCGCCTCAAAAGACGAGATAGACTCGCCGGCTGTTAAATGACCAACTCAGAAGACGAGGTACACTCGCTTAAATCTGCTCTTATATATTTTGCAATATTTTATACATCCCTTGGCAGGGTAATATTTTGTTACAATTTGTGAATTTTGCAGGAGTGTGTTTTTGCCTTCACCCTTATTGTCATTTTAAGTACCGTTATCTTTTGTTTGTTTTGAATGTCTGAAAGTAGACAATATAATTTACGGCAACTTAAATCCGGTTTCTGGGAAAATGCATTGACCAATTAAATCTGAAGCGAAAGGGTTAATTAAATTTTTCGAAACAGCATTTACAGATAATGTAATAAGAGACATCACCTTACTAATATAATCTATGATACATCATTAAAATCCTAATATTAATATATATATATATATATATATATATATATATATACATATATGTGTGTGTGTGTATTTATTTATATTTATCCATCCATAGTAATTCTGCCCGAAGGCAGGTCTTTCACTGCAATCGTAGCATTTTCATGCTATGCTTTGCAGATTTACTAGGGAATTTAGGTGTGGTAGCTTCCCGGTGCTTTCCACACACACACACACACACACACACACACACATATATATATATATATATATATATATATATATATATATATATAAACATATAATAGTTATTACGTGTATTTTGAGCTTACAGATAATCATATTAATAATATTTAATAAAATAACATATAGTGATTTTGTTCCATTTGTTGTTTGGATCTCTTTGTACTTAAATAATCACGAGTGCAACGCTCTCTTTCTCTCCGCCTCTCTATGCACGTCAATATACAGATGTTGTCTGCATTTCTGAAATTCAAGTTTATTTTTAAAGTATATGCAAATTCTGAAACTATAAATGATGGGAAAAAATGCAAGTTTTGATTTAGTTCTAGGTGTCTCATACGCACCCTGACGTTATGCGACAAAAATCGTGACAATGAACATGTCGGTAAGTCCTATAGGTCAAACAAATTACCTAATTTGTTCCTTTTTTATACTAATGAAATAGATCCTTCACAAAT
This sequence comes from Diploptera punctata, assembly GCA_030220185.1. NCBI lineage: Eukaryota > Metazoa > Arthropoda > Insecta > Blattodea > Blaberidae > Diploptera > Diploptera punctata. Next base: position 890,290 of record JASPKZ010006835.1, on the reverse strand, counting down.
TCATTATAATATCTTCGAGTTATAACATGCTTTTCTCAGTTACTTACTTACTTACTCACTGGCACTATCGAACCCGTAGGTTCATGGCCGCGCGGATATAAGCTCTCCAAACATCCCTATCATGAGCTAATGCTTTCCAATCATTCCCTGCATAATCTACTTTCCTCAAATCATAATTAATGTTATTCTCCCACCTCACTCTTGGTCTACCAACTGGGTGTTTTCCCTCTGGCTTTCGTACAAGAAGCTTTCATGCAAGTCTTTGGCATGGATTCCCTGAAGTAATCCCCGCCCGGATAACCGAACGGGGGACTATTTGACCCATGTCCGCATTTCTTGACGGTTGTAGGCCTATTTTTACGGTGAAAGATCGTCACTCTTTCGACCAAGGTACTTTTTTCGTCTGGCTTATCACCTTCGACCAGTCCGGCATGGGTAACCCTATCGGCAGCTTTTCTCAGTTATAAAGTTAAAATAGTAATTGGTCTTCATGTAAATAAAGTGTTTTTTTACAGAAGGTCTCCTGTCATACTGTACACAGTAGAACTGTATCGAGAAATTGTCGCAGGTTATTCACGGATATTCGTTCCGTTACTTATTAACAGCGCACGAGACTTCAGTCACGAATAATACACCGTGTCCCATTCAAACCTCCCACATTTTCATTAATCATAACTCTCAAAGTATGCGAAATTATGAAATGAGGTTGGTATTAAAAGAAACAAAAACTCAAGAATTTTTGTTTTCATTGTTGCAGTTAATTCATCTGTCGCATGTTGGACAATAATGACATAAAACAAAATGGCGACTCCTCAGCAACGAGCACAAACTGTTTTCTAGTATGCAGAGACGAAGTCAATAATTACAATGCAAAGAAATTACCGGAGAGAATATGGAGGAAATGCAACTGATGGGAAGACCATTAAGGCATGGATTGAAAAATTTCTGGCGATTGGAAGCGTTAAAAAAGAATCAGGAGGTGCTCGTACACGTGTTCCAGAAAAAAATGATTGAAGAAATGGTGCACATATAGGGGTGTTTAATGCGTGGCAATGCAAATTCATTGAGTTTCTGTTTCGTTTAATACCGGCCTCATTTCATAATTCCGCATACTTTGTTACTTATAATTAATTAAAGTGTGGGAAGTTTGAATGGGACACCCTGCATATTTAGTTAACTGTATTCAAAGCATATACAAGACGGTGCGCAGTATACAAACGAACCGAACAATACAGGAATGGTTAGATTCAGAGAAGCAGACGCGAGAGATTGTTGTTCTGTGTCAATGCTGTACTTGTACACTTATAACAAAATTTAATTTATGATCAGAATGGAACGTCCAGCAGGAGATGGACTGCATTCGATAGTATTGTGTAGGCCTATTATAATTATATAAAAAGTAAGTTATGTATATCAGCTCAGCATTATTTTGAACATCTAAGGGCTTACGGAAGTTTAAGGAATACAACACAATTATTTCGTTGCTGAGAAATAACATTTTTAAAGAGTGTACACATCAATTAGGGACGCACTGTAATATATTGATTTGGGCTCTATTTACAATGCACATTGCTTGTGTATGAGATTAAGTGTTTGTATATCAACAATACATGGGAAGGTTGACACGGAACCCACTTTCCTGTGTTTACAAGACACTAATTTGTACGCGGTTGTCGTGGCTAAAGTTCCGGGCATTGCTTATTGAAGTATTGTGTTTTTGATGTATTTGATATGTAAGGTGTCCTTTTAGCCGTGATAAGATGGGTTCCAATAGATTACATAGTATAGTTAAAAATTAATGAACTACAGTACCTAATTCAGGTGATGATTAGTAGAATTTCTTGTAATCTATTACAACCTATCGCATCAAGGTACAAGGACATGCTAGATCCCTAATTACCAATAATTATGTAATAATTCACTTGACAGCACGGGTTCCTTATATCAAAAGACAGGCATAAAGATCACATACTTTAAAAGTTGAGGACGACGGATTTTACCTAAGAAGGTATTTTAACTTATTGTATTTTGTAAAACACTCAAACTACATCCCTAAATAACCTGCGATAGTTTGTCAGTGGAGTTCTATTCCTTGTTATATAGCATGACAGGAGTCATTGACATTAAAATAATATAAAATAAAAGCATTATCATAAGTAATGTCACGAATGATTTGCAAATATTATCGCTAAATTCACAAGTCACGTAGTGACGAGTGAATTTATCTAGAGGATTGTGGCATTTGTTAGGACTATTTAACGAATAAAATTAAGTTGTTTACTCACAAATCATTATTTAAATATATCCATTTTAAAAATGTATATATGTAATGTAAACGGCGAAGTTCGAAAACAAATGAGAAATGTATGGTTATGTTTCATTTGTTCATCACTACAACTTGATCATACTATTTATTGCCAAATAGAATCGCAATATTGTAAGAATATACCGTAGTGGAGAAAAAATAAAACACATCAAACTGTATATTATAACATTATAGGTTATTAATTCATTTTTTCGGAAACATCTCAGTAAAATCAGTATTTAAAAACACAATTATTAAACACATAATTATTAAATGTGTAGGTCGAAAGAATCTGTTCATTATATGCTGTATTCAACGTATTTGTTAGGGAGTCAGTCACTGAAAATAATGCTCTGACCTGTTCAGATTATTAAGGAAGGAGGACTTTTCTTTATTTTGGTAATCAAAATTCGATAATTATCGAGGTGAAACATGACTGTGATTTGTTGTAAAACAAAATTCATTGACTCACATTTGGGGCATGAGTTAAATAGGCAAAATTATATCGTTTTAGCTATAATATAATAATAATAATAATAATAATAATAATAATAATAATAATAATAATAATAATAATAATAATAATAATGATAATAATGATAATAGTAATAATAATAATAAAGTTAATGATAATAGTAATAATAATAATAATAATAATAATAACAATAATAATGTAACAATTGACCGGAGTTTTTCTTTTACGTTATTTAGCAGTAAATGAACACACATATTTCGATTAAATTCTCACAACCAGTTTATTTTACTTCTACGAACTCTGAGTAATAAATTAAACACAATTTGCGCTAATAATTAATTTTTTATTTAACGTTTATCTCACTAAAAATTAATTCACAGTTTCTGATGAGTACATTTTTTTCACGTCGTTTCCAAACAACAAACTGTTTGGCTTCCGTCTTCCGCTCAGATTATATAGGCGAGTAAACGGAACTTTCTAAGCCCATGATCGAGACATGGGAACCTCTCGCCACCGTTATTTCCTGAAGGGGAAGTAGCCGTTGGTAGAGACGTCTAGAACTACAGTCCAGACACTTTGGTGGTTCGTGCGGGTCTTTCGACTCGCGATTCGGCGACTCGCAAATCTATTCCAAACAATGTGAGACCAATAATCTCGCCTTGCCCGCTTAATTTAAACATCGTTACTACGAGTCAATACTAATAAAATTCATATCAAACTCCGTTGAGGTGAATAGTCATAAGTTAAAAATTAAAAATTAAAATGTACATGTAGGTAGGTGACGTCGTCCTCAACTTTGTTAAAATATTATATTTTATATACATCATTTTAACAAAGTTGAGGACGACGGCACCTGCCAACATGTACATTTTAATTTTTAACTTTTATCTTATGACGTTACTACTACACGCCACAATAATAATAATAATAATAATAATAATAATAATAATAATAATAATAATAATGTATTCCTATGTTACTAGTTTAGAATTCGATGAATACGCCGAGGGGAATAATTCCACGAGGGGACGAAATCAGTTTAAATTCGTGTGGGATAGAATATTTTCTATTGTTAGTATCTAGAGCCACTTAATTAAGTATATGGTCACGTATATAAGTAGGACCTACATTATAAAAGGGACTGAAAATCGCAAGAACGTGTGGAGAAAAATAAGGAGGAGGTACTTTAGATGTAAACTAACAAGATACCTTCGCCGAATGTACAGGAAAACGCTCACTGTGTTTACAAAGAGACCTAAAACACGTCTGGGGGAAAGAATCGTATATACTCAACCTAGGATTTAAGGAGAGATCAGGGCTTGCTTGGTTTAGGCTAGGGGCATGGAAATTTCTAAAAATTAGCGACGATCACGATATGCGAATATGTCCAATGTGCGGGAACTTTGAAGATGAGATACATATGTTAGGAAAATGTAATGATTTAGAATATTGGAGACGTCAGTTATTACCGGAAAGATTTCTAAATTCAAATCGGGAAAGATTGGCATGCTACGAGTTATTGGTAAATCCAGAAAATTGGATAAACCTCGGTAAATTTCTGGACAAAACGCGAAAAATAAGGACAACACTCATTCATGAATAAATATATGTTATCAAAATGCAATACCATTAATTATTAACAATTATATATAAATGCTATTGTGTTATTATTTAATTGTAATATTATTGTGTTTTCTTTATGTAATTGTAATATTAATGTTTTTAGTGTATAATGCTATTGTGTTATTATTTAATTGTAATATTTTTGTGTTTTCTTTATGTAATTGTAATGTTATTGCTGTTTTTGTTTATTTTTCTTTACACTAGTACCAATTATTACTTTATTGTAACGGACTGTCAACAGCACGTACGGCTTACTGCCCGTGCGACCCATATTTGTAAATAATATTGTAAATATCTTACTTTTTGTCTAATAAAGTCCTACTACTACTACTACTACTATATAATGAAAATGACCATTTGATGACAAATGAGGGATATTTTGAAGAAGAGGCTAAATTCAAATACATAGGAACAATGATTATAAATAGGAATGAGGTACACAAAGAAAATAATATGGGTTCAATTCTAGTCTAGTCGTCCCAGCTTCACTCAGATAACATTAAAATTAATATATATTAAACTATTATTCCCCCAGTTATATTATACTTTAAGGAGGAGAAAAGTTTACGAATATTTGAGAATAAAGTTCTTACGATCTTTTTGGGCCAAACAGAGATGAACAGAGAGGCGAATGAAGAAAACTACATAACGGTGAGCTACATGATCTTTATGGACAACCTCATGTAATAAGATCAATTAGGACTCATAGACTACGATGGTCAGGACATGCGGCACGAATGATGAATGAAGGGGAGTGGAAACTCATTGTAGGATAACCAGAGAGAAAACGCCCAGTAGGCAGGCCAAGAATGAGGTTGGAGAATAACACTAACCACGATTTGAGGGAAGTAAATTATTAGGGGGATGATTGGAGAATATTTGTTCAGGATGGGGAAGCACGGAGAGTGTATGTCCGCGCGGCCATGAACCTACAGGTTCGATAGTGCCAGTTAGTTAGTATTTAAATTAATATTCAGTTTAAATTAATAATTGTTCAAATTAAATATATATGTACGATTGCCACTGCTTAAAAGATATTGTTGGTTGCGTTCAGATTGAGGAGAAATAAACAGCGTTTAGAATTCGGTGAATTTGATTAACCTGGTAGGTGGAAATACCTGAGAATGACCTTATTTTTACACTGAAAGGCATTTATAGTGATTTTTAATATTACTGCCTCTCCAATGAATAAATTATGTTGACCTATATTTCAGAAAAGTATTTTGAAACGTGAATGCAAATACCATCACTGAATTAAATTTCTCTGATTCACTCCTTTAATAAAATCGTTTAGGCTCGTAAGGTCAAGGGATAAAATACTTGTACATCCCTACGTGGAAAGTGAGCATTATAAAACCAAGGCTAATTAAGCCACACTTATGCTATTGATTAGCTCATCCCCTCCCAGAGACTCCTAGCAGATAACTAAGAATGTCTTGGATGAGAAAGGGCTAATAAATGTTGTTAAGAGGCTCCGATTTGTCTCAGGTTCTTTTACGAGCCCGATAATATTGAAACTCGGAGCCACAGGTTAAAGTCACTCCCCGAGACTTATCCCCTTGATTTTTCCATATGTAACCTACTAGTATAGTAAAAAATTACCTCTTATGTAATAAACTGTTCAGAATTTAATATGGAGCGGGTCTGAGGTGTAAGTGCTTAGACATACTCATTTTACCTTTGGATCCCTATGTTTCGTCTCGGTGACTACACGGTGAATAAATCTGAGTCAGGGAAGAATTTTCTCGAGATTTTTCCAATTTTTCCTGCCAGGTATTTAATTCGACCACTTGATCATTCTCATGTCATCTATTTCGTTTCATTTCATTAATATGGGGGCAGTATCCTCGTATATTACAGTAACAATAGGTACTTCATCTCATCCCTCGATGTATATAAAATCGCGACTGAAAGTGGGAATATTGCGGACATTTGGAAAGCGATAAGGGAACTCAAAGTAAAAGTCAATAAATCGGACAAGAATACATGTTATCAAATACAATACCATTAATTCTTAATAATTCTACATAACTTAATTAATGTATAATGTTCTTGTATTGTGTAATAATATTATTATTGTGTTTTCTTTGTGTAATTGTAATATGATTGTTTTGTTTTTGTTTATACTATTACCAAATATTACTTTATTGTAACGGACTGTCAACAGCACGTACGGCTTAATGCCCATGCGACCCATATCTGTAAAACTATTATCCCGGAATCAAGTAGAAGGTTTACTTTATTAGAACATAACATTAAACTCCATGGTATAGTCATCAGATGGGTCCCGGATAATTATCGTAGACTTTTTAATTAGTGTATGATCCCTAGGGAGTTCACTCACTCTATGTAGATTGAGTATTTTTTATGTGAGAAGTATCGGAAATTCGGTTAAGAAAACTGAAATTATATAAAGCGTTTGTACTGAAACACAAATTTTGTTATAAAAACTAGAAATGAAGTAAGTAAAAATAAAATTCATACTAATCAAGGAGTTAAACAAAGGATGCAGTATCTCTCCAGTTTTTTTTACCTATACATCAATGATATAATAAAAAAATGGAACGGAGAAACAAATAAATGAATAAAATTAGATAAAACACACTACTTGAAAACATTATTATACGCTGATGACCAGGTAATAATAGCAAATACGGAAGTCGAAATTCAAAGGAATATTTTTTAAAATACATAATATATGTGAACAATATAATCTCAAAAATATCCATAGAAAAAACTAAGGTAATGGCATTCCAAGGGAAAAATCAAATCAGATCCAAAATAGTAATAGGAAATAAAATCATAGAACATTTGAACCATCTCAATTATCTAGGATGTGGCATTTAATTTAATTATGATAATGATATAAATAATAAAATAGCAAAATTCCAGGGAATATGTGGTATTACCCGTTCAAAGTATCTCTGCAGGCGGAAGAATCAGGAAGCTCTGTTTGTTGGTACACGTGACGTCATATAAGGCAGTGTACACTGTCAGCGTCCCATGTCCCTTTCCCCTTTGCACTCATAGCAGTGTCACGTGGTCTATTCCTACATAAACACGACTGCAGTGCCCTCCGTCAACAACTGCGCTTACTCCTTAAACGGGTAATACGATAAAACGAGCACTAAATAACAAAACAACAAGAGAGATGCAATTGAAATTTTATAAAACATTGGCAGTACCGGTACTGCTCTATGGTTCAGAAGCCTGGATACTTAAAAAACAAGATCTAAGTAGAATAACGGCGGCAGAAATGAAAAATTTGAGATCTGTTAAAGGGTGCACTAAGGAAGACAGAATCAAGAACACAGAAATAAGACAGGAACTTGAAATATTTGCAATAACTGATAAAATAGATACATATAGACAAAAATGGAAGCAACACATAGACAGAATGAATGAAGATAGATATCCAAAACAAATAACAAAATACAAACCTAAAGGCACCCGAGATGTGGGCAGACCTAGAAAGAGATGGGCTGAAGTAGGAACGGGTCAGCAGACTTAATCCACGAATGCAGATGATGATGATGATGATGATGAAAACTGAAATGTGGGCTGACCGCGTATGTTACGCCCCATCATGTGGCTCCCCATATTGTACTTTGACAGTAAAAGCAATCATTTTATCAGGCTTAGCTCTTCGAAGCTTTCGTGTAACGGATTTGTTTTATTTATTAGAACGTAAAGTGCCCTAATGTTGGCGAAAAAAAACTCCTTAAATCTTGTTTTCTTAAAACTGCGGAGATATTTCACTTTAATTTAATGAATGAGAAAGAAGACGGGAAAAATAACAGACGAAGAAGAAAAATTATCTGCTTAGTAGCCTCTTTTTCAAGACTTTTCTAAGGAAGAGATTTCATGGCTCAAAGGGGGAGGATACTGCAATTCTCAAGACGTTACTTAAATTTTAAAGCGTGACAGTGCATTAAAAGGGAAAGGACCCAATTAGAGGACAGTAAAGAATGGTATGCTAACAGTAGAGCGGCGGTGAGTTTGCGAATAATAGGAAATGGAGGAGTGGAAAAGTGTCGTGAAAGGAGGCACAGAGGAGAGACAAAGAGGGTGGGAGTTTACGTGTCAAGATGTAGCCGGTGCGCACCGATGCCCACTTACCTACCCGACACCGCCCCCTCCAATCCAAACCCAAACCAAGTGGACTGTCATCAGCAGTTCTACTTCAAATAAGACTTGTTACGCACGAAGGCCAGAATTCAAGCAACTAACCATAATGCATGTTTCTCTCAGATGTCTTTTTTTTTCTCCGTCCTTTTACTTTTCGTTTCTCTCCCTTTTTTAAAAGTAGAACGGTTTGTGTTAGAAACGTCCACGAAAATTGTTCAGAGAGTGGTTAACTTCTAGTAATTTGGTAATACGGTATGTTTCATTCTTATCTAAAGCAATGTATCATCTAGAATCTTGGCCTACACAGCTTGCTGTGAATTTCTGTTGTGTTTGTTATAAGATCTCCTTGCCTCTGGTCCCGAGGGTCGTGGGTTCAAACTCGGTCGCGGTCGATGGTTCTTTTTAGGATGAATTATTAAAAAGATTTTGAAGTGCTACATCTCAAATTTTGAAGAATATGAACAAATGTATACGTAACCAAGAATTTTTGTCTATTTTAATTAAAACTATCGCACCACGCCCGAAGCATTAGTTGTTATGTCAGTTAGCCTTATTTTGTATAATTAGTGACTAAAGTTTATTAGAACATGAAACTCAAAACCCTTCTTCATCTCATATTTTGTTGTTTCTTGTAAGACATAATTCAAAGTATCATCTTTGCTCCATCGTCAGTTGGTACAGACTGATGATCTTTAAGTTGTTAGCCCTGGATCTCGACTCCTGCTCCCTCATTTGTGATCCAAAGAGCTTGCTTATTAAACTTCTCTCCCCGAAAAATTCAAAATCTATGATTCTCTCCTTGTTCTTCTGTATGTAAATTTGACCTTCCGTTAACATTTCTTAGGACTGAGCATTCTAGTAATCGGTTCCAGATCTCCGTAATGAATAGGCCTATTAGGAATTTTATCTATTATTCGTTGAAATGAACTTCCATTTAACAAATCTCAAATGAAAGTAATTATTACCTAAGTCTGTTACAGGAAGAGTTGGGCAATAATTAATTGCACGAGTATATACTTGCACATTCAATTACAATTACTGTAATTCTGTTAAGCAATTGCAATTACTCATTTAAATTACTGTGATTGTAATTGGAGCTCTCAATTACAATTCCTTCTTGACACTACGTATTACAATTACATGTAATTTAATTCATCAGAATTACTTCTAACTGTAATTGTAATTACAATAGCAGTAATTCGAATTCTAAATAATTGACTACCGAAAAGAAAAGTAAACATTGCGTTTCATTCATTTCTTTACCATCAGTCAGAAGGTCAAAGTGCCTCATGTTTGGTCTAACTAATAAACAGTTGATTCCGAACAACATAATCCTTCTTGTACACCAGTGAAGCCCAAACTCATCTCGTAAGAGAAAATGACGTAACATTGCAGCTTTACTCCAGCACTTTTATGTATTGATATCATTGGGAAAGAACCCCTTCTTCTTCTCCCATTTCGGTATTATGGAATTGCTATTACCACTTACAATTACTTGACTATCCATCCATAATAATTCTGCCCGAAGACAGGTCTTTCACTGCAATCATAGCATTTTCATGCTATGTTTTGCAGCTTTAAGGGAATTATAGGTGTGGTAGCTTCCCGTTGCTTTCCACACCGGTGAAAGATGATAAGGATGAAGATGATGGCCGGGTGATTTTCGGGGACCGTTGGGCCCTAAGCTTCCTGACATTTGTCTTACAGGTGAGGACAATCCCGAAAAAAGCCTCACCCAGGAGCCTGTCCCGACCGGGAATCGAACCCGGGCCCGCTGCGTGACAAAATGTTGTTTGTACATAACATTTACATTGCTACATTTGTTGTATCTTTAACTGTTTATAATTAGTATAGTGTATATCTATATTTGTCAAATATTTATTTGTATATGTGCTGCTTGAGTGGAAGAGAGGGCCTTATGGCCTTAACTCTGCCAGAATAAATAAAGTATTATTATTATTATTATTATTATTATTATTATTATTATTATTATTATTATTATTATTATTATTATTAAAGGCAGCAAGCTATCTCGAGACCACAGCGGTGGACACAGTTACTTGTAATTGCTGAAATAAAATTAGAATTACTTGCATTTGTAGCGTGTCATTACCCCGCTCTGCTTCCATTTGTCGCGTTTTTTTTTCTCGCTGCTCTGCTTAACTATTAGTACGCAGAGAGAGATTACGATGCTACCCATGAATAAACCACGCATCTAATATCATTTATAGCTGCTACCATCCGGGATCGCTGGGTTATGGTAATGCTGTATTTTAGCAAAGTGCTCCCGATATCTAATGAAGTTAATTACAAGAAAACAGCCTGCCTCGGGCCCATAGAAGGCGGCTAACCATTCATCTTTCTTTCCTAATTGAACATGCATATAAACATAAATACTGACTATAACTTGCATGGACTGAACTAACTTCGTTATAGGATAGAGAATGATAACTCTTAAATGATATCAAAAGGCGTAACATAAAAGATAAGCTTTTAATAAGAAAATAAGTGTGGATTATATAAAAAACAAAATAATGAATACATAACAGAAATTGATCTCTGATCAGTCGATCAGTCACAAACAGTAACCAAAATATAATAGAACAATAACGTACCATTTAAACTATCACACGCATACTTGTCTAAGTCCTATTGGAAATCCTTCTTCCATGTTTGCTTAGACGAAATCAAATCTAACCGTTCCTCGGTTACAATCCACTTGCTCATCTTCTCATTCACCATGTTATCCTCGCAAGTTCATGGTGCACTTGAGTTGGATTCACACACTGAATCCCCTTTCTAAAGAACCAAACGCCACTTAGTGAGCCGATCGAATGATGAAGTCCGTTGAGATAACCGAGCATATATCAGGTTCGCGAGTGGAAGGGATGTGCGCAGTAGAGATGCGCGAGGAATAGGGTAAAAAGGGAAGGGGTAACCACACGGAACACAGGAACATTGGCAAGCTTCACAAATGTTCTTCAGTAGGGAGGAGCGCACAGATGTATAACTGAACCGAAAAAAGGCACTTTCGGTTCACATCTGTAATTAGAATTGCAATTACTTTGGCTCAATCAGTAATTGTAATCTCAGACCACAATTACAATTAAAGTTAAATTAATTCATTAAGTAATTGCAATTATTCCTTCCAATTGCTGTGATTGTAATTGAAGCTCTCAATTACAATTACTTCTTGACACTACGTATTACAATTACCTGTAATTTAATTCGTTAGAATTACTTCTAATTGTAATTGTAATTGCAATAACAGTAATTTGAATTCCAAATAATTGACTAACGAAAATTGCATTTAATTGATTCCTTCATCACCAGTCTGAAAGTTACATGTAATTGTAATTTTATTTCTGTAATAAATTCTAGTAATTGGTAAGTAATTGTAATTCAAATGACTTTTTTCCCAACTATGGTTGCAGGTAGCTTATTTCATTCATCAATAGCTTGGTTTAAAACAGTTTTAATCTCACTTCTAGAAAATTCTCTTCCATTTATATCAATTTCTTTAGACACTTTCTTTTGTAAAGAACTGCCTTAATTTCAAGACCGATGACGTATGGATCTTTAAAGGTTAATCTTTCTCAGTGAAATTCATTTTCTAGATTAAGCTCTGTTTAGTGTTGCTCGGCGCAAGCTTCATCTCTTAAGTACATTCTGGTACAAAGAGAAGCCAGGAACTCTGTATAAGGCAAGGGATTTGTAATTGGGTTAATGGGTTTTTAAACATTTTATATCTAGCCAGTTAAGTGCATAAAATGTGATGTTTAGGAGAAATTTAGAGGAAAAATTGTAGTTTGAGTGCAATTTAAGTAAATGTCTAGCAATTAATTTAGACTCTCCTTAATAAATTTAATTAAATTTTCTCATTTAAGAATGCAAAACGTGTGATTTTGGTGTTTATAAGCTGGAAAGGAAACACTTAATGTAGTATACTTATTTTTTATTTTTTTTATTCTTATAAAGGATTTATTGCTTCAGTTGAAAGCTTAGACCTCTCAAAGATTACTTTCAATTTCGTTTTCGATATGCGATGTCGACTTACTTATTCCAATTCATTCCTCTTTTCATAAACATCAAAGTGAATTTTTCTGAGTACAAATATACAAAAATCGCAACGAAAGGGATACAGGAAAACTCTGTCTCGCTTGATGTGTCTCATAATTCACAAAATCAGCTCATATTGCCACGATGGTTTAGTTATAGGCCTATATGAAAATTACAAGTATAGAGTTTTTATACATTAAAACCCCGATATAATTTTAAAATTGTATGCATGTTATAAAAATGTATAAAAACAAAAAATAAAAGAAATAATCTATTAAAATCTATTACATGTATTAGATATGTCTTATTCGCGTTAGGCCTATACAATATACGTATATAACTAACTTATTAGTTCTTTCCAAACACATCGAACTTTTTGTTTGTAAATTGAAGGTAAAGACAATGCATGAAACATAGAAAACGGACGTTTAATTATACCGTATGCCTATTTCTTTACCTGTTTGAGAAACTTTTAATGCAAATAAATCCATGAATAAACTGTTCCTGCTACTCTTTCACACTTCTAAAAGTAACGCTTTTCATTGAAAATTTAATGACATCTTAAATTCCATTTCTACAAACAATTGGTTCTTTCTCTATACCATTCAATTGTAATTTCTGCAATTATTTTCCTCGGGTGCTAGGATAGTAAGCCACGTATTATCATCTCTGAAATATGTTTGCTTTATGGAGTAAGAGTATAATAGAATAAGGTGTGAGGAAATTAAAATATGGAGAGCAAATCACAAGTCTAGGTCCATGCGTCAGAAGAGCAAATCACAAGTCTAGGTCCATGCGTCAGAAGAGCAAATCACAAGTCTAGGTCCATGCGTCAGAAGAGCAAATCACAAGTCTAGGTCCATGCGTCAGAAGAGCAAATCACAAGTCTAGGTCCATGCGTCAGAAGAGCAAATCACAAGTCTAGGTCCATGCGTCAGAAGAGCAAATCACAAGTCTAGGTCCATGCGTCAGAAGAGCAAATCACAAGTCTAGGTCCATGCGTCAGAAGAGCAAATCACAAGTCTAGGTCCATGCGTCAGAAGAGCAAATCACAAGTCTAGGTCCATGCGTCAGAAGAGCAAATCACAAGTCTAGGTCCATGCGTCAGAAGAGCAAATCACAAGTCTAGGTCCATGCGTCAGAAGGCATTTTGATATGGAAAGCATGTAGGTAATTGTATCATTAAGTCATGAAGATCTGGGGAGAGGGTGTGGTAAGAAAATAAGGTATGGCCGATTTTATCTCAGGAAAAAATCTCCGATATTCATTTTTAGGTGTTTCCAACCCTCCGCGTACCGGGATCGAATCTTTAGTTCCAGGCCATTTTTACATATCTTTATTGTACGCATGGTCCCTTACATTACATTGCATGTAATGCTACATGCAATTATTCTAAATAAATATAATTGTTTATTACAAAATAATTCTTGTTGATTGTCTTATATCAATCTTGCCTATATTCGGTGTAAAACTATACTATTCCATATAGATCTCTATAGATGGTCCAATTACACTGTAAATTTACTTGTATGTACTTAAAAGAAGATATCTAAATAATTTGCTTGTGTGGATGTTGTATCCATTTTAATATTCAGTGTTAACTTTGTATTTCCTCGTCATAGCTTGTAGACTGGGACAGGTCTTATCGACTGATGAATGCTTTTCATCTACTCTTGTTTTGGTATTGTGCTTATTGTAGTTGCAGCAATTGCTACATTTAAATTCATTCTGTGGAGCGTTACAACTTTTTAAATTATGTGGTCCTGTGCTTGTCCAGCTCATGTCAGACGCCTTACCATCTGAGTTAACCTGTCTTACATGGAAACTTATAGAGTTAATTCGAGTTAAGGTCTTCGGTTAGTAGAATCAGCTTGTTAATGGAACCGAACTTATCACGGCAAATATACATCAACAAAGCGTGATCAGCATTATTTGACCAAAAGTAATTCCCATAAAGTGAAATTCGTACATTCTCTCTAAAATATTTCCCAGCTGTAGAAATACGGACCTAGCATTAATCTTAGTTCTTAAAGAGAGAGAAAAATGGATGTTAAACCACTGAATGAATATTGAATTCATAAATTATTCCTTTCTCTATAGGCATTGGTTCATAAGTACCATAAAAATGATAAAAGAATTTCTGTGAACATTAAACGACGATTATTTTCTGAAGTATTGATGACACGCGGAACTGGGAAGACAAATTATAGTCTATTAATTTATTCCAAGTATCTATTGAATATGAGTTTAATGGGATAAGTTTGAATAGAATGTTGGTAGACGGTAATGACGTACGACCGTGTATCTGGTCTGCAGTAATGAATCAGCGATCAAGTCCAATGACTAATTAGTGACATAAATTGCTTTGTTACCTACAACCCTGACACAAACACCTGCTGTACAACCAACTACCCGCCCAATGGACTGCTAAAAGTTATTTAAAAGTTATAGATACACACTTCTCTTAATACTACTTTTTAAATATCAAAACTAGCTAATACCCGGCGTGCATTGCTACACCTAAATAAATTATGTGTTTTCGCATTTACTTGAATAAGTAAAAGGAAAAATAAATATAAATTTATATTGTTATTATTTTTAGATACCTCGTGCTGATTACCCGGCGTTGCCCGGGAATCTACGCATACCGGTGTACTTGGCATAAATGAGCTGAAAGAAAAAATTCGTTATCTTTAGTTATTCATAAAAGAATACCCGCCGTGCGCTACTATGCTTATCCCTATCTCCTTGGCATCAATGAAAGACAAAAATGGTTATTGTGAGTTATCCTTAAAAGATAAACATATGTTGTCGCGTACTTTTCTGTAGGGTTTTTTTGAGATATTCAATTCTGTGTACAATAATTTTGTGTATTTGTTATGGTTTAGACAGCTAAGTCATTTAAGTTTACAAAAAGCGAATTTTTTTCACGTCTTTTCACTACAGAAGGTGATTTTTAAGGGTGAAGGGCTTGAGAATTAAAACTCTCTTATAACCTATAATCTTCCAGGAAAATCCTGAACATTTTTCAAAAAGTCCCATCACAATCGGATGAATGGTATGGCAGCACATGCTTGCCCGGGAATCTACTTATCCCGATCTCCTTGGCATCAAAGAAATACAAAAATGGTTATTGTGTGTTATCTGTAAAAGATAAACATATGCTGTCGCGGATATTTTTGTGGAGTTTTTGAGATGTTCAATTCTGTGTACATTAATTTCATGTATTTGTTATGGTTTAGGCAGCGTAAGCCATTTAAGGGTAAAAAAATATACTTTTTTACGTTTTTTCACTACAAAGGCTGTTATTTAAGGATGTAGGAGTTGTGAGTATCTTAACTCTCTTATAGTCTATGTTCATCCCGGGAATCTCCTGAACATCTTGCAAAAACCCCCTCCACTATCGGATCAACGATGTGGCCGCGCATAAAGTACGAACAACCAAACAAACACACTAACAAACAAACATTCGTCTTTATATATTAGATATAGCATTCTAAATCAAATATCTAAACCAAAATTCCTAATATTTATTTCTGAATGTTAATTTTCATTTCACATAATTTTCCCCTTAATTTAATAATTGGTCCCAGAAGACTAATAGTCACCCGTGTCTGAAGTTCTCAGTTGGAGTCGATTATTTTCAAGGCTTAATAATTCTGCATAGTTTATGCTGATGATGTAGTAGGCCTACTATTGGGCGATAGCGAAGATGTACTAAAGGCCAACACGCACACTCTATTGAGTAACACTAAGAAATTAGGACTGGAAGTAAATATCAATAAAACTAAATACATGGTCACTCATACAAATATATTATGTAATGGAAATGGACAGCTAATGACAAATGAGGGACATTTTGGGAAAGTGGCCGAATTCAAATACCTAGGTACAATAATCACAAATAGGAATGAGATGCACAAAGAAATTAAACATAGGCTCAATTCTGTAAATTGGTGCTATTATGCATTACAGAGACTCTTGATGTCCCAACTCCTTTCAAAAAACGTTAAACTGAAAATGCATAAAAGTATATTCTAGCAGTTATGTTATATGGATACGAAACATGGACTTTTACTCTTAGGGTGGAAAGGAGATTACGAGTATTTAAGAATAAAGTTCCTAGGAAAATTTTTGGACCAAAGAGAGATTAACAGCAGGTGAATGGAAAAGGCTCCATAACAGTGAACTACATGGTCTTTATAGGAAGCCAGATATAATGAGAACAGTTAAGTCTCGTAGACTGCGATGGGCAGAACATGTGGCACGAATGGGGAATGAAATACTTGCATGAAGCTTCTTATAGGAAACCAGAGGAAAAACGACCAGTTGGTAGACTAAGAATGAGGTGGGAGAATAACATTAACTATGATTTGAGGGAAGTAGATGGTACAAGGGATCATTGGAAAACATTGGCTCAGGATAGGGATGTATGGAGAGCTTATGTCCGCACGGCTATGAACCTACGGGTTCGTTTGTACCAGTGAGTTAGTTAGTTAATAATTCTGCATGCAGCTTCTTTTGGAAGGGAAGTAAAGCCATTCATCCCGTTTCGTAGATTTAAATCACATAAAACTATCTCAAATCTTAAATAAGGGCTTTCTCAGCAACATTTCTCGGCCTTTTCACACTACAACATTGAGTTTAAACTTACGACCTGACCTGTAAAAGAGCGTCGTTAAATTAAACACTTCTACTAACGCTACCTAATTCGTACGTACTATATAAACTGATCACAGTATATGCCTAACCTATATGAAGGGTACAAGGGAAAAAAGAAAAAAACAGGTAAGTCAGTTTTTGTCGAAATGGAGTTTAAGGTGTCACTAGATTTTCCAAAGAAAGCACTATCATTGGAAGTGTGATGCAGTAAAATAGCCAGATTAGCCATTAGTTTATTTACCTTTAAAATTTGGTACATATGTAGGAAAAATGGATGTCGTACAGCTAAAAACAAGCTCTCTAGATTTCAAGGACAAAGTGACTTACGTGGATTTCTCCCAGAATCATTCATATATAATTGTAGGCCTATGTAAAATAATGTCAAAATTTTAAAATAAGTACCTGATATAGCAGTCGGCCTCAACTAAAATTAACATTTGTTTAAGAAACTTTGTCAATTGGTTAAAACTATGAAGGCTTTTCAAAAGTATGTTTTTTTTTCTGCACTCTATTTGGCACTCTAAGAATACAGAAGATGAAACATGATTTTGAAAGGCCTTTATAGTTTTAACCACTTGATGAAGTTTCTTAAACAGAAGTTTAATTTAGTTGAGGACGACTGCTATATCAGGTACTTATTTTAAGAAATCAGTTGATTTAGCATTTATTGATGAAAACTCATTTTTATGCTAATTAAGTAATAATAAAACTTAAAGTTTTTTATGATTTCCAAATTTATTAAAATACAAATCCATAACAGCTATTTCAGTACTTTGTACCTTCTTCAGACGAATTTTATCACAAGTAATGCCACGAGTGATTTCCAAATGATCGATAAATTCACGATTCACGAAGTGAGGAAATAAAGAGTGGCATTTGTTAAGACTATTTAACTAAAAAAATAAGCTGTTTACTCACAAATCATTATTTAAATATAGTTATTTTAAAATATTTATATATTTAATGCAAACGGCGATGTTTGAAAACAAATGAGAAACGTTATGTTTCATTTGTTCATCACTGCAACCAGATCATATTTATTGCCAAATAGAATCGCAATATTGTAATAATGCACCCTAGTGGAGAAAAAATTTAACATATCATTACAGGTTATTAATTAATTTCTGATGTCCTAAGATGTAAATATGTCAATTATATTTTTCTGCAACGTTACTTCCTGGGAAATAATACGTTTAAGAAAGTGCAAGTATCTTTTTTTTTTGGTATAATCAATTGCTACAAATATGTTTCTATTATATCTCGGAAGTAGAATCTGTTACATTCGTGCACTATATATACAAACAGGGCGCCACTTGCTTTAATGAAGGTGATAAAATCGACGTGTAAAACGACTATTTATTTGTAAATCAAAATCCATTGAAATGTGATTGGTCATTGATTGCCATTTGGGGCATGAGTTAAATAATCACGATCACAGATAAATATTGTTATTATATAACAAAATATTGTATTACAAGTATATAATAAGAAAATTCATTTGTAATTATGATAAAATTTGTCTGATGAATGTACAAAGTACTGAAACAGCTGTTACGAATTTGTATTTTAATAAATATGAATATCATATAAAACTTTAATTTTTACTTTTATTTAATTAAGTTATTTTAATATTACATTGCATAAACTCAAGGTTTTTTAGACAAGTATTAAATCATATATTTATGTATATATCAGTGCTTATGTATATGCATGCCAGCGTATCGCTGGAACTCCTGCAGCAATTTTAGCCAAATTTGGTACTCATATGAATTAGAACCTTTAAAATGGCTGTAAATTGTAATAAATCTCTAGCAGCCTTGCGGTGCGAGAGAGAAATTAAATATAAAATTATACGAAGGTTGCAAGGAAAGAACAAGTAGGTCACTTTTTTTTTAAAACCTAAAGAACGTCCTTTTAATTATAGATAGATAATGGAATTTATTGCCTTTTTTCAGAATAAAGAAAATACATATGCATTTACATTACGCACGGGCCTGCTTGGCCGTACGTGCATTATTTTTCCATGAATAAAAAATAAAACTAATCATAATATAAACATACCTACAAATACACCTGTATCAAAAACAATAACAGGCTACATATAAGTAAAATCTATGTCTAAACTACATCACAATAATACATATCTACATTCATCCATATTCCGTACATTAATATTAAAAAGAAATGTTAGAAAACAAATTAGAAAAAAAAAACACACACATACACCCACACACCCCCACGCATGTACACACCGCATGCTCATACCCCCTCCCCCCGGCCCTCCAGTTATCAAATACACTATCAGACTATTCAACTTATCAGACTTGCTTATTATATAATATAATTAAAGATCGAAAACAAAGACCATATTGAGATTCTTCTTATTGATAAACATATATCCTTAATCTACAATTTTGTTATATCTCAATTTCCTTACTGTACCCAAAAATTTGCATGTTTTTGATTCACTCTCGATCCGTCCTAAAAGATCCCAACACGCCACTCTCCCTCGATCCGTTCTGAGAAATCTCTCCGGCAGCATCTGTAACCTAAGTTGTTCTGTCTCTCTACAGAATGCTATAATATGCTGCCAGTTTTCATGGTCATCGCATAGTGGGCATAGTTTAATGCCTACATCATTTGTTAAATTATGGGCCATCCATCCCCCCAAATGAAACCATGCAATAGCACTTCTATCATCCCCATCCAAAGAGTCTTTTAATTATAAAACATCGCACTTTCTTACCAGTATGGAGGTAAATAAACCCATGACTAAACTGTATTTTTACTGTTTCACACTGCTATATGATCGTAATTTCCATGGAGTATTTAATGGCATATCAAACTTAATTTGGCAGAAAAAAAGTGATTTACCTGAACGTTTCAAATGTTTCCGCATAACCCTTGGGTGACATATAGAACTATTAAAAAGGCCGATTCTAGTGTTAGATCCATTGTTTTCAGGATCACTAAGCTCATTATAGACGAAAATAGTATTCATTTAAAATACCCGTGCACCAAGCACGGGTTTTCTATATTCATTGGACTTTTTACATAATAACACAATGAAAATAAGAGCAGTAAAAACTCTATTCCATTAACTTTGTTTAACCTCTCACCTTATTGGTAATTTTAAATGCCACAGGCCACTCAGACCTTACAGTGGTACGACCTGTCGGGAGAGGTAATTTAAATTCTGGATCACACTCAGACTATTTTGACCATGCAAGCACATGGAAGGCCTCTCGAAATGAGTGAAAATAATATGCTTTTATTTAAATATACTTAATAAAAGTAATAAAAATTGACTAGACAAGTTTTGGAATGGATTCCACCTGGGAAAAGAAAGAGATATGGACCAAGATTTAAATGGGTGGATGATATAAGAATAGGTATGAGGGAGATAGTTCTGGAAAAATTGGAATGGGAAGACAGAAAATAATGGAGAAATAACATAAAAATTTAACAACCTGTGGGAAGAGAAATATGTTTTATTACATTGTAAATATGTTTATATGTAAATGAACTTAATAAAAATATTTCGAGTAAATTTAAAGAAATAACTAAATTAAATTATGATTCCTTATTAATCTGCTTTGTCTTATATCTCCCCGAATAATATGTAAACAGGATTACAAGAAACTTGAGGAGAAGAGAAATTATTTAAAGTTTCCACACACGTTTTTGCCTGATACATTGTTTTAATTACTCT
This sequence comes from Diploptera punctata, assembly GCA_030220185.1. Taxonomy (NCBI): domain Eukaryota; kingdom Metazoa; phylum Arthropoda; class Insecta; order Blattodea; family Blaberidae; genus Diploptera; species Diploptera punctata. Next base: position 869,326 of record JASPKZ010006835.1, on the reverse strand, counting down.
TGAGTTTATTTTAAGATGAGAAAGCCTCGCACTTAAATCTCTCTGGGGAAGTTGTTTTGCAACTTGAATTAAAGACAAAACTTAAAACTTGACTTGGTCTTTATAAATCTCCGCATGAAACACTGCTGCCACATCAAATCTGTTCTATTGGTTTTAAGGAAAATTAAAATCTTAACCAAATGTAGATTCGGTAAATAAAACTATTTACTCGGTTTATTATTTTCATAATTACAGATATTTCTTAGAATTTACTGATATCTGCTTGTGTTCGTCAGCTTATTTCGTACCTTATGTCAAAAAATAAAAATAAATATATTAAGCACTCTTCTATAATATTTGCAGTTCGGATATTAAAAATGTATTAACTCTTAAATTGGCAAAACTCTGTCTTTCTCTCTTTCTGACGGCAACAATGTGCTGACCAGTGTCCCGAATCTGAGCTGCTGCTGCTGCTGCTGCTGCTGCTGCTGCTGCTGCTGCTGCTGCTGCTGAGTGATGGCAATGACTGTGCATCGCCCAGGGTGCTGCTATGGAGTTACATTGGCCCCATGACAGCCAAATTCCCTAGTGTTTATCAATATAGGGTTCACTCACTAGTTCTGCAAATTTCTCGTGTAAGTTATTTAAATGCGTCGGACCGCAGTGAAAACGAGATCATGCATTACTATTATCATTAGGTATATTGTGTAATTCGACACATGTTTAAGTAATTTAAACTTCTTCGTTTTCTTCTGTTTTATCAAAAATATTAAACAAATTAAACCAATAGATACATCTTATAGGTTAAATTGACAATTAAGGGTTAAGCTGAAAATGAGTCGCACAATAATATGCTTTAGATCCGAAAAAAGTTAATTGAATGAATTTTAAAAAATAATATTATTGATAAGACCAGCCTCATGGGCTAGTGGTCAGCGTTTCTCACTACTGTGCATGAGGTCCCGGGTTCGATTCCCGGTCATACCATACACATTTTTCCTTAGGGAATTATTCCTGTGGTCCTAAATTTAGGTTACGTTTAGCTAAAGAGCTTTTCTGGCGCTTCATTATCGTTTATTATCCATTATATCATCGGGGTAACGTAACTCCGCCTTCTAGGCGCCCCAACTTCAGGAGGTGAGTTACAATTAAGCCAATGGCAGGAGAGAAACCAGAAATGTCGGTATAACAACCTGGGGCAATGGAAAAATATATATATATATATATATATATATTTATATGTGAAAAGTGTAATATTTTTATAAATTAAAATATTCATGTTTTTAGAATTTTACCTAAAATTAAAATATCTTAAGGTTGAAGGAAACCTTAAGTACGATAATATTAAAATTCTATAGAGACTGACAATTGTTCTTCCAGTTTCATGGTTCTACTTAATTAATCTCTCAAAACGTGCAGCATTAAGTTAGGCCTGTCTCGAATAGTTCTCATTTATATGTTATTAAATTAATATTCCTCTTATTATATTTGTATATGCAAATAAGTTTCTATTCGATTTAATTTTACATTAATATTCCAATTAGATTTCATTAATTCTATAATGAAAAACAAATAGACTGCAAAATGAAGCAATGTAGCTGCAAATAATAATGTAATTTATTACATGAACTAAATAAGGTAACAATCAATACTTTAATATTTTACAGCAATTAATTATTATAATAGTATTAATATGTTGACCGCATGTCTGGATCTCATATATTATTTTTATTATTTTTCTCAATTAATTTCAACTTATTTAATGTAATGTTTTAACCTTTTCCATTTACCGCTATTGTGATTTAATTATTGTAATTGTAAGCCCATGTTTTCCCATTACAGAGATTTAGGCGCTTTCCCCCTACAGGGAAGAATTTGAACCATACTAATTTAGTTACACTTGTTTTCGTAGAGATGTCATTTTGAGTGGTACGTGGTCAGCGTTCCGCCTCATACTGACATCTAGGAAACCAAGGTAGTACTAGGACGGGAAAATTTGGTAAATTTTGCTTAGAGGCCTTTTCATTCAGGCTTAAGGATTTTTTACGAGCCTAAACATCTTCAGACTCGGGACCCACGGTTTAAAGTCCCTCCCGGAGGACTTGCTCCTTGGATTTTTCGGTCCTAAAAAATCCATCGACCCCGGCCGGATTTGAACCCGCGACCCTCGGGACCAGAGGCAAGGAGCATAACCACTAGTCCACCGCGGCCGACTGTGATTTAATTATATGTATCTTAATGATATCCACATTATACCTTTAATTTTTTTAACATTTTAATTGCGTCTTATTTCTACGTCAGTTTTTTATATTCTGTGAGTTAATAATAATAATAATATTAATAATAATAATAATAATAATAAGATACCTGTGTACCCCCACGTCGCCCAAAAGTGCTCCCTTGACAGAGTTACTTACCAAACTTAATTACTCTCAATTCTATATAGATGACAGCGAGTTACAAATGGTTAGCTTATCGCCTCAAAGAGACATCTAGTAGGCAACTAAAATATTACTTGGATGGGAAACGCCGATTAAATTTTGCTCAAAAGCTCTAATTTAGGCTTGAGGTTATTTTACGACCGCGAAAATCTTCGGATTCGGATCACGGATTAAAGTCCGTTCCTGGATTTCAACCTTCGACTCCTTAGACCAGAGGCAAGGAACTTGAAATCTACACCAGCGATGTGGACAGTAATAATAATAATAATAATAATAATAATAATAATAATAATAATAATACAGTTATTTCTAGATGATCATATTGACAAATTCACACGAAAATATTAACCTTTGTTCACTAGACTTAAAAATTAGAAACATTAAATTAACTCATTCCTGAATGATTTCCAAGCCACCTTTTTTGTGAATTCTACGACTATTCTCTCACAGCAAAGCAAAACATTTTGAAATGTGCTAAACATAGTACCTCTAGAATAAAGTTTCAGATACCTGAAGGATTATCAAAAGCCCTCAATGATACAATCTCCATTATCTTAAAAGAGGTTTAAATGTTCAAATTAAATTAATTGGGTATTAAAGTAAACAATTCCGAAATTTATGGGTAATGAAAAAGCATAGACGAAAAAGTAAAATGTGTAACATTAACATTGAATGGGATAAAACATTATAAAAATAACATAGCATTATAATAGTAGGTTATTATAGAGAGCATTATCACTTATTGTGCAGATATTTAAAGAAGAAAAAAAACAACAAGAAACAAAAATACAAATCATGTGAACATTAATGCCATTCAGAAAAACAAATTAGATATTATATGACAAATAGAATTAATTGTCTTGTTCAATAAAATAAATAAATGTATTTATAATTTAAAAGGATAATTGTATAGTATTCTGCTGGAGTTCGGAATTCTTAAAAAGTTAGTTAGACTTATACGAATGTGTCTAAATGGCACAAAGAGTAGAGTGCGTGTAGACAAACAATTTTCGGATACTTTTGAAATTCACAATGGGTTGAAGCAAGGAGATGCACTATCTTCTCTACTATTTAATTTTGTACTACAACATGCCATCAAATCTTTAGAGGATGAAGAAGGCCTGCAACTCAATGGTATTAATAAGCTGTTAGTTTATGCTGATGATGTGGTACTATTGGGCGATAGCGAGGGGATACTAAAGGCCAATACGCACACCCTACTGAGTAACACTAAGCAATTTGGACTGGAAGTAAATATCAATAAAAGTAAATATATGGTCACACATAGAAATACATTATATAATGGAAACGTCCAGCTAATAACAAATGAGGGAAATTTTGAGGAAGTGGCTGAATTCAAATACCTAGGAACAATAATCACAAATAGGAATGAGATGCACAAAGAAATTAAACATAGGCTCAATTCCGGAAATGTGTGCTATTATGCATTACAGAGACTTTTGATGACCCAACTACTTTCAAAAAACGTTAAATTGAAAATATATAAAACTATTATTTACCAGTTATGTTATATGGATGCGATACATTGACTCTTACTTTAAGGGAAAAAGGAGATTACGAGTATTTGAGAATAAAGTTCTTAGAAAAAAAATTGGACCAAAGAGAGATGAACAGACAGGTAAAGGGAGAAGACTTCATAGCAGTGAATTACATGTCTTTATAGGAATCCAATTGGTAGACCAAGAATGAGGTGAGAGAATAACATTAACTACGATTTGAGGGAAGTAGATTATACAAGGGAGGATTGGAAAACAGCTCAGGATAGGGACGTATGGAGAGCTTATGTCCGCGCGGTCATGAACCTACGGGTTCGATAGTGCAAATGAGTTAGTTATTTATAATTTAAAATGTTCTAAGGCCGGACATTAACTTGCTGAAGAAATGTCAAGTTTTAAGGATGGACAATATTATAAACATAAAATGGAGTTAAATATGAGAGCAAAATCGACTGTACTTGACGATGTATCTTTAAAACAATAAGATTAAATTTCTATACGAAGTATTCAGAATATCAAAATATGCTTTTGAGTGGGTACTCTATTGGATAAGGAAAAGATAACGATTTATAAATACTTCAATACTTACGAACAGCAATGGGTAAAATTAAAATTAAAAGATGACCACATTCTTTACAATAGAGGAAAATAAACTTAAAAAAGGCTATCGAACGGCATATTTTAAAACATTATTATTACTAGCTAATACCCTGCGTGTGCTGCTAAACCTAAGTAAATGAAATGGGTTATTTTGTTTAGTTGAATAAGTAAAAACAAAAATAATTATAAATTTATATCTAAATTACTTTAGATACCCCATGCTGATTACCCGGCGTTGTCCGGAGATCAACTTATTCTGATCTTCTTGGTATAAGTGAGCTGAAAGACAAAAATGGTTATTGTGAGTTATCCGCTGCTACGTTTGCCCGGGAATCTACTCATCCCGATCTTCTAGGCATAAATGAGCTGAAAGACAAAAATGGTTAATGTGAGTTATCGGTGAAAGATATATATATATATGCCTATATTTTTTTTAGATTTCAATTGTGGGTACATTAATGTGGTGTATTTGTCATGTTTTACCGTAAGCAGCGTACGCCATTTAAGCGCCCAAAAAGCGACTTTTTTAGTGCATCGATGCCTTCTTTTTTTTAGTTCCGGCCCTATAGTTACATAGGATAATATGTTATATACGTTAATTGTCCCAGAAAATGTCTCTGGATGTTGGGGAGAAAAAATACCTTCAGGTCGGTCAAGAAGTTTTTGAGTTCATAAAGGACAGAGAAACACTCACTCTCCCTTTTATTTATACAGATAATACGCTTTATATAGGTCTAATTAATTCCGAAAATATTATTGTAATGTACCTTAAGGCGTCCCGCGCCGTAGTTCAGTGGTTAAGGCATGAAACATTTTGGACAGAATGGACAATGCAAGATTACTCAAATCGATCAACACCTTCAAACCGCATGGAAAAGATCTTTGGGACGGCCAAGGAAACTATGGATTTGAGACCGGAACAGGTCGCATGGACCAAATCCTGGAAAGAAAGAAAAATAAAAATTTCGGCCCACCCAGCATCGTGAGGCATTTGGGTAGCGACAATAAGTAGCGGCTCCAGGTTGAGAAAACCAGCTATAACGGCTGGGGGACCCGACATGCTGACCACATGTCATAACTACGTTGGCACTTCTATGAGAACACATATAGATGTGAGGGCAGCAGACGGTAGGTAGGCTAAAGGCCTTCTAGGCTTGACGCGCCATGGAGTTTTAGTACCTTAAGGCAAAAAAAAAATGAAAACTTTAAGACACAAGAACAATCGATGAATGGTCAATATATATATATATATATATATCTCCACCGCTATGGTCTCGAGTTCCGTACTGCCTTGTCACGCAGCGGGCCCGGATTCGATCCCCAATCGGGATAAGTTTCCTGGGTGAGTTTATTTTAGGGGAGGTTTGCTCACCTACAAGATAAATGTTAGGAAACTTCAAGGACCAAACGGTCCCCAAAAACCATCTGGCCATCATTATCATCAATATCATATTCGCCTAATTAGCTTATGTTTAGTTTGGCCTCTCCTGGCGCATCATTACCACCGTCATCAACTGTCATTTCATCGGAGGAAGCATAACTACGCCTTCCAGGCGCCCCAACCTCAGAAGTGGATCACAAGTACGCCATGACAGGAGAGGACACCAGAAATGTCCAAATGACAACCTTAGGCATATATAAAACTATTATTCTACCAGTTATATTATATGGATGCGAAATATGGACTCTTACTTTAAGAGAGGAAAGGAGATTACGAGTATTTGAGAATAAAGTTCTTAGGAATTTTTTGGACCAAAGAGAGATGAACAGACAGGTGAATGGAGAAGACTACATAATGATGAACTACATGGTCTTTATAGGAAGCCAGATATAATAAGAACAGTCAAGTCTCGTAGACTGCGATGGGCAGGACATGTTGCACGTATGGGGAATGAAAGACGTGCATGGAAGCTTCTTGTAGGAAAGCCAGAGGGAAAACGCCCAGTTGGTAGACCAAGAATGAGGTGGGAGAACAACATTAACTATGATTTGAGGGAAGTAGATTATACAGGGAATGATTGGAAAGTATTAGCTCAGGATAGGGATGTATGGAGAGCTTATGTCCGCGCGGCCATGAACTTACGGGTTCGATAGTGCCTGTGAGTAAGTATATATATATATATATATATATATATATATATATATAGTTTAATGATAGTTGAAAATTTTTTTTTAGTAAGTAAAGTAATGTGTTAAAATCAATTAACTGGAATTAACTTTAAACAAAATTTTAAAATCGACCTAAGTGTAATGAGAATATCCAATGAGGAAATCTGAATTTATAAAAATGAAATAATGTGTAATGGAGATGCTTTCTTTGTGTGATGATATCTTGTTTTAGACCCTAGGTTAATTTTTTTTTTTTATTTGCTTTTCGTACATCTCAATGATGGGTAAATTCATATTTGAAGAGAAAAAATTATAAACGCCTCAATTCAGACCGGGAACTTGAAAACCAAACCCGGGACCCTTGGTTCTCCTTCCTAAACCAAGTGCTCTACCAACTGAGGGCTACCTGAGCAAGTACCGATCTAAACGCAAATCTTTCTCTATATACATTGTAATTCCCATCCACCAAATGCTGTGAAGCCATGCTTCTATCTTGCAAATGGCGGCTCCTTTATTAAGAAGACATTTGGGAATTATACATTACAGCCAGTACGGCTTTTTCCAAGTTTTTATTATTGATTTCGTACATCTCAATGATGGATAAATCATATTTGAAGAGGTTAATGTTTTTAAATCGGAATTGTAACCTGCCTGCGCAGGTCTCTAGAGAAATTGATTAAATTCCATCAGATCCTGTTTAGAACTAAGTAGACATATAATGAGCTGATAGTAGAAACACAAGGGGAATGACGTCATCAACAAAATGACTCTCTCTTGAGCTAACATTTCTTCTCTAAGACTAAAAGGTAAGAAGAAGCGGCAGTCAAGTTGAATGTTCGACTCAATGCCCAACTAACTACACACTCACACTCCGTATTCATAGTCAGTGGCGGATTGTACTCTTGGAAATTGAATAGTTACCGCGAAAACAGATCTAACCCACAAACTACAAATTGTTGGGAAAACGAAGAAAATGCATGATGTTAATTTTGAAGCTATTAACGTTATCGTATTTTATACATTTTAATCTCTCTTCATACTGAAAACATATAGGCCTATAGCAAATTTGAATGCAAATAACGTGCTACTAACTGAATTTAATACAGAATTGAGTGAAAAAACTATTTAATTAAAATGACCTAACCCTTATTTGACTAAAAATGCTACAATAAGAAATAGTAAATATATATTAAACACAGTCCACCGCTGTGGTCTCAAGGTAACGTGCTGCCTTGTCACGCAGCGGGCCCGGGTTCGATTCCCGGTCGGGACAGGCTCCTGGGTGAGGTTTATCGGAGTTTTTTCTCACCTGTAAGACAAATGTCAGGACGATTAGGGCCCAACGGTCCCCGAAAATCATCCGGCCATCATCATCCTACATCGGTGTGGAAAGCAACGGGAAGCTACCAAATCTATAATTTCCTAATAAAGCTGCAAAACATAGCATGAAAATGCTATGATTGCAATGAAAGACCTGTCTTCGGGCAGAATTACTATGGATGGGATTAAAAACTGATCCAGTTAAAAAAAATTATAACTGATTCAGTGTTCAGTATTTATTTTCCATTTGATGTTATTTCGTTACATTATTTGTGTCTTTCTTATTTTCACTTAGTTTCTCTAATATTCTGATAGAATTCACGATCTGTTGTGGAATGAATTTGCACATGTGCAATAATTATTTTTTTTTGCACTTCTACTTATGACTTGACTAACAGCTTTCGCCCTTTTTTTTACAGATAGAACTATTCGTTTTAAAGCCAACCTTTAAAATGAATAAAACAGGTCTGGAAGAGAGGAGGGATTGTTTTTACATGCACCATGCCGTGATATTATCCGGATAGATCACTAATCCACTGAAAACTTAGATCTCTTTTCGGAGCAAATATTCAAATAAAAGAAGAAAAACACCTATTGATAAAATAATTCAAATAAGTAATGGAAAATGAAACATTTGGAAACCTGTTGGATTTCTAAACATTTCTGATAATAGAAAACTGAACTCATTTGCTCTAACGGTAACCCCTCCCCCCAGCGCTGGTGCAGATTTAATCCCCAACGAAAACAATGAACGAACAAGCCTACCCAGATTTTTCACTGAACAAATTTATTGAAATGCTAGTGTTTGAGGCTCGTTTTCAAGAGTGTGAAGACAAAATATGGACCGACGAGTTGTACTAGATTTTTCACTAAAAAAGTTGTAATATGTATAGAAGTTGACTAATAAGGGTATAAGGGGATTTAAAATAGAGACAAATTAGTGTCTGTTCTTGGAGCTTGTTTCATTAAACTACGTCTGATTATAAGTACTGTTAATAAATGCTCACTATACCTTATCCGCTCTTAGAGTGATCCTAACATAAACAAATGCCAATTGTATCCTTCCGCCATTTGCGTCACAATTACTGTCACATTGACAGGGAGCATGCGTTAAGTATATAACACATGTGCTTATTGAATGGGGTAGATTACAAGAAAGTTAATGAGATTTTTTCACTGAACTTGCGAAAATACATTTTGAATAACTTTTTTTACCACTAGTCAAAGGTTTGCAAAGACTTGTGCTTTACAAATGTAGGTGACGACACACTAACAGAAGACTCGACGCCTTCAGCCATTTTGTTGCATCAGAATCGACTAAAGCATGAGTCAAATGCATCATACATATGTAATAAACTATTTTAAGTTATAGTTGTTGATTAGGTGTGTTTTAGAATATTTTTTTATGTTTTGAATATTATTATTTTATTTCACGAAGAATAATAAGTATATGCAGAGGTCATATTTTTAATTTAACGGAGGGAACTATTTCTTCGTGTACTAATTGCTTCTATACCGCACATCGGCGTCCATAACCAATAAAAATAGAACAGGTCACATGGTTTTGTTTTGACGAGGATCACTTTAAGAGCGGATAGCCTGTAGGTGTGAAAAGCCCCTTCTATTAGATAGACTGACAAGTTAAGACACAGCTATTCAATTGTCAGCTGTGTTGTTTCATTGTGAGTACACCTGTATGAGGGTAGGTGGAGGGATCGCCTTTCCAAGCCTAGTGAGCACTTATGAACAGTCCTGATGTGACTGCTAAAAGTTGAAACGTGTTTAAAAAAAAGTGTAAAATATTAGTTAGAAGTGTAGGCCTCATAATTAGGAGTAACATTTAGCAGTTAGCAGTTTCATTACAATTCTGTTTCATAGGACATGTTGCGCGTATGGGGAATGAAAGACGTGCATGGAAACTTCTTGTAGGAAAGCCAGAAGGAAAAACGCCCAGTTGGTAGACCAAGAATGAGGTGGGAGAACAACATTAACTATGATTTGAGGGAAGTAGATTATACAAGGAATGATTGGAAAGCATTAGCTCAGGATAGAGATGTATGGAGAGCTTATGTCCGCGCGGCCATGAACCTACGGGTTCGATAGTGCCAGTGAGTAAGTAAGTATATTTTTAGAATGTTCTTTCCTAGAGCAGAACGCTATGCTTTGCAGCTTTACTAGGGAATTATAGGTGTGGTAGCTTCCTGTTGCTTTTCACACCGAGGGAAGATAATGAGAATGGTGAAGATGATGGCCAGATGATGTTCGGGGACCTTTTGAGCCTGAAAGTTACCTGACATTTATCGTACAGGTGAGCAAAAACTCCGGAAAAAATACCTCATCCATAAAACTTTTCCCGATCGGGAATCGAACACGGGTCCGCTGAGTGATAAAGCATCGAGACCACAACCGTGGATTGATATCAGTGCTAGTAATTTCCTCTCCTAATCTGCAGTCATTTTAATGAGTTGACAGATACTGATGAAAGTAATTACAGGTGTATATGTTACGGACAATGAAGTAAATACGGGAAATGTAAAAGGCCGGTCATTAACTGCACTTTCCATTTTGGATGGGCAATATCGTACAACTTGCCCATCTAACACTAAGTTGCCCATTTTATCATAAGTAATGCCACGAGTGATTTCCAAATTTGGAAATCAAGAGTGGCATTCGTTAGGACTATTTAACGAATAAAATTAAGCTATTTACTCACAAAGCATTATTTAAATATAGTTATTTTAAAATATTTATATATTTAATGTAAACGGCGATGTTTGAAAACAAATGAGAAACATTGTTTCACTTGTTTATCACTGCAACCAGATCATATTATCCATTGCCAAAGATGGCAATATTGTAAGAATGTACCCTAGTGGAGAAAAAATGAAACACATTAAACTGTATATTAATTAATTTTTGATGTCCTATAATGTAAATAGGCCTATGTTAATTATATTTTTCCGGAACGTTATTACCTGGGAAAAAATACGTTTAAAAAGTGCAAACTGTTTTTTTTGTTTTTTTTTGTGGTATAATCAATTGCTAGGAATGTTTTTATATTGTCGGCGTTCAAGCAGAAATCACTAAGTCCAAAATAGGCTGTTTTGAGATATGTACACTACTATATTACGAAAATGATTCTTCACAGTCTGGCAAAAGCCACTAAGTGCTATCCCTGTCCTTTTCTAATTTATAGACGCTTAATATTTTCTGGCGTAACAGACTTCTGATGTCTGATCAAATTTTAATATCACTGTATCTCAAAACAACAATTTTGGACTTAGTGAAATCTGCCAGAACGGCCACGTAATATCTCCCGCAAACCACGATAAGGTTACATTCGTGCACTATATATATACAATCTGGTAGCCACATGCAGTCACTGCAAAATAATGCTATGACCTATTCAGATTGTTAAAAAGGAGGAGCTTGATTTTAATGTGATAAAATTAAACTGATAAAATCGAGGTGAAAAACAATTGTGATAGATTATAAATCAAACATCATTAAAATGTGATTGGTCATTGACTCCCATGTGGGGCATGAGTTAAATATAGTCACCCTAACTTCACCTACATTAGTGGGCAAGTTAGTGGTACTGTAAGTTTTATGAAGAAAGATGGAATAATGAATAATATTAGGTCCCTTTGAAAATAATATCACACTAATGCGATTCGCCACTGTACAGGAATAAACATACTTTTTTTTTATTTAGAAAGAAACAGAGAGGGGAAAGAGAGAGAGAGAGAGAGAGAGAGAGAGAGAGAGAGAGAGAGAATAACGAGGAAGAAATGGGATGGATGAGTGGATGAATGCATTTGTTGCTCCAGATTTCAGTTCAGCCGTACTGAGTATACGTCGTTAGGTTTATAGCTTATACATGCATGTATGCGCACGCACAGTCTCACACCAGTCTGTTACTGTTACAACCTCATGAAACTGTCTTTTGATTTTGTTTTCTTCTTCCTGTTTCATTTCAATATAATATTTCAACCTTGAAAAGTTACTGTTCTGGAGAGAAAAAATACATAATAATAATAATAAAAATAGTTATTGTTTATTATTATTATTATTATTATTATTATTATTATTATTATTATTATTATTATTATCTTCTTGTAAGTCCATGTTTCCCTCAACTAGATTTAGGCGTTCTCACCCTACAGGGAAGAAATTGAACCATACTAATTTAGTTATTCTTATTTTCGTATAGATGTCATTAGAGTGGTCCGTGGCCAGCGTTCCACCTCATACTGACATCTAGGAAACCATCTAGGACGGGAAAATTCGGTAAATGTTGCTTTCATGCATTTTTATTCAGCCTCAAGGATCTTTTACGAGCCTGAAAATCTTCAGACTCGGTAACCACGGCTTAAAGTCCCTCCCGGAGGACTTGCTCCTTGAATTTTTACATCCAAAAAAATCCATCGACCCCGGCCGGGTTTGTACCCGCGACCCTCGGGACCAGAGGCAAGGAGCATAACCACTAGTCCACCGCGGCCGATATAATAATAATAATAAAGTAAAGTGATCCCACAACAGGCCCGGAGGCCCTTGGGGTAGTAGGAGGTTAAGGCTCCCACTTTTTCTAGAAAATCGGCACTTTATGTCAGCCGGGTTGTCAGACTTGCGTGACGGCCGCCTTTACCCGCAGAACAAGCATCTGGTACTCATTTCCGTTAGAGGCTGAGTCGACCCCACGGCCATAATAATAATAATATATTACAAGATTTCGGCTATAAGGTCGTGATCCATAACTAGTGCTCTTCTCAGACGTTTCTCCCTCGGCTCGGAGGGCATCTTCAGCCGAGCTTCCGACCAGGGAACTTCACCACTGAAGCTGCCCTCTTTAGCCGAGGAAGAAACGTCTGAGAAAAACACCAGTTATAATCTTCGACCTTATAGCTCGAAATATTCTAATATGATTTCCTGCCATGAAAGTCTGCATTCTACAATAATAACAATTTAATAATAATATAATAAAGTTTCATGTTTTATTTTATCAGAGTTATGACTATATGGCCTAACTTCTAATCAATGAGCACGAATTTACAATATATAAGCCCTATACAATCTATAAAAAAATTATATAATCATGAAAAATGTGATGTAGATTATATGTGTGTATATATATATATATGTCTGTGTGTTTGTTTGTTGTTTGTTGTTTGTTTTTTGTTTGTTTGTTTTTTTGTTTTTTGTTTGTTTGTTTTTTGTTTGTTTTTTTTTGTTTTTTTTTTGTTTGTTTTTTGTTTGTTTGTTTTTTTGTTTGTTTGTTTTTGTTTGGGTGTTTGTTTTTTGTTTGTATTTAATACCCAGTATTTAATACCCAGTTTTTCGTTGCTGTGGTTATGTGATTTGAAATGAATCGAAGAATTATTTTTCACAGATAATCGTTTTTATTGTAAATTCCTAGATAATCAAATAAATTGACGTTTGTCCATTTTCAGCATAAACATAAAGATCAGACGGTTTACCGACTCTGGAGCATGCGACATATAATTTCCCATGAGAGAAGCAATAATTTTCTAAATTTAACCGCACACTTTGAAAAGTTTGCCCTTGGGCTTTATTGATGGTCATAGCGAATTCAAGGCGTATTCGAAATTGAAATTGTTTGAACTGGAACGCAATGTCGGTAGGAATGAGTGTTATTCTTGAAGTAGTTCTTCCTCGCCGTTATGAGGTCCGATCAGGATTGTTGGTTCAATTAGATTCTTCATACATGTTTAAACTACTAATCTTGTTTCATTGCATAATTTTGGCTGACAGATGTTTCGGAGTAATATAATAGTCCAAGATCCGGCTGCAAGATTGCTACGTTCATCGAGTGTATGAGCAAAATCAATTTTTTTCATAAAATTGTGAATGACTGAATACATTTTTGCCGAGTTGCCTATTAAAATTCGGCCGCCAGTATGTTTAATTAAAATATAATTTATTTATTTATCCGAAATAATTTGATTCACTTGTTATTAAAATAAATTATAATCCAGTTCGCAGAAATCAATGTAGGCCTATAGAGCTTGAAAAGTTTTGGTTGCCATTGCACACTTGGCCGTAAACCTCCTCGCGGCTACAGCAGGCTGTGACACCAATCAGTAACAAAATGGCGGTAAGTACGTTGTTATGAATACATAGTCTTTTATATAGATTTTTAATTGTTTTATAGATTATTTTTAAATATTCAAGCAAAGTCTTTTGAAATAGAGTCTAGACATGCAAAGTCTGTTGAAATAGAGTTTAGACATAATATAGTTCAGAGCAAAGTTTTGCTTAGCTAACTGTAAACATCCCTACATTTAGTTTATTGAAATGTTAGTGAGTACAGTTAGGGTAACTAGAGGTCAAATTGAGTATATAATACTTGAGAAGTGAGGGTCTCGTGTCTGTGTGTGTAAACTGCTGAAGGGTAAGTCACCGACCATTTTTCTTAATATGTATTCTGGACGTTAGAAATCTAAACAAGTACAATTAACTATTTGATATTAAATTTTCAAAAGGAATATAACATTTTTAAACATGTAGATTTATAACTTCCACAACCCCCTCTCTCTCAACCCCCAGAAACTGTAGTTTTTAATATAGGCTTAGATTAGTTATTTAGGGCTAGAATACTTAGGGATTCTAATTATTTATACTTAGTAATAAAATAGTTTAAAATAAGACTCCTTTTGTTTATTTCAACACATGTATAACTGTACATCCTCATACTAGCGCTCGGCTAGATAAACGCTACCAGATTTTCCAAGTCCCGAAGGTCCTTTAAGCCTAAGAAATCCAGTTGGGATCATAATATACGTATTTGTTGTTTTATATTGTTTCAAATAAAGTTCAGTTCATTTAAAATGCTGTTATTTGTTTCGTATAATTATATTAACACTATCTCTTGGATATAGTTTTTGTGTGTGTGTATATATATATATATATATATATATATATATATATATATATTGTACGTAGTATACATAAAGGGCAGTGGTTTTACTTCCCGCTGCGAGAGAACAGCGTCGCCGTATGTAAAAACATTAATTATAGTGTAAAACCACGCGCGTATTCGAATGCAATGTTCTGCTGTGGTAGCGATAAAAGCAAGGAATAAGAGGATTCAAACTTTTGAAACTACTTCAATCATCAATGAAGTCATCGACAAAGTAGTTGAAATAAAGTCAAATCCCAGTTCAATAGTAATTACAATTGACCTGAATTACAATAATCGCACTATCCTGGTAGAGTGCTTATGAAGATAGGATAACGTACCTTCAAACGGTGATTCCGCCAGCTAATTCGCCATTGAGCCGAAGAAGCTGATCATTTTAACATACATTTTTGTATAATTTATTTTCCAAATTTTATTTTAAATTTTGATTTTTTTAAATTCAAACCACTCTGCTAAGATTTTTGGTGGTTTCCCTTAGCGCTAAGACAAATGTCGGAGTGGTCCCCTAAGGTCCACCAGTAAATTACAAATTCCTCAAATGTATATTCTAAATTCAAATTTTCCCAAAAGGTCAGCTTAATCTGAAAGGAGTCGTTTCTGGTTGGGTTCGCAGTCCTCCCGTTATTGTCACCTCGGGGCCTTGGCGGTTGCGGTCTTCCTCTTGGCGACATAGAACATCAACTTACGACAACTGAAAACAGGCTTGTAATGCTAATTGACCTGACCTTTGTCTCCTGATCGGCGGCTGGTTATGTATGATTTTTGCTCAAACATCGACTAGATAAAATATCAGTGGGTTGAAGAGGGCAAATCCCTATAGCAGCCGGAAGAGACAGACTACGCGCCCTGCACCTTAATTCCACTCGGCTTCCGAGTGTGCACCCGGATCAAACTGAGTGTGCGCTCGGCGGGCCGGGGGAGAATGTGTATGGATACATAAAGGGTGGTTCTGCTCTTCCTAACCTATGGATGGATGGATGGATGGATGGATGGATGGATGGAATGCAGTGTTCTATGAAAGTTTCAAGTCAATCGACAGACTTCTTTTCGAAAGCGTCACTGCTATAAAGTAAAAATATTCTCTTTAATTTGCTTAGTTGTTATAGTCAGCTACTAGATGGCAGTGAAGACCGAGTATTTACCAGGAAGTAGAAAATTATTAACATTTCCACGCAAACAATAATGGTTTTTAATCTAGAAATATATACCATCAGTACAGAAAGTATTGATACACTTAAAAATAACAGAGACAGATGTAAATAATTTAATCATTTCTTCTCTACATACAAAAACAAAAATATGCACCTTAAATTGTACTCTATGAAGTTAAATACACACAGTTTCCTTTGTTTTAACCCTTAAATTCGCAATGTATCCTTTTGGATACATCAGTTTGTTCAATCAATTTAATATTGTAAATAAATCAGAAAAAAAACGAACAAAAAGAATCCACTTAAAAGTGTGTCTAATTGTATAATATACCTAACAATAACAGTTACACACGATTCCGTTTTCACTGCGGTCCGCCAAATTCAAATAACTAACAGAAGAAATTTGTGTTTTGCCAACCCATACTGTATACGTTATACGTATCAGACCTTCCTACTATCCCCTACATCCATACCGCATCATTCGCCGATGATACCTGTTTCTTTTACCAGACTACCTTCAAATCTCTTCCTAATCGAATCCGTGTATTCCAAACCGCTCTCAACCGTATCTATATTTGGTTCCAGTTATGGAACATAAAGATAAATACGACAAAAACCTAGGCGATCCTTTTCACTAAATCAACCAGACGATCACCCATCCAACTAACCTTGGGAACTCAAAATCTTCGCCTAGAACCTTCAGTGAAGTATCTTGGGGTCCATCTGGACCCCAAGCTTACGTTCAAAATTCATATTCGTCATCTACAACATAAAGCAAATGCAGCAATTGCAATTTTATACCATTTTTCAGGTCGAATACATTGTCACGTAAGATCAAGCTTTTACTGTATAAAAGCGTGATCCGCAGCATGCTACTGTACGGATGTGAGGCCTGGAGCATCCTCGCAAAACAGCATAAACGAAGAATACAAATTATACAGAATAAGTGTTTGAAAATAATTTTTCAAGCACCGCGTTTCACAAGGATGACAGACCTACACAACGTAGCGCAACTTCCCCATATTGATGCCATGATAACTGAAAATGTAAGCAAGATGCACAAATTTACATCTTTGCATACAAATTGTATGGTACGCAGTATTGGACGCTTGCCCCAGTGGCGTACTGTACATAGAAACATATTCATCCGATTTACTCCTCATTAAATCCAGCCAGAGATTTGGCGATGTGCTCTCACCTGGAGTAGCGTGGCTCATTCCACAATGCTGGATTTCCGACTTTCGGCTTGAAAGCAATGTGGTTTCTGATGTCCTGCTTCAGGTCATCACATCTCTATCTCTGTCCAAATTTCATCACCATTTGCACACAAACGCTAGCGCCGCCAAATAGGCTCGGGTTAAGTGAACTATAACCCCGTAATGATAACCACTATTAACTTAGCTGCCAAAGAGCCCTAGTGGGTTCTAACATACGCAGCACACTGGGTGAAGCTAGACTTCGCCTTATCCAGTCCAGTCCAGTGTTTTGCCAATTTAAGGGTTAACATGACAATTAATGAGTAAAAAAATAATCTGTACACGAGCAACAGATATTAACAGACAAAAAGTATTGATACAGCAGTAAGTTCTAGTCAACAGAATGTGCACATGAAGTCGGTCTGGTAGTGCTGTTATTCACTCTAGCCCTGAGTATTTTGCTGTATAGTTGTGTGTGTTTTGGCTGCACGTAACGCTGGAATAGGCTGCAAAGGTACACAGACTATGGTAGAAGAAATTGAATTAATTATTCGTTTATATAATTAGTGTAAATCGCTAAATGAAATCAGTGAAATAATTGAAAGGTCAAAAGCAATTATTCCAGTATATAACTGACAGATTTGGCGAACGAAAATCTTTCGAAAATAGCCACAGATCGGGACGTTCTAGAAAACGGTATGTTGATGTTGAAAAGCATTAATGAGAGAAGTGCACCTAAATTAGCAGCTAGTATCAAGAATAACTTTAATATTAGTATTTCTGCTAGCGATATTCGTAATTGTCGATTAGCTAACGAAGTACGTGGAAAAAGAGCCCGTAGAAAACGCTTTGTAAGTGAAGAAAATTGATATAAAAATAAAAATTTGCTAAAACACACATAAGCAGCCCCAAAGAATTTTGTAAGAAAGTAATTCTTATTGATGAGCCTAAATTTAACATGTCCTGTTCAGATGGAAAAAGACAAGTCTGGAAGAATTAAAATACAGAGCTACAAAAGCAAAATCACCAACCCACTGTGAGACATACTCGTAGTAGTGTCATTATTAGTATGAGATATTTGAGTTCCTCTGGATTCGGGATCTCACATTTTATCGATGGTGCGATGGATCACAAACAGTATATAAACATACTGAAGACTAATCTTCATGCCTCTGCAGAGATAAAGAGAATTGTAGTTATGCAAGTAAATGATCCCAAGCACACCGCTTTCAATACGCGTTTATGAATTTCGTATAACATACCAAAGTACATGGAAACACCTCCACAGTCTCCGGACATAAACCCCATAGACGATTTATGGGAATATCTTAAAAGGAGAATTTGTTCAAGGCAGGTTTCCAACAAATATTCTTCTTCTTCTTCGGCTTTCCCCCACTTGTAGGTTTGCCGATTTCAGTTTCCATTTATCTCTATCATTCCAATCTCCCTCTTCCAAATTCCTACCATCCATTATAGTTCTGACGTAGGTTTTCCATTTCCATCTTGGTCTGCCACGTTTATTTCTTCCAGGGGGTGACCATTGGTATATATTTTTTGGCCATCTTTCATTTTCCATTCTTTTTACATGGCCATACCATTTAAGTGTTTGATTTTCAATCCTCTTAACAACAGATATGGTGACATTCATTTCTCTCCAAAGGAATTCATTTCTTAATTTATCCTGTCTTGTTTTTCTGGAGGCTTCTTCTAAAATAATCAAATTGAACTGTTCTAATTTTGTTATTTTGTAATTCCGTCAAAGACCAAGTTTCACTTCCACATGACAAAATATTCTGTATTATGCTCTTATAAATTTTCATTTTAGTTTCCTTTGTAATATTTTTATTCCAAATTATTCCATGTAATGTCTTAGTTGCATTTTTTGCCATTGTAATTTTAGTCTGTACATCTCTCTCACAGGTACCACAACTTGTAATTATTGATTTAAGATATTTAAAAAATTCACACTTTTTATTTTACCTGTTTCAAGTATGAGGTCATCCACATCCTTTCCCAAACACACATATTCTGTTTTCCGTAACTTTATATTCAGTCCCCATTTTTTATATTCTTCCATTAGTTTATTTATCATATATTTCATATCATCTTCATCCCCTCCAAAAATTATTTGATCATCTGCAAACAACAATGAATGCAGTACTTTTCCTCCTATAGGAATACCCATTTCAGAACATTTTTATACCACAAGTTAAAGAGCCTGGTCTAAATAAATGTTAAAAAGAATTGGTGACAAACTGCAATCCCTGCTTAAGGCCTTTATTCACTGTGAATTCCTCTGTTAAATTATTCTGTATTTTTACTTTAGCTTTTGTATTACTATAGATCCTCCTAACAATATTAATCCATTTATCACTGATATTCATATTTCTCATTGCCATCCATAACAATTGTCGAGGTACACTATCATATGCCATCTCTAAATCAATAAAGGTCATATGTAGTTTTTTATTTTTTGCTAGGATTTTCTCTTGTAATTTTCTAATACAGAAAATATTATCAATACATGATCTTCCACTCCGGAATCCACATTATTCTTCTCTTAAGTTATATTTTATCTCCTTAAGTTTAAAATTTATAATTTTTACTAAAAATCCTAGCTGTTGAAGGTAAAACGCTTATACCTCTATAATTGGAACACAGTTTTTATCACCTTTTTTTAAAAGTAGGAGTAATATACGATAAATTCCAGTCTTCTGGGATATCGTCTCCTATTTCAATTTTATTAAAAAGTTTTGTTAAAAATGTTACTAAAATATCTCCTCCTTGCTTTATGAGTTCCGTCTGAATATTTCCTGGTCCTGGTGCTCTCCCATTTTTTGCCTCTTTGAAAGCTCTTTTTATTTACTTCATCTTCTGTTATCTCTGGAGTGTCAAATTTATATTCTATATCCGTATCTTGAAGTTGAAACTCATTTCTATTTTCTTCAAGTAAACCTTTATAATGTTGCATTCATTCTGATGGTCTTATCAACTGAATATTTATCTTCTTTCTTTCCGATTTCCTGAATTTTGTAATGTTTTCCAAGCTTCTTTGGATCTAGCATATCCAGTCGAATAATCTATATTCGAGCATATACGGTATTATCCCAATACTCATATTTTGTTCTTCTCACTTCCGCCTTTGTTTTATGTTTTAAAGTGATATATTAATTTCGAGATGTTGTTGTGTGATCTGATAACCATTTCATCCGTGCTTTCTTTTTTCTTCTACTATTTTTTTTAAATATCGTGATTAAACCATTGATTATTTCTTTTAATTCTAGATTTTCTGTCCCAAGTGCTTCTAAAGCTGCTGAATGTATACTTTCCTTTAATTGATCATAAATTTCCACAGCAGATTTATTTAAATTTAAATTAAGTTTTTGTTTTAATATTGATTGTAAAAGATATTTTATACTCTCATCATAGAGTAAGCTTACTTTATATCGTTTTCATTCAAAAGGGTTCTATTTATTCTGTCTTCCTTTACTTCAGTATTTTGTTTTTTCCTACTTGTTAATATGAATTTTCCCAAAAGCATATAATGATCACTTTCGCAATCTGGTTTTCTATACACTCTAACATATTTAGCTATCATATCATGTTTTTGTTTCACAATTATATAATCAATTATTGATTTGAGACTTTTTGTTGGCTGTTCCTATGTGTATTTATGTATTTCCCGATGTTGGAAGAAACTATTCATTATCATATGGTCATATTGTTTACATAAACTTATCAATCTATCTCCATTGTCATTTTCCACTTTTTCCCCAAATGGTCCAATCACTTCATCTTTCATTCTACTTCCTACTCGACTATTAAAATCTCCTGTTATTATTACTTCTTGATGTTTTTTTTATTTAGTCCAAAATTTCTGACAGTTTGTCAAAAAATTATTTTTTTCTATGGTTGTTGCATCCTTATTTATGGCATATACTCCTATTATAATAATATTTAAAATGCAGTGATTTGTTTTGTAAAATGTATATTAACACTACGTTTTGGATATTTCCTGTATGTTTTATATATATATATATATATATATATATATATATATATTGTACGTAGTATACATAGAGGGCAGTTGTTTTACTTCCCACACGCGGTTTGTAATATATAATATTACTGTGTAGTTATTTTATTACAGTATAATTATTTTGGTTGGCAACCCCGAAATGTAGGATGTCGAACTTTGAATCATGGTTCCCATTACTGTAAGTACGACAAAACGCACCATCGCGCAAAATCAGATTTATGCTATTGACAACAAAGCTTATCTAACAAGCAAATACTGTATAAGTCGAAAAATTAATAATTGTTAAAAACTATGAATTTAGGGACAGATTGAATAGTGGTTTGGGACCAAAACATAACTGATTACTAAACTAAAGTAAGGTAAACATTCTACTCGTGATCCACAGAATAGACGAGTAGAAGCGCCTGTTACTGAATGTCTCATGTACAGAATGTAACTAAAATTCCCATTACAGACTTTGAGGATGTGTAGTGGACACCAATATGATTACGTTTAGCATAAGGAACTCATGTCCGGAAACGTACCGTTTTCCCGCTACACTCAAAATACCACAAGACACATTGCTCTCTCTGACTTCCGCTGCTTGTCGTCTGGGTCCACAAGAAGGGCTCTATGTGACGACAACCTACATTAACACAGATACGGTAGCTCCTACCATGTTCTGGTACTCACGATCACCAATCCTTGGTCATGTAACATCCGCCGCAGCCATAACCAGCGCCAGTAGATCTTCGTCGGATACCACAGGGGTCTCGTAAATCAGGGATTTCTTGTGACACCAACATAGTAGTCTAGCGGGTCAAGTAGGGAGAATGTGCAGGGTCTTTGGCGCCTGAAATGCGGGAGATATGAGTGTGCGTTGTTGTATTTTGCGTGCGTCTAGCGGGAAAATGGTACCGGTACGCTTCCGGACATGATTTCCTGTGATAAACATAATCGTCTTGGCCCCCCTACACGTCCTCAATGTCTGTAATGGGAATTTAGTTACACTCTATATACGGATATTGACTAAGTAATCCTGTCCACTGGTACATTTTTTAATGGACGCATAAAAATATTAGTAGGTATGAAAGCTCAGTCCTAGTGACATAGCTGCATGTGACGTATGCATCCGGAGGAAATCGTTTCTCATTACTTAATTTTTCAAAAGAGTCAGCAATATTTTATGATCATCTGTACGTGAATACAGTGGAGGAAATTGGTACAAAGCCACTAACGTTTAGTAGTAAAACAACCTAAAATATTTATGCAAATACCGTATGTGTGTCATAGATTACATATAATTATCTTGGATATAATTTCATACAGGTCTCCTCATTTTGTGTTTATTATATATGTAAATAATACGTAAAATCTAAGAAAACGCTGTCCTAGGGAAATCGGTATAAAGGCAGGTCAACTTAACATAAATGTAAACAAAACACTGCAATTACATGGAGACGACGTGTCTGTGAGCATCGTTCATCAGTTACAAGTCAGCAGTACGTACAATGCCACGTGGAAAGCCTCTATCAAATGAAGAGAAATAAAGAGTTAGTGCCTTCAGGGAGATGGGCCTTTCCAATAGACAAATACCTACGAAATTGGGGCTTCAAGATGTGTCATTGATATAATTTTGTCAAA
Organism: Diploptera punctata; assembly: GCA_030220185.1. Classification (NCBI taxonomy): domain Eukaryota; kingdom Metazoa; phylum Arthropoda; class Insecta; order Blattodea; family Blaberidae; genus Diploptera; species Diploptera punctata. The sequence goes on along the minus strand of JASPKZ010006835.1, from coordinate 846,411 downwards.
CTGGGCTCACAATATGGAGAAAAAAAAAACAGAAAAATATGGACGGACAAGAACATGTCTGAGCGCACCAAACGTCTCATTTTACGTAAAGCAAAAGGTAAGAGTATATCTTCTTCTCAAATTCAGGCTGATTTGAAGCTGCCAGTAACAGACAGACGAGTAAGACAAATTTTGTCAGAAGACAAGAACCTAAAATTAAAAAAAAAGCACCTCTGAACGATGCACATAAGAAAGTTAGAATGAATTTTGCTGAAGAACACATGTCCTGCACCTCAGAATGGAATAAAGTAATGTTCAGTGATGAGAAGAAGTTTAATCTGGACGGGCCTGATGATCTTCAGTATTACTGGAACGACCTCCGTACTGAAGAGCAAGTTAGAATGAGTAGAAACTTCGGTGGTGGAGGCGTTATGATTTGGGCAGCATTCTGCTTTAAAGGAAGATCAAAAATAGCATGGATACGCATCAAGATGAATTCTGAGTCCTACACTGAGGAGCTTCTGGAGTCCTAATTGATACGAATGTATGATGAATTTGACGAAGATCAAATTTTTCAGCCCGATAATGCTTCCATTCACGTGTCTGTCAAATCAAAGGAGTGGTTCAGGAAGAAAGAAATAGCACTTTTGACGTGGCCAGTCAGAAGTCCTGATTTAAATCCGATTGAGAAATTATGGGGGATCCTGGCAAGGCGTGTGTATCGCAATGGACGGCAGTTTGGGAAGTGACTAAGCAGAAAAATGTTATTCAGGAAGAGTGGGCTTCAATCTCAGTGGAACAAATAAACACCCTCATCAAGTCAATTCCAAAGAGAATCTTCCAAGTAATTAACAACAATGAAGGTTCAACTAAATTTTAGAACTTTGTTGTAAACTTTGCGCTCAGTCTTTTTGGTTTAATCTGTGAAATACACAAAGTGCCTTTATGCTACACTGCTCAAAAAAATTAGGGGATATTGTAGAATAACCTATTAAGACTATGGTTTTAGGAACAGTATTAGATGCAATCACTTTCTATTACTCCAAAAGAATGTAAACAAGAATTTGAAGTCATTACGTAACCTCTGTACCACGCCAGATGTCAAAGAGATCCTGATTAGGAATATGGCAAACAAACAAAGCAACATTAACATGGGTGAAAATGTTTCTTTAGTATGGTGTATGGTCTCCTCGAACGGCCAGCACTGCCTCACACCTGTAATGCATTGATGCAATGAGGTCAGCAATGAGTTCTTGGGGGATACGTGGCCACTCTTCCATAAGAGCAATGTGCAGCTCTGGAACAGTTGTGGGAGGTGCTGGTCTGCCTGCAATGCGCCTGCCTAATGCATCCCACACATGCTCAATCGGCTTTAAGTCCGGGGAGGAAGCTGGCCATTGCATACGCCCGATGTCCTCCACTTCCAGCATGTCGTCCACCATGTCTGTGGCGTCGTGCATTATCATCCATAAAAAGAAAAGAATCACCTATGGCACCAGCATAAGGCACGACAAAAGGTCGGAGAATCTTATCTCTATAGCTTACCGCAGTCAAAGTACCACCTTGGATGACATAGAGGTCCGTACGTCTACCAGTACTGACTCCTGCCCACACCATCAATCCACCGCCACCATATGGGGATCTTTCACGTACAAAATCTGGATTGTTTCGTGTCCCTTTTTATCTCCAGATGAATACACGCCGACTATCACATTCCACGTTGAATCGCGACTCATCAGAAAAAAGAACTGATCTCCATTCAGCATGCCTCCACCCACGATATTCCTCCGCCCAGTTTCTGCGATCTCTACGGTGTTGTGGAGTTAACCTGGTATACACCATGGGCCTACGGGCATAGAGACCACTTCCATGCAGTCGATTAGGGACAGTTTGAGTTGACACCCTGCGTCCTGTTGCTGTTTGAAGTGTATTTCGCAGTTGAGTTGCATTCTGCTGTCTATTCCGACGGGCTGTTAACAAGAGGTAACGGTCATCCCTTTCTGTTGTTGCCCTTGGTCGACCTTGTCCGGCTCTTCTGTGAACAGTATGTTCTTTGAAAATGATTCCAAAGTCTGGAAATCACGCTTTGAGACACCCCAATGGCTTGTGCTACCTCTTGTTGTATCTGTCCAGCTTCCATCCTTCCTATGGCCCTCCAAGCCATTGGTTCAGGTAAATCACATTGTCGAGGCATCACTGTCCCTAAGGCAAGTCATTCACTAACTGAAAACTGGACTGGATTTAAAAACAGCAACAAAACATTCACCCCCACACCACCCTTTCACATCAGCAGTATAGACACTGCCCTCTGATGTGGTACCGAGGTTACGTAAAAACTTCAAACTCTTATTTACATTATCTTGGAATAATAGAAAGTGATTGCATCTAATACTATTCCAAAAAAACATAGTCTTAATAGGTTATTCTACAATATCCCCTAATTTTTTTGAGCAGGGTAATTTCCACCCATATGTGAGAGTGGTTTCAGTTTTCATGTACTTTTTTGGACGGAAATGGATAATTAATGTTGACATTATTTGTGTGTATTTTATACTCAATCACCTCCTAAGTTAATATAGAAAAATGCCAAAGAAAGGGTAAATAAACTTGTGATAACACTTTTAACAAGTGTCTTTATACCAATTTCCTCCACTGTATAACGCAATGTGTATTGAAATATCGATTCTAATGATATTGTGGCTCAATTGCATAGGTATTTGTTGACATTTAATATACAAAGTGGTCCAAACTTTTATTTCATAATTATTTTAGTACGTTATGCGTTCATGTCAACGCAATTGAATCTGAACGAATTAAAACATTTAATATTACGATACAATTTTATCTTGTTTTATTGTATAAGATATTTTTAAATTTAAATTATTGCTCTCCATGTCTCATTTCATTTTCCTGTACTTTATATTTTTTTCTCTACAATACCAGACATGAATTATTAACTTTCATTTCATAAATTAAACATGTTTTATGCAGTTTTTTTCTATAGCAGAAATACGACTCATTTTTAACAAAAGAACATAACTACATATTTCCAAGGTACTGTTAATTTATTAAATATGTAGGCCCAAAGGTATGGGTATCCAAATAGGCAACAGATGTTTGCTGACATTACATTTTGCTGATAATCAACTGGTTTTAGCACAAGACAACTTTGATATGGAATCCATTATAAAAAGATTGAAAACCACGTATGTGAATCATGGGTTCTCACAGTAATTTACAAAAAACAGAATATTTGCCAATATACAGCAATGAAAGAGATAATTTAATATTGGAAGAAATAATTCAAATAAAGCAAGTGAAACAAACTAAATATTTGGGAATAATTATGGATAACATTGAAGGTATTGGCAAAGAGAGTATAAAGCATTAAGTAGCAAAATAATATAATCGTTAAATTCCATATGGTGGGATAAGCATATTTGGAAAGACACAAAAAAATATATTCGTAAAATATTGGTGGAATATCTTACTATGTATGGAAGTGAAGTATGGACAATCAATAAATACTGCAAGAATAGATTAATAGCTCTAGAGATGGATTATTCATGCAGAAGTGCCAGAAACTGAAAATTAAAACTTGTCACAAATAGGAAATTAGAAACATTATGGAAGCAGAAGAAAGCATAATTGAAAGAATTGAGAAGAAGAAGGAATTAAAATGGTTAGGACATATTATAAGAATGGAAGATGAGCGATGGCCGAAGCAACTACACCAATGGCAACCGATCAGAAAGAAGAAAAGAGGGAGACCAAAGTTAACATGGAAGTAATACATGAAGATAGTAATGCAAGCAAGAGGGCTAAGCATTGAAGATGCCCATGGTCGTAGGCTTTGGAGGTTTGGCACGGGAAGGCGGCAGCAGCTGTAAAAACCCGAAGCTAGATAGGGAGATAGGCCTAAATAAAAATTATAAATCAAATCTCATATCTCAATAACCTATTTGTTAAATTTCATAAATGTCTGCCGCGGTGAGCTAGTGGTTATGTTCCTAGCCTGTATTCCCAGCGACGCTGGTTCAAACCCGGCCAGAGTCGATGGATTTTTAGGATAGAAAAATCCAAGAAATAAGTTCTCCGGGAGGGACCTCAAGCCGTGGGTTCCGAGTCTGAAGATTTTCAGGTTCGTGAAAGATCCTTAAGTCTGAATTAAAAGATCTCTAAACAAAATTTCAGAATATTCCCATCCTAGTACTACCTTGGCTCCTAGATGTTGCTGTGAGGCGAACTCTGACCCCGGGCCACTCAATGACATCTATCCAAAAATAAGTGTAACTAAATTAATATGGTTCAATTTCTCCACTATAGGAAAGAACGCTTAAGTCTCACTTAAAGACTCCTACTAAATGTCATAAATCAGTTTTTATTTCTCGCTCCGTCTCTCCAAGTTTCTCGTTATGGCGAAAAATCATTGTTAAAATTTCATGAAAAATAGTTAATTACACAGAATACAATTGTCGCTACTGTGGCATCTCTGTAAATAATAAATATATTATTTACTGTGAGGGCAATAACTGTAACTATAGAAGTCGGAGTATTATTCCAGACGTCTGGATTTTCGTTTCGCAACGCGAATGGCTGAAAGCAATTGTTACTTCAATATAGAGTTTCTTAACCTTTCCACTCGCAGTAAATAATCCCTCTACGAGAGCAAACTGTGAACAGAAGAAAAGGGTATATTACGTAATCGATGTGAATTGTCCTCCTACCTTATTTCTCTTCCTTTTCTGAACTTCCTCTGAAGTGTATTGTTGGGGTAAACATAAGGTGTTAAAGTTCATAAGAGATCCTAAGTGAGTAAATAAGTAGTATATTGTATATTTCTAATTAATATTTAATTTATCTTGAATACATATAGACATAGGCGTTCTTAATTCCATATATTTTCTTCGTCTAGTTTTTAAAGCCGCTTAACGTAATTTAACTCCGAAAGTTCTTCATAATATGCAGATTTGGTAATTGTTCCTACTATAAACAGAAATGAGATGCACAAAGAAATTAGACTTAGGCTCAATTCTGGAAATGCATTCTATTATGCATTGCAGAGACTCTTGATGTCCCAACTCCTTTCAAAAAACGTTAAGCTGAAAATATATAAAACTATTATTCTACCAGTTATATTATATGGGTGCGAAACATGGACTCTTACTTTAAGGGATGAAAGGAGATTTCAAGTATTTGAGAATAAAGTTCTTAGAAACATTTTTGGACCAAAGAGAGATGAACAAACAGGTGAATGGAGAAGACCACATAACAATGAACTACATGGTCTTTATAGGAAGCCAGATATAATAAGAACAGTTAAGTCTCGTAGATTGCGATGGGCAGGACATGTTGCGCGTATGGGGAATGAAAGACGTGCATGGAAGCTTCTTGTAGGAAAGCCAGAGGGAAAACGCCCAGTTGGTAGACCAAGAATGAGGTGGGAGAATAGCATTAACTGTGATTTGAGGGAAGTAGATTATACAGGGGATGATTGGAAAGCATTAGCTCAGGATAGGGATGTATGGAGAGCTTATGTCCGCACGGCCATGAACCTACGGGTTTGATAGTGTCAGCGAGTAAGTAAGTATTTAATTTATCTTGAATACATATAGACATAGGCGTTCTTAATTCCATATATTTTCTTCGTCTAGTTTTTAAAGCCGCTTTAACGTAATTTAACTCCGAAAGTTAAAAAAAAATGGAAATTCAAAATAGTAATAGAAAATAGAGTTTATTTGTTTCAAGGTCTTCATATTATGCAGATTTGGTAATTGTTCCGACTATAAACTTTAAAAAGCTTTCTATAAAACTGTATAAATAAAATGAATCATTTTATCGTCAAGTGTGACAAACTAGAAAATATAATTATATCAAAATGAACTAGAAAGATGTTAATTTTCAAACAGGAAATTGTTAACGCTACTGTTAGGTATAATGAATACCACTACAAAAAATCAAACTTTTTAGGAAACACTTATTCTTGTTGGATAAGGACACAGAAATTGGATTTCCACTATTTTTTCTTTTGAAATCTCAGTAACCTTTTTTAGGAATGGTACATGATTCTGTACACTAACTGGGATTATTAAACAAAGATTTTCGTACTTGCTTTTTCAACAGAAACTGAATTAGTTCTAATAAGATGGATCTTCGCTTTTACAGGAGTATCTTTATGGAAATCAGTGCTTCCGATCTACGCTCTTTTGATGCGGTTAACACGAGTTACGATAAAAATGCACTTGGACTGGAGTTTGGACCCAAGATATCCATATTTACGCGTTAAAGCTCAATGGTGGAGCCTCAGTGCGTGAAATTAGTGATCATGGGTCCAAATCCCAGCTCAAGTGAATTTTTTTCTGAATCATTCTTCGCCGATATACATACATATATATATATCAGGTTTGGTACAAGTGTTCTTTGGTTCGTTATTTGGACTGGGTAGGCAGATCCTCTGAGCACCGCGACCTATCAGATCTATTTCGATATCCTAGTATATTATGGATGAATTAAATAATTTCTACTCTAAGGTGCTATGTGTGCTTTCCGATTCGGCACACCGGGTTCATCTCTCATGCCTCGTATTGGGATTTTTGGGTTGGACTAATGGAGCAACTAAACCCTTCTGTTGCCGCTTCTGACCTTGTTGTATTGCTCAGGCTCGGAGTCATGAGGCAGCACCCTAATGGGCTCTCACTAGATCCCCGCAATCACATATTTTCAGCATCTGTGGATGCCAACTAAACTATTTCCCCTATCATTAAATACGGCAAGGATGATGTAAAATGAATTAATGATACATTAAATTATATGAAAGTGAGGAAAGGAGGGATGAAATTCAGGAAACGGGAGAACTCCATGAAAAACCCGAAAAATCGCGATATAGCCCACTACCAATGCTCTCTGTAACCGCCAGGATTAAAACTAGGGATCCCTGGGATCACTCTGGCCACCCCGAGACGGCCACTTACAAGTGTACTTATATTGTAAACCAGATGATAGTACTAAATCCATCAACAAAAGTAAGATTCATCTCACTCACATGAGATTTTGAATTGGACAATAAATTTGGACTTTGACTAAATGCACAAAATCACAATGACTTTGACTAAATGCACAAAATCACAATGACTTTGACTAAATGCACGAAATCACAATTTATAATACTTGGTCATAAGAATTTACTTTCCACACTCAATACTGATAATTTTCTACCACTGTTCTCGCTGCTACTAAAATTCAATATTATCCTATAATGAAAAGTCTTGAATAATAATTTTAACGGGAGCTATCAAGGAAAACAAGTGTCCAAAATCGTTTTCACTGTACTACATTATTTTTATCATAAGTAATGCCACGAGTGATTTCCAAATTATCGATAAATTCACGACTCACGAAATGAGGAGAAATGAACGTAAAATATTTAAAGGCGATACGATGTTCGCCGGGCCAGCTAGTAATATTATAAACATATCGTGCCACTGAATATCTTATTTTTATAATAATAATAATAATAATTATTATTATTATTATATAATTATTATTATTATTACTATTATACTTTCTCAATCTCATTATCCCTTTATTGAAACCAGTGGAAGTGATGAGCTGCCGGACAATACCCTCTTTCTAGCAAATATTTAACAATTTATAAGCTCTACATCAGTGTTAGACCTATACCTCTCGCACTCTAAACTAACAGGTCCGTGACGTCATTGTTGTATTTTGGGAAACAAGAGGTGGATTGTTACTACTTACTGACTTAAAAATCTCTTATTACTGAAAATATGTTTAATATGTGAATTTGTGCCTAGAAGTGATTCTAAGTTAAGCAAAACTTTTAACTGACTGCAAAACTTTCGCGTGATGCACAAAACAGGAACTTTCTCAACACTAATACAAACATCAGAGACATCGCGTTCTTTCAGGTATAGGCCTATAGGCTACAAAGAGTTGGAATGTAGTGTGTGAGGTAGCCCTTACTTTACAAGAGAACAAATAAATAGCGGTCCCCATCCCCCAGATAATAGTGTGCGAAATATACTTTCTTTTTTATTTATTATTATTATTTAATAAACGCGGGAGTAATTAATTATTTAGGGAATTTTGGTACACGTATTTATGACTATTGTTGTATGTAAATCTATGTATTTGTAAAAAATCTTTGGTGCCGATAGTATGTAGAACAGGTTTTAAATAATGCCAGGGGGTAGAAATAGATAGTTGCGTCGTCGGACGGGGGAGGGAAGAGAAGAAGAGTACAGGGGGCCGGAAAGGGCCAAGGAAAGAAAGGAGGAGACGACCGGAGGAGGGGGAAATAGATGTGAAGAGCAGAGGAGCAGGGTGCAGGAACCAGGAGCAGAGTAGGAGGAGGAGGAGGAGGAGGAGGACGACGAGGAGAGGAGTAGACGGAGGAGGAGGAGGCGGAGGGACGAGGAGTACGAGGAGGAGGAGGAGGAGGCGACGAGGAGGAGTGCGACGAGGAGGATTGACGACGAGTAGGAGGACGACGAGGAGTAGGAGACGAGGAGGAGGACGATTATGGATGAGGACTATCTATGGATTGGATTTACTTGAGGGATTATGAGGACTATGATGAGGACGACGAGGAGGAGGACGACGAGGAGGAGGACTACGATGAGGAGGGACGACGATTGAGTAGGCGACGATGAGTATATTACTATATTATTATTACTATGTATTATTATACTACTATTATTATTTCCTACGAGTATTATTACTACTAGTTTTTAGTACTACTATTAGTAGGACTACTATTTATGATTATTATTATCATTACCATTGTCATCATTATCATTATTATTATTATTACTACTATTATTATTATTATTATTATTGTCGGCCGCGGTGGACTAGTGGATATGCTCCTTGCCGCTGGTCCCAAGGGTCGCGGGTTGAAACCCGGCCGGGGTCGATGGATTTTTAGGACGGAAAAATTCAAGGAACAAGTCCTCCGGGAGGGAATTTAAGCCGTGGGTCCCGAGTCTGAAGATTTTCAGGCTCGTAAAAAATCCTTAAGCCTGAATGAAAAGTCCTCTAAGCAAAATTTACCGAACTTTCCCATCCTAGTACTACCTTGGTTTCCTTGATGTCAGTATGAGGCGGAACGCTGACCACGTACCACTCAAAATGACATCTATACGAAAACAAGTGTAACTAAATTAGTATGGTTCAAATTCTCCCCTGTAGGGGGAGAGCGCCTAAATCTCTGTAAAGGGAAAACATAGGCTTACAATACAATACAATTATTATTATTTTAGTAGTAGTAATAGTAGTATTCCATATTTCCAATGTTTGCTTCTGATCTGATACAGATAAAATATTAACAGTAATGCAGAGCAGTATGTGCCTCTGTCTAGTTTACTCTTGTAAATACTAATTTTTTTTTTGCTATATCAGTACAGTATTCTTTGTTAATTTTCCATGTTTTGTACTGCATACTAGAAGTTTGTGTTTTCAATTCAAAATAAAACCGTATTTTTTGGGCTCTTCTCAATTAAATTGAAGTGAAAAGACGAATAAGAATTGCTAAAAATTTGGAAGTAATTGTATTAGATATAGATTGGTACTAAATGTATTGAATTGATTGCTATTTTTGTACTTTGTCGGATAATGCGATGGTAAGTCTCTATTCGTGGCAATATTAAGCTCAATTTACAGCAAAGCTTTCAATTAATGTCTTCCAACAGTTCCTTCCAGAGGCAATCAAAGTGTAACAATCGTGCGATGTTTTTGGGCGCCAAATGGGCATTTTCCCAAGAGTTGCAAGGCTGATACGATCCACTTTTTTTTTTCTTTCCGCTCTTTCCATTTAATTTTAAAGGGAAACTTCATCGATTGGAGTCCAATATCTTTTCACAGAATCTCTAAGACTGGAAATGTTTTCTTCAAGTGAAATTATTTTTGTCCTTGTCACACATGTAGAAGGAAATTTAATTAAATTTATATCATGTCTTGTAGAAATGCTATGTTCTCATTTCAAATATGTTCACTGTTTTAGAGATTAAGGAATTCTAATCTAAATCTTTGAGTAGGTAGATCTTTCTAGTTCTTTAAATATTAAACTGAACTGTTGTGGAAAAACTAAGTTACGACTTCGAATATGGACACTATGAGAGAAATCCGAAAGCTTTAAGAAACTCTTTTGAGGTATTAGGTTACAGTTCACACGAAAAGTAGATCTTAAGTATTTTTTCCTTTTCAACAAAGACCGCTACAAATACTTTATCTCCCAAAATTATTGTTCGTGTCGTCCGGAAATAAGCTGCACTTAAAACATTCGAAGAGAAGATACAAAATACAAAAGTAAAGAGCGAATACTAATAAACTGCATTGTTTAAAATAAAATTTAAATATGTACCTTCTTAGGTCACAGAGCCGTCGTCCTCAACTTCTAAAAAGATTTATAATTTTGTGCTAACAAATGAACATTTTAAAAATATTCCAGGTTAAACCGTTACCTTACTCTCAGAGTGTTTTCAATATTGATTTCCTTACTAATTTTCAGTTCATGTTGAATAGTGAATATAAACTGCAACCTAATTATTGGCAGATTTATTTTGTATGAAATATTTATATGAATTAAACCAGATATTAACATTTGTTTAATTAAATAAAAATAAAACTTAAAGTTTTATGTGATTTTCGTATTTATTAAAATATAAATTAGTTACAACTGTTTCGGTACTTTGTACGCTCTTCAGACATGTTAACAAATTTGTTATATTTAGGCTATAACTAATGTCACTTCCCACAAAATAAGTAGGCCTCTTCTGTTCTAGTATGCACATATTTATTAATATGTTTGACATAGTAGTGTTCTTTCCACTAAATCCATGTTCTTTTATTTGTACGTTGAAATTCTAAGATTATCATCTGTTTATATGTGTAAATAAATATGAAATTATTGTATTGTCACGGGTTCGTTACAAGTATACAAAGTTTCAAGTCTATCCAATGTTTCTAAGTGGGTGAAGATCGTGTTCAAAGATTCCGTTACATAAATACAAAGACTTTTTTTTTGATTTTATGATGATTCTGGCCAGGATTTTAGAAAATAAATATGAAATTATTGTATTGTCGCGGGTCATTTACAAGCATACAAAATTTCAAGTCGATCCAATTATTTTAAGTGGGTGAAAAACGCGTTGAAAGATTCAGTTACATAGATAGATAGATAGATAGATAGATAGATAAATACAGGTCAAGCTAATATAAAGCGTGTAATATAGTTTTATTTTTATTTAATTAAATAGGTTATGGATTTTTATCAAGTAAACACCAATTCAATTGATTACAAATATAAACAGTAAAATTTCAACATACAAATAAAAGATCGTGGATTTACTGGAAAGGGCACTACTATGTCAAAAAATTAATAAATATGTGCATACTAGAACAGAAGAGGCCTACTTATTTTATATGTGAGGGACGTGACATTAGTTATAGCCTAAATATGATAATGGTTATAAAGAAATGTTACATGAATTTCAAACAGTTTGCAGCATCAAAAATAAAACACTAAAAAGTAAAACAAGAAAGAAAACAAAATTGTGCCTATGACGAAATTGCTCTTCATGGGAGCGGTAATAGAGTTCTAACAGAAATTGATGTAAACATATAGGCAGCAGAAATGTAATTTCAGTAACAGGTAAAAGAGTGGATACAATTATATGAGTATATTAGAAAAAGGAGCTTAAAGTGAAATATATAGAAAATTAAGCAGAATATTAAACGGATAAAACTGGAAAACCCCTATAGAAAAAGTTCAAGATAAAAACGAAAAGGAAAGAGAGATCTCGGAAGACAGAAGAAGATGAGATTTATGATAACGGAGCCGGCACTTGTGCCTATACCATGAATTTGTAGATGATGATGAAGTATGGAATACGTCGGGTTAAAATTGTATTTAAAGTTATTATGTAGTGTATAACTGTAGGCTTTCACGGCCGGCGTCTTGATCCCTATTAGGTTCGTCTTCCGGGCATATAGGCCGTGGTCCAGTCGTTCTTCTACTCGACGTTTCGTCTACTGCTGCGGTAGACATCTTCAGGAGATACTGCGTGCTCTCTGTGAACTCCTCAACAGTCGGCTGCAGACTGGCTGGTCGTTGGAAACTCCCTCCCTATTTATAGGCACGCCCCTGGTGGAGAGGCGGTTTTCTGCGCGGTCCGTGTTGCGTGCTGTTTTGTCCAGGCTGTCGCTAGCAGAAGTCATAGGCTTCGTTGTCGTATTGTGCAGTGCCGGGATCCAGATTTTGTTTATCTTCATGGTTTCTTCTTTTTTGTTAAAGGAATTTTTGTGTTTATATATTTCAATGGCTTCTCTGTACAGCCTGGTGTAATAATGTGATGTTTGGGACAATACCTGTGTTTCTTCGAATCTTATTATATGTTCTTGGTTGTTCATCCAGTGTTCCGCTACGGCTGATTTTTCCTTTTGTTTTAGTCTGCAATGCCTCTTGTGTTCTTGCAATCTTGTGGTAACCATTCTTTTTGTTGTGCCGATATAAACCTGTCCACAACTGCAAGGGATGCGATATATACCGGCAGTACTTAACGGATCTCTTGTATCTTTGGCTGGGCGCAGTATATTGCTGATTTTTTGTGTTGGCTTGTAGATTGTAGATATGTTATATTTATTTAATATTCGACCAATTCTCTCCGTTATTGATATATGGTAGGTACACCTTACCCTTAGCCTCCTCCTTGTTCCCGTTTTCGGATTTGTATTTATTGGGATTTATGGCTCGGCGAAAATCTGTTTTGCTGTATTCATTGGATTGAAACTCTACGGGTTCGATAGTACCAGTGAGTAAGTAAGTTTACTTACTAGAAGTCCCTGCCACGCGTTGCTATGGCCAAGGTATACGTTAAAAATATAAATTAAGTTGCTGTATTTCAGCCAGATTACTTAAACCTAATACTTACACACGAAATTAACAATATTGAAAATAAAATAAACACTGAACACACTTAAATTATGAAATAATCAATATTTGCAATTCAATTGAAATTCGCGGTTGCAACAAAAAGTAAAGCCATCTGGATCTCTCTTTGTTAAATAATAAACCAATTACCTTACCAAATTATCTTACACCGCCATCTGTTAGAATCGTATGGAACTCACAGATAATTACACCGCCATCTGTTAGAATCGTATGGAACTCACAGATAATTACACCGCCATCTGTTAGAATCGTATGGAACTCACAGATAATTATAACTCTTTATTAAATAATATACAAATAATTTGCAATAAAAATAATGCGACTATAAATTTAGTTATAAACTACCCTAAGTCTCAAGTTGGATCAAATTGCACACAGTGTGCAAAATTTTATTGAAATCGGTTCTGTAGTTTAGGATTCCATCGCGGACAAACAACGTGACACGACATTTTTATATATTAAGATAATTTTATATGTGCTATAATGTAATTTTACCTTATTTAATATTTTCACTGGTTGAGAGGAAGAAATGTTAGAATATCGTTGAGACGGCCGGAGCATAGAAAAAGATGGCTGGGCATTTTTTTTTTGTAGACGTAAGAACAGTATTTTAAGGAAGATGATGTTATAATAATTATTTTCTCTTGCAAGAGCATGTTTTCCTTTAACAGAGATTTAGGCGCTCTCCCCCTACAGGGAAGAATTTGAACCATACTAATTTAGTTACGCTTGTTTTTGTATATATGTCATTTTTTAGTGGCCCGTGGTCAGTGTTCCGCCTCATACTGACATCTAGGAAACCAAGGTAATACTAGGACGGGAAAATTCGGTAAATTTTGGGTAGAAGCCTTTCATTCAGGCTTAAGGATCTTTTACGGGCCTGAAAATTTTCAGACTCGGGATCCACGGCTTAAAGTCCCTCCCGGAGGACTTGCTCCTTGGATTTATCCATCCTAAAAAAATCCATCGACCCCGGCCGTGTTTGAACCCGCGTCCCTCGGGACCAGAGGCAAGGAGCATAACCACTAGTCCACCGCAGCCGATGTTAATAATATTCTTCTTCTTCTTCTTCACGATTTAGGCTTATTTACTAGCCTGTTCCGGCTCCAAATTGCTGCTCTTTTCATCTTTTCCTTGGTCTTCCCAAACTTCTTCTTCCTCGTGGTGAATAATTGTATGCTGCTTTTGGTATTCTATTCTCAGTCATCCTTGCCAAGTGTTCTTTCCAGTTTGTTCTGTATTCCTCTATTGGTGTGTTTAATTCCTCTACTTTTGGTTGTTGTCTTATTTCTGTTAATAATAGTAGTAATAATAGTTATTATTGTGTTATATTTCCTTTGGTTGAGGAGAACTGGTATTAAATCCTTAAATAAGTACTGAAAAGTAATACTAATTTTTGTGATGGAAAGAAGAATAAAAGAAAAATGAAGAAGAGCTAAATTAATTGGCTGACCACTAGATAGGATTAAATCATTACTGACGGAAGCTCTGGAAGGAATTGTGAACGGGAAAATTATATGAAGAAAATATATGGTTTCATTAAAATATATAAAACTATTATTCTACCAGTTATATTATATGGGTGCGAAACATGGACTCTTACTGTATGGGAGGAAAGGAGATTATAAGTATTTGAGAATAAAGTACTTAGGAACATTTTTGGACCAAAGAGAGATGAACAGACAGGTGAATGGAGAAGACTACATAACAATGAACTACATGGCCTTTATAGGAAGCCAGATATAATAAGAACAGTTAAGTCTCGTAGACTGCGATGGGCAGGACATGTTGCACGTATGGGGAATGAAAGACTTGCATAGAAGCTTCTCGTAGGAAAGCCATAGGGAAAATGTCCAGTTGGTAGACCAAGAATGAGGTAGGAGAATAACATTAACTATGATTTGAGGGAAGTAGATTATACAGGGAATGATTGGAAAATATTAGCTCAGGATAGGGATATATGGAGAGCTTATGTCCGCGTGACCATGAACCTACGGGTTCGATAGTGCCAGTGAGTAAGTAAGTATTGAGATAAATGGAGCATAATATGTATTAATATGAAAAAGAACCGAAGATGAAATGATGGAAAACCAATAACATTCTTTGTGACTACAGCTATTAATGAATTAATACTATTTTTTGTATAATTATTTTCTCGCGGATTTAATATTAGTAACCGGATGCATGAGATATTGCGATGGTACGTTATTTAAATAAGAATTTATTTGATGAGTGTGAAAGTTGTTTGGAGTAACCGCTCTAGGATCTGGTATGCACGTCAGGGCTACGATTTACTATGACCCCGGAGACTCTGTCGTTGGGAGCTCCAGAAGGATTACAGTTTCTCGGTCAAGCGGGAATCGTGTAGCTTTTTTTCCCCACTCCTTTCTTTTTCAAACGCTTAGCAAATTACGATTTATCGTCGGCTCTGAGTTAAATACATCCTGAAAAGTAGAATTTATCCTGTGTGAAGGTGTTAATCTCTGATGGTACTAAAAAGAAACCGAGATTACTACCAAAAAAAGAATCTTAACAAAAGGACTGGCATCATCGTTAGGTTAAAACATGTCTCATCTTTCTTCAACGGGATACAATTTAATTATAGGTAATATCATGACTGATTTCCAAATCATCGATACATTCATAAGTTACGAAGTGACAAGTGAATTTATCTAGAGGATTTGGAAATCAACAGTGGCATTTGTAGGACAATATTTAACGAATAAAATTTAGCTTTTAACTAAAAAAATCATTTTTTAAATATAGTTCCCGGTATTTTAAAATATTTATATATTTAATGTAAACGGCAATGTTTGAAAACAAATCAGAAATGTGTGATTATGTTTCATTTGTTTCTTCACTGCAACTTTATCATATTATTGCCAAATAGAATCGCAATATTGTATGAATGTATCCTAATGGAGAAAAAATGAAATACATGAAACTGTATATTATAACCAACATTATAGGTTATTAATGTAGTTTTTCAGTACACAACTTCGTAAAATCATTATTTAAAAACACAGTTATGAAATGTGTATTTCGAAGCAACCTGTTCATTACTTGCTATGTTCAATGCATTTGTTGGAGAGTCAGTCACTGCAAAATAATGCTCTGATTTGTTCAGAATATTAAAAAGAAGGAGCTTTCTTTATCACAAAAGCAAGAGCTGATAATAATAACTCGATAAAGAGCGAGACTAAACACGATTGTCATTGGTTGTAAAACAAAATTAATTGAAACGTGATTGATCATTGACTCCCATTTGGGGCATGAGTTAAATAGTTAGTTATAATGTATTGTTTTTGGTATGTACATATTTCATTACTGAGTTAAGAGTTTTAGATCTTCTCTTTCATTCACCCTATGTTACATGTATTTGATGATTTTCAGAAATTTGTTATAGAATGTGTGGCACTATAAAACGGACGCTGAAAAATAAAACGTTGAGGAGCACACAATTAAAATTTTATAAAATTATGGCAGTGCCTATCTTAACATATGCAAGTAAAAATTGGACTCTAAACCATTTAGTCAGAAGAAAAATTGAAACTGCAGAAATTAAGTTCTTACGTTCAGTAGCAAGTGTGACAATTTTAGACAGAAAAAGAAATGAAGATACTAGAAAAGACTTAAATATTTTTAATTTAACGAATAGAACTGACAATATGAGAAACAGTTTGTATGAAAATGTTAAAAGAATGCCTACAGCTGTTACTAAATAGGACATAGAAGTGTTAGACGCCCATTTAATAGATAGGAAGTTTCATTAAATCCCATTTGATGTGAAAAAAGGTCAAGAGACCTAATTTCATGAAGTAGAAGATACGATGTGTTTGAAACTAACAATTGTACAAAGCTAAATAATGAAGGTCAGTAAATTTTGCTTAGAGTCCTCTTTATTCACTCTTAAAGATATTTTATGAGCTTAAAAAATCATCAGACTTGGAGCTCGCGACCTATAGTCTCTCCCGGAGACCTCACTCCTTGGATTTTTCCATCCTAAGAATCCATCAAACCTGGCCGAGTTTAACCTCGGGACCAGAAATAAGGAACAACAACTAGTCCACTGCGGCGGACCATCACATAAATTAGGGAATTAAAAATTGCATATAACCTAAGCCTTATGTAATTAATTTGTAATTTACAAGAGTATAAATTAATAATTTAAGATATAATAAATTGGGATGTAATATTGGGTATATTGCGACACGAGTGTGGTAAACACTTTATTCGGATCCAGGAAAATGTTTAAAAATATGAGGCGCTTGCGCCGAGTTTTTTTTTTTTTTTTTTTAATTTTGAGATTCCGTTATGTGTTCACCACATGAGTATTGCATACTATTTTTTGCACTAAATGCATTTATTTTAGTAATTGAGATATTAGATAACACATTAACAAATAGGCCTATAATTGAATATAAATGTTAGATTTCAGAAGATGAATCGGCTACATGTGCTATGGTGAAATAATACGTATTGTTGGTCATGTCGCCATCTTATATTTGTTAAAACTGTAAAAACAATTTGATTTGCGATTTATTTATGATTATGGAGAAAGTTTTAGACGATGTGTGCAGTGGTGATGAAGTAGCAGAGGCGTGTAAAGCTGAATATGATGAATTAATACCGAAATTAATACAAATAGCAGTATCACTATCAATATTTCAAAATATTTTTTTTTACTTACCGCACTAGTGCTCTTAGTCATTTTTAAGTATTGAGATTTCTTTTGTTTGCATAGCAACCAAGATTGTATGCGGGAATGTCAAATTACGATGCACATCAATAATAACAGTAAGTATACAATCTTAGTTACATAGTCCAAATATTATTTTAAAGTGCGTATGCCAATAATTTATTTTGTGTTCCGTATACTGTGGCATAAAAAAGTGAAATAAGCAAAGACAATAGTGATATATTTATTTACAAATAATTTCAATAGACGATATTATTCATATTTTATTAGAATAAAAAGATTGTATTTGTTTCTAAGTCGTATAGTGCCCGACAAGTCCTACTACTACTAGTGCCCGACAAACTCGTATGGAAAATGTTATACTTCAAGAACGAGGATTTACTTTGATTTTTTAGGATATCTTGGTTCAATTTCCAAGATTTTTTATAAATATTGAAAAATATGTTACCAATTTTCGGTATAAAATGTTAACACATCTGTCCACCGCTGTAATCTCGAGGTAGCGTGTTGCTTTGTCATACAGCGGGCCCTAGTTCGATCCCCGGTCGGGATAAGTTTCCTGGGTGAGGTTTTTCGAGGTTTTTCGTCACCTGTAAGACAAATGTCAAGAAACGTTAAGGCCTAAACGGTGCCCGAACATCATCTGGCCATCATTAACTTATTCATCGGGGCACCGTAACTGCGCATTCCCGGCGCCCCAACCTCAGAAGTGGATTACAGTAACGCCATGCCAGGAGAGAATACCAGAATATCAAAATGACAACGTGGTGGCTTTGAATATAAAAAAATAAGAATAAGCAAAACTTTATATGATAAAATAAAATAAAATAAATAACTTGTTTTAATTTTATTTTTTTTTTATATTGCTGCTTTTAAACATGTTACATTTTTACTACGCAATGCAGGCATCTTCTACAGCATCTTCTTCGAGATGCTTTTTCTTTAATCTGCTTTATCCCCTGGCGTTTATGTGATGCCTTGGGTCACTTCTTATTGCAAAACGGTACAAAATATAGTCAAATATCCTGTTTCATCTCCATGATTGATAATTGTAGGGTAATAATAACTCTTATATTGGCAATGCATCCTCTAAGATAAATTAGTTTAATTTATTTAATCTGTACATGCAAGATGTTAGGAAATTCCTGTTACAAACTTCTTGGACTTGTAGAAGGGACTGGGTAGATAACATTTTGAATGAGCAACCTTTGTCCGGAAGCGTACTTACCGGGAATAAATCGATAGTAATTCTGTGATTTATGACTCAAATAATTACATTTATTACAACAAAACTTTCACTGATTTGGTGAAAAATAATCAGTGCGAAGGGGAAAATAAATAAACTTCACTTTGTCACTGTAACAATCATATAACGCGAGAATATCAGAACGATTCGGAGGTGCAATGTGTACAAAGAGCTTGGTGGTCGCCATATCGAACTGCTATTGTAGCGAATAAGTACTAACCCAATGTTAAGTATAATAGAAAAGTTTGGTTGGTTTGGGTATAAACAATTATCATTCTTATTGTGATAAGTGAAGTTACTATGTTTTTCCCTTGACACCAGACGTTGTTATAAATCAATGAATTTTGGGTTGTTTAAATGTATTTAATTAAGTGAAAATAACTACTGTGATAAGTGAAGTTACTATGTTTTTCCCTTGACACCAGACGTTGTTATAAATCAATGAATTTTGGGTTGTTTAAATGTATTTAATTAAGTGAAAATAACTACTGTGATAAGTGAAGTTACTATGTTTTTCCCTTGACACCAGACGTTGTTATAAATCAATGAATTTTGGGTTGTTTAAATGTATTTAATTAAGTGAAAATAACTACTGTGATAAGTGAAGTTACTATGTTTTTCCCTTGACACCAGACGTTGTTATAAATCAATGAATTTTGGGTTGTTTAAATGTATTTAATTAAGTGAAAATAACTACTGTGATAAGTGAAGTTACTATGTTTTTCCCTTGACACCAGACGTTGTTATAAATCAATGAATTTTGGGTTGTTTAAATGTATTTAATTAAGTGAAAATAACTATCGACTTTTTCCCAGCACACTGGAAAGATTTAAACGATTAATGCGAACTTTTACCTGCAGCACGAAAACGGCACGTTACCGGACAAACATTTTTATTCAAAACGTTATCTACTCAGTCCCTTCTACAAGCCCGAGAAGAACACACACACACACACACACATGTGTTTCACTTAAGATGTTGTTGAAATTGCTCAAATGACTTCGACACAGAGGTGGCATATGCCTATTAACATATTTCTGGTACGTTCAAAAATGCCAGGGATTTATGAGCAAAAGCAGATTATATTCATGTACCAAACTCGCTGGATTGATCACCATTTTAACATATAAACATACGTATCAGTTATCCCAACATACATCTTCAAAATTGATGGACATTAAATCATAATGTCATAGACTGCATGTGCTTCTAGACCTCAAAACAGATTGACTTTATTTCCACCGCTAGGAGTAGCGAAAAAATAGGATGTACATTCTCACATCAATAAACATTTTAAAATATTTAGATTCATATTCTCGTTACTAGCATTTTAAATATATACTGTACTATAGGTTTGCAGCGAACAAAATACAGTCGTGTGCGCATGCGTTAGAATTTTATGACGTAATCTTCCCCTTCCAGGGATCACGTGATTTAATTGTAATCTTGGGAGATTTTCAATTACGTGAGCGTCGTTGTTATTGGGTATAACGGATCATTGTTTGGATGGAAACACTAATAACATACTGACGCTCGTTGGCTGAAAAGAGCGAGAGAACACCGATCTGGATAGTGAGAGATATGCAATCAAAGCAAGAATGTATTAGCACTGCATTTTGTTCACTGCCAAGCAATATATTTTCTCCTTATTTACGATTTCTTACCATAAGTGTAATCATATTACCGGTGCACAATAAGTAATTTTTTTTTATTAGATAGAAAACAGATATTAAATTCAGCAGACACGTTGACACAAGAAGACACATTGTTAGAGTAAAAAATGAGACGAAGTGAACAGATAGTTGTCTTAAGAAAAGTAGGGAAAATATTTAGCTGCCTAGCATGTAACGTTACAATTATTGTGAAATGTATTAAGTATATGTTCTTGTTCGGTCAAGGTTGAATTATTTATTCCTCATCCTGTTCAATCTGTAGACATTAAAGTGAGCAAGAGTGTGAGCAAGGTTGCATATATGTGACGACTTTTTAGTTTTTATTTTTGATTAGCAACTAGCTAATGCCCGGCGTGCGTTGCTGCACCTAAATAGATTTTATTTTTTTTATCTTTAGTCTAATAAATAAAAAATATCCTTTTATACTTGTAATACTTTTTAGATACCTTGTAGTCTGAAAATGAAGTCAGACCAAATATGGCCGGTACTAGAGTAAATTTTTTATTTCGGATTTTAGGTAAATCCCCACTTCTAATGGTCGGATTTTTTAAAATTGTATAACACCTACCTCAGTTTATTTCAGTAGTAAATACTGAGTTACGAAACATCAAATATTACGACCACTAGAGCAATTTTTAAATTTTCGTTGCAGGTGAACTCCTACACCTAATAGTTTCAGAGAAAAACAGATAGCGGCTAAACTCTTGCCGTGTCTGGAAACCTATATGTACAAATTTTCATGATGATCGCTGAAGACCTTTTGGATATTTAAGGCTTTGAACAAATGAACATTTACATTTTTTATTCATATGGGAGATCGATAGGCAGATGGATAGATTTACATGCAAGTTTCTCTTTATTATTTTTACTTCATTGTCATTTAATCCTTAATATTTGGCAGCTGACACATTTATCATGTGTTTATGTAGTATTAAGACCTGTAAGTGCACTTTTTATTATGTTTTTTACAATAATATGAAAAGTACATATACGATTTAGAAAGTGGTACTATTTTAGTGACTTTTTAACTCATGACCCAATTGGGAGTCAATGACCAATTACGTTTCAATGAATTTTGTTTTACAACCAATCACAGTTGTGTTTCATCTCAATAATTATCGAATTTTGATTACCAAAATAAAGACAATTTCTCCTTTTTAATACTCTGAACAGGTCAGAGCATTATTTTGTAGTGACTGACTGTCTAACAAATAAGTTGAATATAGCAAATAATGAACAGGTTCCTTCTACCTACACACTTGATAATTGTGTGTTCAATAATTGTGTTTTTAAATACTGATTTTACTGAGATGTTTCCGGAAAAAATCAATTAATAACCTATAGTGTTGGTTATAATATACAATTTGATGTGTTTCATTTTTTCTCCACTAGGGTAGATTCTTACAATAATGTGATCATATTTGGCAATAAATAGTATGATCAAGTTGCAGTGATGAACAAATGAAACATAACCAGACAGTTCCGTTTACAATAAATATATAAATATTTTAAAATGATTATATTTAAATAATGATTTGTGAGTAAGCAACTTAATTTTATTCGTTAAATAGTCCTAACAAATGGCACTCTTTATTTCGAAATTCTCTAGATAAGTTCAATCGTGACTCGTAAATTTATCGATTATATGGAAATCACTCGTGGCATTACTTATGATTAACTCGTAAGAAAAAATCATATTTGGTATCAATGCTTAGAAATTCGTGTCTTTTTGTACATAATGCTTTTACAAAAATGATATAATAAAACGTTGGTTTGCCGTGCCTTTCTAGAGAAAGCAGTTATTATAGCAATATGAAAGCACTCTATTTGGATTTGACATATAGCGACATGCTGGCTTTATAATGGCTAAAGCCTTGTTCGGTTTCTGTGCCCGTATCGCCCCATAAATAAGCCAGTTACACAATGTGGGTGATACAACGGAACGGCTGGATCTTAAAGCGTGAGAGGCCTAAGTAAAATTCCAAGTCCCAATATGTGAGTGCTGACGTCAGATGAATTGCCAACTGTTTGAATTTCCACACACTTCGGTTTCTTTGAACAAGAATCTCGATTGGTTTCTGCGACAAAACTTAAATTTATTACTCAAGTCTTTCAAAACTTGTTTTTTTTAGGTTATATACGTGATTTGTAAATTTATCGTTTACAACTTTTGAGGTTATGTTTTATTTGACATCTTAGGTTATTATCGTCGAGATTCAAATCTAGGCTCTTCCGAGTACTCATAATATTGAGGCTTGAACTGTTTAAAGTC
The DNA here is from genome assembly GCA_030220185.1 of Diploptera punctata. Classification (NCBI taxonomy): domain Eukaryota; kingdom Metazoa; phylum Arthropoda; class Insecta; order Blattodea; family Blaberidae; genus Diploptera; species Diploptera punctata. The sequence goes on along the minus strand of JASPKZ010006835.1, from coordinate 823,572 downwards.
CCGCAAATGTACAGAAAGAGATTAATAGCTTTATTTCCGAACCGAGTATTTATTTATTTATTTACCCTGGTGGAGTTAAGGCCATGTGGCTTTCTCCTCCACTCACCAGGACAAACATATGTTACATATAAATACAAAAAATTACAATAATAGTACATACTAAACAATTAATTGTCTGTCAAATTGAATAATAATGAAAATATTGTCTAATAATACAATAAAATTAAATACAATTAAAATTATACTAATGATAGAATGTATTCAAAAAGGAATAACAGCTCGAATCCACTATACATAAAAAGAAAATAAAAATACAAAGAAAGTAATAAACTGTAATGAATTAATCTATTGCTTATTACACAAGACAGGTAAATACGAGTATATTGACAAATCTTAAAACTATTTTAATAAATAATGAAAAACAAATTATTAATTTTTAAAAAGTAATATTAGTGAATTGTTTCTGTTAATAATTTTATTTTCAATTTGTTTCTGAAAGATGGGGTATACTTATGATTTTTTACTGACCAAAATAATTCATTTGAAACCGATCTGGTTTGAATTCAGGGTACTGTATTACAAATTGCATTTTACATCTTAGTAATGTTTTATTTAACAATTGTCTTTAACATCTCGGGATTTTATAGTTGGCGTTGAGAGTACCTTCAAGTTTTAATCACACGTTGTTTAACCCTTAAATTGGCGAAACACTAATTTCTCTTCTTCTTCCTTTCCAGGATTAGGTCAATGCGACCTGTTACAGTCTCAAAAGTTCGTTTCGCACATGAGGCTTCTGAGTAAACCCCCAAACTGGAGGACCAGAATTTAATTTCGTAGTTGTCTTTCTCCTACACAGACTGTCTTACAAGGCTACAGAGCTCTGTCTGCCCCCGAGCGTCTGATTTTATGGCGCCAGAAACTCTCCATTCATCCTCCATCTTTAGTAAAAAGAGTCCCATCACACACTAATTTCTCGTTCCAATTAATTAAATGTGCCGGACCGCAGTGTAAACGAAATAATGTAAACCTGTAAGTTATTACTCTATGCTGTATATTTCGACACAAGTTTAAGCAATTTTGTTCGTTTATCTGTTGTCTTGTTTAAAATATTGAATAAATTAATGTTATGTATTTTATAGAAAACATTGCCAATTTGAGACCTAAAAAACTCATGGCGCGATATCTAGAAGACCGTAGAAATTACCAGTCGAATGTAGCCTTACATCCGCATATGGCAATCACGTAGGGAGCGGATTTTGTTATTCTAAAAGTTAAGATTGCAACATGGTATATACAAAGGTCACCAATTAGATTTCATGGAGGTCCATTTTCGAAGTAGTAAATTCAGTCGAGATCCGGAACCACAGTTGATTAAGCATACGAAGCTTTTATTAAGTAACTAATATTGTAAGGAAAGTATTTAAATTATGTTATGGGTATGAATTGTACAAATTAAACAAAACACGTGATAAATACTGAAAGGATCCTGCACAGTAGTACACAGTTATTAAGTCCAATAATTATTAATAAGTTTATGATAAACTTAACATATGGTCAGAGTAATATTTAAAAATCTCACCTCATAAATGTCGTGTTTTTCACGATACCAGGTTTCAAACGGAATCCCATTCATCTTCAGTCAACAATAATACTATAATAATATGAAATTTAGTAAACTGGTTTTAATTGATGTTTAGCCGGTTTTAAAAATTTGTATTAATTCGATATTTAACCGGTGCGGAAACCAAAGTCCCAGGGTCCGTATCCGGACCGCGGTCCGCCAATTCGTGACCCCTGGTATAGAAAATTGCCAATTGAAGACCTAAAAACTCATGGCGCGAGATCTAGAAGGCCATAGATATACCAACCGACTGTATCCTCACATCTGCATGTGGCAATCACGTAGGGAGAGGTTTTTTAGGTTCTAAAAGTTAAGTTGCAACGAAGTATAGTGACAAAATTAATGTAATAAATCTTTATATCCAATCAACTGATTTTTTTCTAATATAACTTACAAAAAATCTCAATACTTTGTGTGGGATCTAGCAATATTAAATTTATATTATCTTACTTTTAAATTAAAAATAAATATTGTAAACACAACATTATTTATTTTTTAATTTAATAGTAAGATGTGTAATATAAATGTAATTTTACTTGATCCCACATAAAAATTAGTAAAGAATGTTTTTATTTAGTGAAAAAATTCAGTTCATAAATTAATTTTATTACCATGTTATGTTGCAATCTTAACTTACGGAACTTAACAATCCGCTCCCTGCAATCGCATATATATGAGTAATCATCCAACCATACACGTAGAGATGACATGTTCTGAGCATGTTGAGTCACTCAGCTGTTATAGCTGTTTTTCCGAATCTGGAACCGCTACTTAGTAACGATAATAGATGATTGTACTATCCAAATTCTTCACGATGTTGGGTGGATACCGTTCCCATACAGTGGCCGAAATTTCATGAGAAAATTTGTTTCCCCATTGGGACTAGAACCAGCACAATCTTGTAGTTCTGTGCCAAAACGTGATGCCTCATAATATCGAATTGCAAGAAGCCCATTCGCCTGATACGACAGCAACTTGACACCAACTGTTTGTGTTGTGTCGCTCAAAGTGCTGCATGCTCCACTTTTTGTCGTGTCAGTTGTGAGTTGCTCGTATAGAAGTGTAAAGATGAGAGACGTTCCTGATTTGAATATAACATTTGTTGAACTTATTAAAGAGTATCCTTGTCTTTATGATACTATATTGAACCAATACAGTAACAGAAATGTTCAAGATCAGGCATGGCATAGGATTGCCAAGGAATTGTCGGAATCTGGTAAAAAATGAATATTGTATTACTCGTATTAAAAATAAAAACTCATTAAAATTAACAATTGAATTTCCGAACATTTTTAATGCCACGATAATTTATTTTCTGTCAAGCCCACAATTCACAAAATAGATTACAATAACAGCTCAATTATGAAAATATTAAAGTATTTTTAACTTATGTAAAAAAATATATTAAAGTATTTTTAACTTACGTCAAACTCTTTACACACTTGCCCGCAATAAATAAATAAATAAATGTAAAAGTAACAAGTGAATTTTCGAACAAATGATCGTAGGAAAGCAACTGTGACGTTGCATACGAATCTATGTAATTGAGATATTTACAAATATGCAAACAGTAATTATAGACTCCTTCATTTATCTATTTTCTTTATTTATTTGTTTTTTTTTCTGTCTAATGCCACCAGGTTGTCTCTTATGACATTTGTGGCTTTCTTAGGTTGGGGCACCTGGAAGGCGGAGTTACGTTACCCCGATGATATAATGGGTGATAAATGATAATGAAGCACCAGGAGAGTTCTTAACCTGAATTATAGACCATGGGCAACCACAATAATTCCCTTTAAGAAAAATTCCTAAGGCTTGACCGGGAATCGAACCTGGGACCACTAGCCCATGCAGCTGGTCATTTTCTTTATTTATTATTTTTTAAATTTAAATAACTTCATAAATAAATTACTTTCCTTTTTTCTGACATCTTATATTTCTTTCAATTGTTATTTAATACATATTTAATTCTTTGAACACATTAAAAGCATCACTTTCTTCTACATTAGCAAGCCAAAAAGGATGTACCCAGAATCGCCTTTTACGTCTTCTGTTGTAATAATTGATATTAGCTAAATAAACTAGATCGAAAACATCCTCGTCCTCCGACGACATGTACTATGAATCAGTCCAGTGAGCGTCAGGTCACTTTGCTGTCCTAGTCCGTGTTGGATCAGTGTATATGTTGTATCACTATCATATCACGATCATCTTAGTGGGCGCCAGGCCTTAGAGCACTCATCCATGGTGCGGACTCTTCAGATCCTTTTACATGTTCTTTTAAATAGATGACACGCTAGCCATAGCTTTGCGTCCTTTTAAAAAATTATATATATTTATATATATATATATATATATATATATATATATATATACACGGCTTATGGATTTATAGGTCTTATCGTCTTGGGTCGGGTTTTCTTTCGTGAACTTCGTATCCAAAGACCGCCGGCTCGCTCAACTTCCATCCATCCATAGTAATTCTGCCCGAAGGCAGGTCCTTCACTGCAATCATAGCATTTTCATGCTCGCTCAACTTAATAAGGACAAATGTTGGAGTAGCGACTCTCTGGATCCGAATACAGCACCGCTCACCAGGCACACACATTCTCTCTCCCTCTCTCTCTCTCTCTCTCTCTCTCTCTTTCCCACTCTTTCACTCTCTCTCTCTCTCTCTCACACACACACACACACACACACACACAGGAGAAGAATTTTGTGTATGTCTTTGATATGTGCATAATTCCGTATAAACGGTTGATTTGTGTACTCTTTTAATTTATGTATTTCTTAAATTAAAGTGTCTGTATAGATGGAAATTTCTGAAGATAAATTTGGAAATTTATCTGCTGGTATTTTGGTAGAAAATGAGATAAAAATCGTTGTATCTTTAAAGTATTTGGATCATTTTCGTGTTCTACGATAACAGGACATGTTTTTTTTTCAGCGAAGGATTCATGTATTCATTTGATGTAGACAAAATTATGAATAAACTGTTGTTTGTGTATTTGTTTTATTATAAACTGACCACGGACCACTCAAATGCCATCTATACGAAAACAAGTGTAACTAAATTAGTATGGTTCAAATACTTCCCTGTAGGGGGAGAGCGCCTAAATCTCTGTTAAGGGAAACATGGGCTTACAAGATACAAGAAGATAAACTATTTATGTAGTTTAAATATAAATTTATGTCTAATTCGAAGTTTTTGAATTGCGTTTCTTATAATGATGTCCATACAGAAATGTTGTAAATGTAGTTGGCGATGTAAAATGAGTGTGTTCTGTAAGTTAAAGAAACACATAGTATAATCTTTTAAATATGAAGGACGATAATGGCCTTTGATATTTTGGAGTCCAAAAAATCACTAAACACTTAGGGTCCATAGATGGCCATGATAACCACTGGACCGTCGGGGCCAATAGTAACTTTGAAGGAAGATAAAATATTTATGTTGTATATTATTGCGGATCCATCTCTATAAGGAACACCACAAGTTTACATAATATAATTAAGTGCTTATACATATATAATGGTGGCTCCGTGGCGCAAGTGGTTAAACACTCGCTCTCCACCTCTACGTCCCGGGTTCGCGTCTCGGTAACCCTATTTTGTGTTCTAAATGGGCGAATTGGGGTCTGGGCCGGTTTCCCACGAGGTTTTGTCCATTTTCTCCCGCCAAAAATTTCATCCCATCACTTCTCCATAATGAAGCTATCCATTTCATTTCATAGTTCCGGTGATAGTGTGACAGAGCTGGTCAGTCGGCATCTCGTATATCGCATACCTTCATTAATGGGGATTTTATCTCATCCGTCCACCGGCAATTAACGTCGTAAACGAATAGATCGTTACTCAATTTTTAAATGCAATAATAAAAATAAAAAATAAATAAATAATAATGTTGTGTGATTCCGGGTTCTGTGGCCGTGGTCCATAGTTGGTGTTGATACCAGACGTTTCGCCCTCAACTGCGGAGGGCATCTTCAGTGGCGAGTGCTTCTAGGCGTGTTTCCTGGTCGGAAGATCTACTTAGAGTGAGCTCTGCTGACGTTGTGGACGTTGTATTGATACTAGTGGTGGGAGCAGGGTGAGTGAGCGTGGCTCTTGCTGATTGGCTAATGGTCGTCTCCTTGTTGTCCCTAGTGTTGATGCATTTATTTTCTAGTGTATGGTACCAGGCCTTAGGCAATTTGATACCTTCCTCTTTTCTGTTAATATTTTCTTTATGCTTGTATATTTCTATAGCCTCTCGGTATAATCTAGGGAAATAGTAGGAAGTTGTGGCTAAAACTTGTGTATCATCGAATAGAATCTGGTGTCCATTCATAATGGCATGTTCTGCTACAGCCGATTTATCCATTTCTCCTTGTCTGCAGTTTCTTTTATGTTCAGATAAACGGGTGGCTATACTTCTTTTCGTGGTCCCTATGTATGGTTTACCACACGAACAAGGAAGTCGATATACGCCGCAAGTGGAGAGAGGTGGCCGAGGATCCTTAGCTGAGCGAAGGCAGTCTTCTATTTTTCTTGTAGGTCTGTAAACTGTTTTTATGTTGTATTTTCGTAGGAGTTTTCCGATACGATCTGTGACTCTTTGTACATATGGTAAGTAGGCTATGCTGGTTGAGGGCGTGTTATCCATTCTGACGTGCTGTCTTCGTGGATACATCCACGAAGACAGCACGTCAGAATGGATAACACGCCCTCAACCAGCATAGCCTACTTACCATATGTACAAAGAGTCACAGATCGTATCGGAAAACTCCTACGAAAATACAACATAAAAACAGTTTACAGACCTACAAGAAAAATAGAAGACTGCCTTCGCTCAGCTAAGGATCCTCGGCCACCTCTCTCCACTTGCGGCGTATATCGACTTCCTTGTTCGTGTGGTAAACCATACATAGGGACCACGAAAAGAAGTATAGCCACCCGTTTATCTGAACATAAAAGAAACTGCAGACAAGGAGAAATGGATAAATCGGCTGTAGCAGAACATGCCATTATGAATGGACACCAGATTCTATTCGATGATACACAAGTTTTAGCCACAACTTCCTACTATTTCCCTAGATTATACCGAGAGGCTATAGAAATATACAAGCATAAAGAAAATATTAACAGAAAAGAGGAAGGTATCAAATTGCCTAAGGCCTGGTACCATACACTAGAAAATAAATGCATCAACACTAGGGACAACAAGGAGACGACCATTAGCCAATCAGCAAGAGCCACGCTCACTCACCCTGCTCCCACCACTAGTATCAATACAACGTCCACAACGTCAGCAGAGCTCACTCTAAGTAGATCTTCCGACCAGGAAACACGCCTAGAAGCACTCGCCACTGAAGATGCCCTCCGCAGTTGAGGGCGAAACGTCTGGTATCAACACCAACTATGGACCACGGCCACAGAACCCGGAATCACACAACATTATGATTACCGGCCGTGAAAGCCTGCATTCAACAAATAAATAAATAATAATAATAATAATAATGTTTTTTTAACTGGCAGAGCTATGTCATAAAGCCTTAAAAATTAATAGATCCTATTAAATACTTCTTCCTTTCCAGGATTAGGTCAATGCTACCTGTTCCGGTCTCAAGTCCATCGCTTCCTTGGCCTTCCCATTCTTATATACCTATATATATATATATATATATATAAAGTATACCTAAATAAATACAGCAATTTTAGATGTTCTATGTATATAAATGAGACTATTAGAAATCTAATCCGGTAGGTAATTTAGCTATAGGAGTAGCATTCAATATAATTATAGATTACTGGGAAAATAAAAAGTATGAAATTCGACATACTGATGGTTCATGGCCGCATGCACATAAGCTCTCCGTGCATTCCTAACCTGAGGTAATGTTTTTCAATCTTCCCCTGTATAATCTACTTCCCTCAAATCGTGGTTAATATTATTCTCCCACCTCATTCTAGGTCTACCAAGTTGGTAGACCAAGAATGAGGTGGGAGAATAACAGTTGGTAGACCATGAATGAGATGGGAGAATAACAGTTGATAGACCAAGAATGGGGTGGGAGAATAAAATTAATCATGATTTGAGGGATTATACAGGGGAAGATTGGAAAACATTAGCTCAGGACAGGGATGTATGGAAAGTTTATGTCCGTGCGGGCAGACGACCAAGTATTAATAGCACAAGACCATGATGACATAGAATATATAGCAAAAAAACTAAATGAAGAATATGAAAAATGGGTACTTTAATATACATATTGAGAAAACTCATTATCTGTGTATAGGACAAGAAATTGAAAATACGTATTAAGTTCAACTATGGAGAAGAACTAAAACCAAGTATGAATGCACTTATTTAGGAACAAAATTAGACAATTCAGGCGATAACACAGTGGAAATTAAAAATAGAATTTCACAAACAAAACAAGCAATAAATGCTTCAAACTCTGTTTGGTGGAGCAAGGATATTACAAAAATTAGAAAATTACAAATATATCAAACCATAATTCAAGATCATTTTAATATATGGTGTTGAAGTTTGGCAAATTCCTACCAGGTAAATGAAAAGAATTTTAAGTACAGAAATGGGTGTTTTAATCAGTTCATCTGGAAAATCTAGAATGGATAGAATACGAAATAAAGAAATAAGGGAAATTGTGGGCGTACAAGAGGAACCAGGCATCATAAAATGCCAGAGCAAAGATTGCCTGAAATTGTTATGGAATGGATCCCAATGGAAAGGAGGAAGAGATGAAGACAGAAGAAAACTTGGAAAGAAGGGGTACAAGCGGCTATAAATATCAGAGGATTGGAGGAAGATCAGTGGATGGACAGAGAGAAATGGCATTTGGTTTCCGGAAGACGGCGGCAGCTGCCATAACACCGGATTATTGTTGTTATTATTATTATTATTATTATTATTATTATTATTATTATTATTATTATTAATCGGCCGCGGTGGACTAGTGGTTATGCTCCTTGTCTCTGGTCCCGAGAGTCGCAGGTTTAAACCCGGCCGGGGTCGATGGATTTTTTTAGGACGGAAAAATCCAAGGAGCAAGTCCTCCGGGAGGGACTTTAAGCCGTGGGACCCGAGTCTGAAGATTTTCAGGCTCGCAAAAAAATCCTTAAGCCTGAATGAAAAGGCCTCTAAGCAAAATTTACCGAATTTTCCCGTCCTAGTACTACCTTGGTTTCCTATATGTCAGTATGAGGCGGAACGCCGACCACGGACCACTCAAAATGACATCTATACGAAAACAAGTGTAACTAAATTAGTATGGTTCAAATTCTTCCCTATAGGGGGAAAGCGCCTAAATCTCAGTAAAAGGAAAACATGGGCTTACAAAAAAATATTATTTTATTATTATTATTATTATTATTGTTATTGTTATTGTTATTGTTATTATTATTATTATTATTATTATCATTAATATGAGTAATGTTGTTGTTTTCAGTGAAAGTGAAGTGTTCAATACCTTAGTGAATTATTTTATTAAAATTTCATTGCAACAAGTAAATTCATTACGTAATTCTTATTCATAAACACTTAAAAGTTGAAGATCGTGTCGCGACTAGGGTGCTTGATGATGTGTATCCAGTTAGATTGTGTATTTTCATCTTTTCTTTTGTAATTTTTTTCAGAAGAAATGCACTGCCTAATTTTTAACAATAATGTTAAATCATAATTATGATGTAATGGGTCCTGATAATGAAATTCCAACTCACAATTTATTAATCTGATCTTTGAGGGAATCTAATATTTAAAAATGTTTGTTTGTTGGTTTGTGTGTTTGTTTGTTCGTACCGTTGATCCAATTGTGATGGGGCTTTTTGCAAAATGTTCAGGAGATTCCCGGGATGAACATAGGCTATAAGAGAGTTGTGATACTCAACTCCCACACTATTAAAAATCGCCCTTTGTAGTGGAAAACGTGAAAAAAGTATTTTTTGGACGATTAAATGGTTTACGCTGCCTAAACCATAACAGATACACAAAATAAATGTACACAGAATTGAATATCTCAAAATTCTCTACAAAAATATCCGCGACAGCATATGTTTATCTCTTACGGATGACTCACAATAACCATTTCTATCTTTCATGCCAAGAAAATCGAGACAAGTACGTAGATTCCTGTGCAAGCACAGCAGCATATGGCGGATATTCTTTTACGGATAACTCACAATAACGAATTTCTTTTGCTCATTTATGCCAAGAAGATCGAGATAAGTAGATTCCCGGTCAACACCTGGTAATCTTAAAATAATTACGATAAATATTTATAATTATTTTTCATTTTACTTATTGAACTAATCATGAAGAGTACATTAATTTTTCTCTTTCAGCTCATTTATGCCAAGAAGTTCGGGATGAGTAGATTCCTGGACAGTACCGGGTAATTAGTATGGGGTATCTAAAAATAGTTACGTTATAAATTTTTCCTCTCACTTATTTAACTAAACATAAAACATATTAATTTTCGTATTTCAGTTCATTTATGTCACGAAGATCGGGATAACTAGATTTCCGAGCAACGCCGCGTAATCAGCGCGGGGTATCTAAAAAATATAAATCTATATTTATTTTTCCTTTTACTTATTCAACTAAACATAAAAGCATATTAATATTTTCATTTATTTAGGCCTAAACATAAAAGCATATTAATATTTTCATTTATTTAGGCCTAGTAGCGCACACCGGGTATTAGCTGGTATCTTATAATAATGTTTTAATAATAATAATAATAATAATAATAATAATAATAATAATAATAATAATAATAATAATGTTTTATTTATTTTGGCAGAGTTAAGGCCATAAGGCCTTCTCTTCCACTCAACCTGCACAAATACAAATAAATATTTGACAATATAGATATACACTATACTAATTATAAAGAGTTAAAATATATGAAATGTAGGAACGTAAATTTCGTACGCAAACAACATTTTATACGATAATAAGAATAATAATACTTACGATAATAATAATAGTATAAATTCGATAAATTATACGAGAAACACCAATTAATATATGTTCCTTACACTGGGTAATAATTAAGTCGAGGTTAGAGAAAATGCAAATTTGCCCCTCTTTTCTTGTGGTAGGGAATTCCAGTTGAGAGAAGTGAATATACTATATGGCATGGAGTGATGTGATGTCCTATGTTGCGGTATATTAAGCAAGAGACTATGTTGTGATCTTGTGTTTAAGTTATGGTTTGAGGATAGATACTGGAAACGAGATGATAAATAATTGGGAATCGAGGTATGTAGGATCTTAAATAGGAGAATTAGGCAGTGCGATTTTCTTCTCTCTTTTAGATGTAGCCATGACAATTCGTGGAATAATGGAGAAATGTGATCGTATTTTCGAACATTAAATATGAATCTGATACACATATTATGGACACGCTGCAGTTTGTCCGACAATCCGTCACTTATGTCAGTTAGT